>VDFB02000017.1:126261938-126703495 GCA_007258455.2 Sequoia sempervirens | reverse complement strand
ATCAATTGAAAAAGGCTAAACTTTATGAGACAAACTTGTATTGATTTTGGTATAATGAAGTAAAACGTAAAACTTTGGATAGAGCACTTGCAAGAAGAGAAAGAATAGATGATCCTCTTCAAAATGATACATGGGCTTTTGCCAGGAGGCTTCCACGTGTTGATAAGAAGCTAACTGATAATGTAAAACAAGTAATTCGACAATTTTGGCATGATAACTCTAGAGTATCACCCAATGCAAATGATGTTTTAAAGTTAAGAATTGGAAATAAAGACGTACACCACATCCTAAACATTTCTTGGAATCAAGCCAAACAATGTTGTTCAAAAAGTTTATTGAAACACATTCAAATATGGAAATCTTGCAAAGGGCTTTTGAAGGTTTGAAGCCATTTTATTGTATGCCTCTTAAAATTTGTAATACTTGTTGCAAATACCATGTGGAGTTTTCAATGAACCATGAACTATTATGCTATATCCGTTCTACTTTGCGTACTAATGAAATTTTGTAGGAGTGTGGTGCGATGCATCTTCGAAATCATCAAGGGACTTGTTAGATCTTTTTTATGTTCTAGAGATGATGGTTGTTTTTCCTATAGAAATGATTGTTTAAATGCAAAGTGCTCACAATGTGGTGGCTTGTCAAAGTTTGTTCAATGTTTTCATGAGGGTTCCGAACATGAATTTGGAAAGCGACTTGTTGAGAAAAAGAGATATGAGATAGTCAAATATACTTTGCAGAGTGGAGGTGAAGGTTCTAGATGTGAGTTGGTTTCAAAAGAATGTAGTGTTCCTAATTTTATTTCAGATTTTAAGGACAATCTCTTCTACAAGTATGCAAGGCATAGTCATAGGTCTCAGTGGTTGGATCAACAATTTAGAATGTGTAAGGACTCTTTTTTGATTGGAACTATTATATCAGTGGTTGATTTTGTAGAAAAGTACACATTGCAACCACAAAACGAGGTGCAATCTCAGTATTACAATTCCATTCAAATTGCTATATTTGTCCACATAACATTTAGACATGCACTTGATATATAAAGGAGGATCGAAAGATAATAAGAGAGTATCATTTTTATATGAGTGATGATAGATCTCACTCATCCGAGTATGTCCAACATTTTTTTGAGAATTTTTTTGAGTTCTTGCAGGAGCATGATATAGCAATGGGCCGACATCTCATTTGGTCAAATAACTGCACAAGTCAATTCAAGAATGCTCGTATGTTTCATTGGTTGAGTAGAATGCATGTAGAGAGGGGTGTACCTCATATTTGGAGTTTTTTTGAAGTTGGGCATGGGAAAGAGGAGCATGATGGAGCAGGTGTATATGTAAAAAGAGCTCTAGTTAAGGAGCAATTGAATATTTTAGGAGAAAAATTTAGTGATGCACATTCTATTGTTGATTGGTGTAGTTCAGCATTGTCACAGGGAGGGACACTTGATTCAACAATGTGCAGATTCTTTTGGTTGGTTGAGGAGGGTATAGTGGGAGGTAGATTGGATTTTTATACAATCAAAGATTCTTCAAAGATGCATTCATTTTGAAGCTTAGATGCAAGCATATGGACCATTTGGACACGAGATTTGGCTTGTTTTTGTCAGAGTTGTATTTAGTGCGAGTGGGATCAATGCGAGTCAAGTCAGTGGGTGGATACATGGGTTCCACAATACCTAACTCCATCATCTCAAACAATATCCATGAGAAATGGCATAATGGAAAGTTCAGTTGATTACGACCAACTTTTAGATCTACTATAGCCAAGACATGTTTTTGCAATTGTTGCACCATAGGGGAATGAAGAGAGATCAGACTATTGGTTGGCTTGATGTGTGAAGGTAAAGCATAAGCTAACACAACCAATGGAAGATGATGATGGGTTCATGTATCCTACAGGTTCAGTTGTGGTTGTAGGAACTTGGTTGTGAACATATATGGTTAGAAAGAATGGCATACCTGCATTTGAAGACTATGAGAAACAAAAAACCATTCTCATATATTCGCACCTTGTTATAGCAACAAATGTTAAGTTGTTCAAGCATCATGCTAGACTAAAGACAAAACAACTATGGACACTTAGTAATGCTAATCATGAAGCAATATTGGATACTCTTAAACAAAGAGATGACCCTTCAGGCACACCTAAATAGCATTTTCAAGAATGGAAGGCACAATGCTTAGGTTCATTATGGTTAATTTCATTATAATTTAATATAGATTTGTTAGTCTAACCATCTTTTCTATTGTGACAATATAGATTTCTCATTTGACAAATTTTGTGAGATTTTTGGCATGATTGATCATGGACCTACTACTACAATAGCCAGCTTCGATCCTTTCGGGGAGGTATGCGAAAGATTGCAGTAATATAGATTGGTTATTCTAAGCATTTTTTATAGTTTGCATTACCAATTCATTATCATTCAAGTTGTTTAGATTAATATAGATTTGTTAGTCTAACCATCTTTTCTATTGTGACAATATAGATGTCTCATTTGACAAATTTTGCCATATTTTTGGCATGATTGATCATGGACCTGCTGCTACAATAGCTAGCTTTGATACTTCTAGAGAGGTATGGGAAAGATTACAGTAATATAGATTGATTATTCTAAGCATTTTTTATAGTTTTCATTACCAATTCATCATCATTTAGGTTATTTATATTAATATAGATTTGTTAGTCTAACCATATTTTCTATTGTGACAATATAGATTTCTCATTTGACAAATTTTGTGATATTTTGGGAATGATTGATCATGGACCTGCTGCAACAATAGCTAGCTTTGATCCTTTTGGAGAGGTATGCGAAAGATTACAGTAATATAGATTGGTTATTCTAAGCATCTTTTCCATTGTATGTAGTTTAACTACTAGCTTGATGGTTTGTACAGGTACTTGTCAGTCCAGAATGTGAACATACTACTCTTGTGGAAGACTGTGCCCTGAATTCCTCCAATAGGAAAATTTTGTAAAATTTCAATTTTGAAATGTGAAACAATGTAAGAAGGCCATAACTGTGTATTGAGACAATTCTATAGTAACTTATTGTCATTAATTAAGCTACAACCGGAGGTTTTTTTCCTGGTTCTTTCCTACCGGTATGCTCGTTTGAACTAGGTTTTGTAATATCTCCTATTTATATAAATTACAGTGGCTTGCCACTTTTTCCCAAAAAAATAAAAAAAATTCATGTGAAGGTCATTTCCAATGTAATTGAGTCTTTGATCTAGCAAAGTGGAAACAAGGTATTTGGGTGTGCATAATGTTCAAGCTGATTGAGTAAGAGTTTTCTGATGCATGAGCCAGGTGGCTTTAAACAACACAATTACAATTAAAGATGATGTTGTTATAACCTGCACAAGCTTGATCCAACCTTTTAGCACTTACAATTACAATTACAACACAATCTTGCTACCTTTTAGCACTTTCGACTCGTAAGGGAAATCATCGATCCAATGTAGCTCGGAGTGATTCAGAGTATTTGGGTGCAAAAGAGGATCATCCCTAGCGTAAACGTACCCATATGAATGTGTTGGAACAGTCTGTTTGGTTGTACGAGTTGCGGAATGAAAGTTACACCACTTTGCAACTTTACATTGCTTGCATCTGGCAACTTTTCCCTCCACTAAAATGTCATCACCACAGGAAAACGCCTCCGAGATAGAAAAAACTGAGAGAGGTTTTTGTAGATGGTCCCAAAATGATCTCGTAACCTTTGACGGAGAGTCTATATGCCCCATGGTCTCTGAGAAATATCCCTTCAAATATTGCTTCCTTTTAGCACTTTGAACTCTTAAGGGAAATCGTTGGTCCAATGTAGCTCGGAGTGATTCGGCATATTTGGGTGCAAAAGAGGACCATACCTAGCGTAAAAACACCCATACAGATGTGTTGGAATAGTCCGTTTGGTCGTACGAGTTGCGGAATGAAAGTTGCACCACTTTGCAACTTTACACTGCTTGCATTTGGCAACTTTTCCCTCCACTGAAAAGTCATCACCACAGGAAAATGCCTTCGAGATAGAAAAAACCAAGAGACGTTTTGTAGATGGTCCCAACACAATCCTGTAGCCTCTGACAAAGAGTCTGTATGCCCCATGGTCTCCAAGAAATAGCCCTTCAAATATTGCTTCCTTTAGCACTTTGGACTCTTAAGGGAAATCGCTGGTCCAATGTAGCTCAGAGTGATTCAGTATATTTGGGTGCAAAAGAGGACCATCCCTAGTGTAAATGTACCCATACAGACGTGTTGGAATAGTCTGTTTGGTCGTATGAGTTGCATAATGAAAGTTGCACCACTTTGCAACTTTACACTGCATGCATCTGGCAACTTTTCCCTCCACTAAAAAGTCATCACCACAGGAAAATTCCTCTGAGATAGAAAAAACTGAGAGAGGTTTTTGTAGATGGTCCCAACACAATCCCATAGCCTTTGACGGATAATCTGTATGCCTCATGGTCTCCAAGAAATAGCTCTTCAAAAATTATTTCCTTTTAGCACTTTGGACTCTTAAGGGAAACTAGTGGGCAACAGAGTTAACTTCTTCACAAACTTGGTTTGAAGTAATTTCATTCTTTTTTGTGCATTTGAGAGACATTTTGACTAGAGGTCGGTCTATGAGCCCTATTCTATGATATTACAAAAAGGTATTGTGGACCTATATTAAGCTACCGCTCTCAATATCATACAAATTGAACCCTGGCATCAATAGACTCTATATATCAAGCTACCATAATTCTGTTGATGTTAGCAGCTTCGTCGATCTCTTCCAGCCATTCTAGCACATGACAGAGCTTGGAAAAGAGAGAAGGAAGTCCACTAGCAAAGAGGAGAGTAGAGTCCGCTTCAAGAGTAAAACATGGCACTTGCTAAGACTAAGCCCGCCTAGCCATACAAAAGTGGCATACAATATAGACAAGTCTGCTCCAAGGAAATAATCAATGGCTTGGTATAAAGCAATGTCCGCTAGCAATACATAAAGGAAATTCCACCCTTGTTTCTTGGCACAAACACTCAGCAAAGCCCACCCATGTTAAGAAAGGGATGTGTCAAACATTATTGAAGTCCGCCACATGTCTTGGCCATGAAACTTGACAAAGTCTGCACTTACCAAAGAGTGGCATGGCATAAAAGATGGAATCTTGCCAAATCCACTTCAAGAGGATAATGAGTGTCAACACTTAGAAGAATATGAACATGGAAAGTGAATGAGTGAAGTCTGCTCAGCATGTTAAGTCTGAAATGGCAAGAGAAAAGAGGAAGTTTTCCAGCCTTAAAGTGAAATTGAGCTCGCCCCTCATTTGTAAAGGGTGGAGATAGTGTATAGAATTGTTGTGATAGACTATTTCTGATAATAAAAGCTCTTATGCATGATTTGATTTGAACCACTTTTATTGTCAAATAGTGTGCATGGTTGCATAACTTCTTCCACCATAGATTGGAGATAGATTAGAATTAGATTACACTTGGAATAAAATTTTCTTTGAAAGTTTGTTAGATGAATGCAAGATTTGATAAGCATTGATTTATGGTGGAACTTTTAATCATACTTTCTTTGAACGGATGATTTTCGTTCAATGCGTAAAGTTAGCCTAAGCTTACTTTGTGGATTCTTAACTTCTTTCTGGAGAAATATTGTTCAATTGGAAGGTAGTTATTCATGATATGAAAACCATAAGCACATTTCCTTGAAGATTGCAATGGCTTTGCATAGTTGGCACGATTCCTGCGTGGCAAAACAAAGTTTGGTTTCATTTCACCAAGTCAATTTCGTCTCTTGAATTCTTAGGAAGTAGATTAGAACTTTTGACCCCTTGTCTCCTTTTTCAGTTTGTTTGATCTGTAACCCAAATAAAAGAGCTTCATTGTCTAGACCTTTATTGTGAATTGAAAAAATCCAGCGTAAGTCCCCTTATGATTACTAGCAAATCACAACGCCCATTGAGCTTACCACACATCAAGACCTGACATAAGAAACCTTGGAATCACCATATGATCTTCTCGCAATCTTAGCATACGGGGTGGTTTTTCAAGAGAGGATAGGGTGTCTCTGGGCATTTTTATTCTAATGTACGAGTGTGTCATAAAACACACATCAACAGGTTAAAGATAAGGATATGACAATGCTTTCCCTCAATGGTTTGTCATTGTCTTGGGAGTCCTATATTCAAGGAATTAGTGCAAGGTCCAAACTCCCGAAGTTTGATCGTTTGAGGGCTGATTGCATTCATTATGCATCAATATTGATGGTTAGAGGTGTTGGCCAAAATTCTACTAATGAAGAGATTCATGTTCTTTCCGCCCAACCTTTGAAGAAGAAAGGAAGAAGTTGAAAGAAGGGATTCTTCAAGAGGATTCGAGACAAAGGAAATGATGGTGCTCCCCCTTCCAAGAAGAAGCAAGACTTGTCCATGATTCAATGCTTTAGATGTGTTAAGTTTGGTCACTTTTCCAAACATTGTTCAGATAGACCTAAGCATCAAGCCTCCGTTGCAGATGTAGATGATGTTTCTCCATAGAAGAATAAATATTTGTTTTGCTCAACATTGTCAAGCAATGTACCCACTGACACCAACACTTGGCTGATCGACAATGGTTTTCTCAGAAAGAGGGAGTTGATTATGAAGAAACATTTGCTCCTGTTGCTCATTACACTTCTGTCAGAACTATCATTTCCCTTGTTGCAGCAAGAGGATGGAAGATTCATCAAATGGATGTGAAGACAACTTTTCTCAATGGCATGATTGAGGAATAAGTTTACGTCGAGCAACCTAATGGTTTTGAGGTTCATGGGAAGGAGTCACATGTGTGTAAGTTGAAGAAGGCCTTGTATGGTCTTAAGCAGGCTCCTCGTGCATGGTATGAAAGGATTGATCGGTACCTATCTAGTTTGGGCTTCTTGAAGAATGATGCTGATTCAAATCTCTACTTCAAGGTAATCAATGGTGATGCATTAATATTGGTACTAATTCATGCTTCTAGACTGCATATATATATTATTTTTACATGTTTTCTCCATTGTTTGGCCCCTACACCGCAAGTAAATGCTTGCATAGTGTGTGGAATGAGGGGGCAGCAGGCCTGTAATTGAAATATTTTCATCTATCAGCATCTAGTTGTTACTTATGCAATGTGAAGCAATGCTTGAGTTTGAAATATGTGCAATGCAATGTAATCAATAATATGAATAAATTTTTAATTATTAGTTATGTAATGTGAAGTAATTGCATAACTACTTAGGTTGACTTTGTAAAAACTATATTGTAATTGAAATTTTTTCATCTATCAGCATCTAGTTGTTACTTATGCAATGTGAAGTAATGAGCTTTGAGTTTGAAAGATGTGCAATGCAATGTAATTAGCAATATGAATAAACTACATAATATAACCATTCTTTTTATGCTATTGTGCATCAAGATATTTAACCATTGCTCACTTGATTAAATTTTCAAAGAGTTTAATTATGCACATGAGGAGGCAATTAAATTTTCACTGTCAACTTCTATATATCAAATTATCCAATAATCAAGTGTATGTCCATATAACAAAATGTCATCAACGCCAACTCAAACAAAATTTTACAATATGTGGCATATGCCATCTCAGTATCTATTCAATATTTACATGCCAAAATGTCTATCTCATCCTAAACTACTGGTGGATTATCAAAATGGAGTCTCTTTGAAGCACTCATTGCCTCTTAAGGTAGCTGCACAAGAAAAATTCAAACCACAATTGAGATTAGTTATACAATATAATTTAAAATTGAATAATTAACATCAAAATCAATATACATTAAATTATAATTGAACTCTAAAATTGTAACCTTGATTACCTGAAATATCCATCTCTTCAAAGGGTCAGAAGTCCTAGAATATGCCCCTCTCAAAGAACCGACCAAACCATCTTTTGTAATTTCAATCTATATAGGTGAACAAAAACATAAAAGTGATCCAAGTTAGCATACAATTGTCAGTAATAGGAACATATAAATACCAAACACAAAATAAAATGAACACATACTTCTTTAGGTTGATCTTTTTCTTTATCTCCTTTAGGTGTTTCGACACCTCCTCCTTGAGGTGCTTTAACATCTACTCCTTCAAGTGTTCCAATACGTCTGCTTCGCGTTGTGGCACTTGTCAACAAGGACATATAGCTCATAATTCCCTGCACATAAAAATGACAAGTACATATGAAACTACCAATCTATGTCGATGTATGTATAATCAATATAAGATCTTAAAATTCTTAATTCAATCAAATTTGAGTTTAATTACCTTCCCCTTATCCAACATTGCACTTCCATGTCTGGTCGAGGCTACATCGCCCACATAGGTATTTCCCTCCTGAGGAAAATAAGATAAACATATAAGTTATTATATAATTTCATTAATGACGAGATTCAAATGACAAGAAAGTATATAATAAATAAGTATAAAATGAGTGAGTGCAAAATATACTATGTGCATGTCGAGGCCAAATGGAAATGGCCCTCGGTGTTATCCGTCACTTGTGTCAGCTCCTCCTCGGACATCAACTGTTAAATAGACCATGTAAATAAATATTAGTACATTATACTATCTCTTATTAATATTCATTTAAAAAAAAATGCAAGTTATGAATTCACAACTTAAATTTTACCTATGTCACTACTCCAATGTCTCCCTCTCTAGTAGGAGAGGACTCTGTACAGTGTGCTCCACTCCCCTGCGTCTGATCTATAATGTCCACATCATGGAAGTCATAATCGGAAGTGTCCAAGGGATGCTCGGCAGGTTGTACAAGAGGACCCAAGCATATTTTGCTACACATGGAGCAAGTATGCGGTACACAAATATGTGGACCTGGCGAGGATGACGTAGCAACACTCAAGCCATCACCAACATCACCAGAATGTGGCTGAGCTACTACAGAAGCATGCAAAACCAAAAGACCACTCAAAGAGTGAATACCGTGGATAGTCTGTGTGGCCACATCCTGCATAATATTTGGATGGTGGGTAAACCCACAATAGTGGGTTACAATTTTTTGAATGAAGAATAATTAGAAATTCTCATCAAAAAATTTAAAATGGTTTACCCCTTCTAATGAAGGGGGTTCGAATGAACCACCCCCCTTCTAATGAACCCCCCCTTCTAATGAACCCTCCCCCCTTCTAATGAACCCCCCTCCCTTCTAATGAACCCCCTTTTTCACCATGTAAGGGGGGTTCGAATTCAAACCCCCTTCATTAGAAGGGGGGTTCTAATGAACACCCTTTTTTCACCTTCCCCTCCACCATTTCAAAATTTATGCATTTTTTTTTACTATCGAAGCTTGGGAAGGATGTGCAAATAGAGTCAACTTGATAAACCAAGTTGGATGATTGTAGTGATCGAAACGTGCTTTCCAACAACTATAAATTTAATATATTTTGTTTTTATTTTATATTTTATTTTTTATTTTTACTGTACATAGGTTTTTCACCGAATGTCAAGTTCAATGAAAAGTCATTGTGGAAAAATAGTAAATCTAAGGAATTTTTTTTTGAAAAATATATATCCACTAGGTATTGATGTCCTCATTCTAACAAAAAAAGAAAAATTTAATTTCAATACATACAAAAAAAGTTATGTGAGTCGAAGTGCACCTATGTCTAAATTATAAATTTTTTGACTTCAGAACTTAATTAAAAGAAAAATATTCAACAAAATGCTATGAAACAAAATGAAAGCGCTAGATACTTGTGTTACCAACTTAAATTCAAAAGAATTAGAGTTTTATCCTTTGTAGAAAAAAAGTTATGTGAGCTGAAGTACAAACAACTTTTTAAAAATGTTGTTTACTATTAAAAACTAGTTATCAAGGAAGACGCAAAAAAATTACAATTTAATTTCAATTTTTTTTTAAAAAAATACATTTAAAATCTATATAAAAGATATCACATATCACTAGTTTACATCATTTCCAAATTCCTAATAGTTTACCTACTATAAGTTTCAGAAAGTGAAGTTTTCTCTAAAAATGTTGATTTCAATGTCAAGTTTGGCCAAAAAGTGTAACCCATTATTGTGGGATGACCCTGGTATACTGAAGGTGGCAGAGGAAGGGGAGGAGGGGGAACATATGGGCGGGGTATTACTCTAACTGCCCCTGGTCTATCCTCGGGCATACCTCCACCAACACCCTAGAAGGGTTTAATGTCAAAGTAATTGACATGATGCCCTAACACAAAATCAGCATATAATTTTTTTATAAAGTAAAATGGTATATCACAATTGTTGTTCGGTGGTTTCAAAAAAGCCATACACCAACGATCCCAAAAGTTTTCTACAATATCTCTATGAGTGCACCATTTTATAGAAAGTTTTGGTTTATTAACATTAACCGGCAAACTAGTGCGGAGGTTAACAAATAAAGAGGCTATTTGGGCTTTGGTTATTCCGAGATCTTTCACATCATCATAGGACAATCCACATGCATAATATTCTCTCATGTCTTCTCACCAGGAATGAAAGGCATTATGTTGCGGGGAGAGGGTTTCTATGTTTTTAATTATTTCTTTCATTGTGTTTGACATCTCAGATAATTGAGGGACTCTCATATAAACTTCAGAAATGCCCCTTAATTGTTGCAATTTTTCACAAATTAATTCTTCAATTGATGGCTGTGGAGGTGGTGGAGCATTTGGCATTTGTGCATTTTCATTGTCAGCAGCCATAATGCCTGATTAAAGTTAAAAATAAATTAATCTAATTAAAATTAGACAATATAAATGAAAATATATAAAAAATACCCTAGTTTTTAAAAAATTCCAACAAAAACCCTACATTTTAACAAAAATCTATAAAATTCTCTAATTTTTAATCCAAATACATAAAAAACACTATTTTTAAATCAAAATCCATTACAAACATTCAATTTTCATCAAAATCCATACTAAACTCAATTTTTTCATAAAAAATCTATCAAAAAGCCTATTTTGAAAAAAATATGTAAAAAAAAACTAAAATTACACAAATCTAATTGAAAACTTGATTAGAGCAAAGAAAAACCAAGAATCTAACCTTTTGAAGATGGATTTGCGTGAAATCAGATATCTTATTTGCGGAACAAAGTTTTCACTATGCGCCTGTGGTTAAACAAATGTGAAATGAGTTTTAATCAGGTCAAAATGAAATATATATGTGTGTCGCAAATCACATATTTGATTTGGATCGGATATCCGATCCAAATTAGATATCCGGTATGGAAATCTAGGTTTGGGCTTTGCTTCAGTAGTGTGTGCTGACACCCAAGCCACATAAAGTCAACTCGACATTTTCACATTTTTCAGTCGATGAAACACGTAATTTTTTCTCCATTGCCACTTTTTGGCATACCATGATCCTCAACATACCCACCCATTTTGTGTTACAAAACACGTATGCATTTTAAAATGCATATACGATACACGTTTTAAAACGTGTACGCATTTCTAAAATTTATTTAATTTTTTAAATAAATGACTTGTACATGTTATAAAACGCGTACGCGTTTTTTAGTTCATACACATATTTTTAGGCTTGAGTACCCAAACCATAATGCATACACATTTTTTTAATAACACATACACGTTTTCATTGAGATTTTTTTTGGCTGAAACTTCCCCTCTTCATGTACCCAACTTCTTGCACTTACCCTCATCCTAGATCTTTCTTTCATTAACATTGCATTAGGTTTTTCTTTAGTTAATTGGCATTTTAGGGTTTCTAAATTTTGCATTAGAGAAAGTGCATATAGGTTGCATTTTTGCATCTTGCATTATTAGAAATCAAAAAAAATCTACATTTTCATTTAGTTTATAGATCATACAAACTAAAAATCATAAAAATCAATTGATTTTTTTTTTAAATTATGAAAAAAACCCTCACTGGGACTCATATACCCATCTGGATGATTTAGTCCCAGTGGTGATTTGGAACTGCATTTTATAGAATTTAAAACTCTATTTCTATTATTTTGTTTGTTGTTTGTAGTTTTCTATTTCAGTTTATAGAGTTTTTATTATATATGTTTCATTGCATTTAGCTTACTTTCATTGCATTGCATAAATCTTGCACTTAGTGTCCCTTGTACATGATCTTTTTTACTTGGTGTCCTATTGCTAATACTATAGTGAGATGAAATTTGAGACTCATGTCATCCCGTGATAGCATAATTTTCATGGATCTTGAGTTACCTAACTCTTTCACTACTAGTGTTGACACTAGTTCACTAAGTATGGACCATATCTTTAGCACCTCTTTGCCTTCAAGTAGTGTGACAAGAGTTGAAAAAATGGTTGATAGTATTCCACAAGAAAACATCATCCAAATCCATGAAGACTTGGAAAACCAAAAAAATCAAATAAGTCTTGAAAACATTTCAACAACTGTTATCCCTACCATAGATAACATACATCGTATGCTCAAAATTGAAGACAAAGTTGACCTTGTGCATAACATAGTTAAGAGTTTTGGAAAACATATCACCTCAACCACTAGTGGTACTCAACTTGTAAACAATGTTTAAAGCCAAGGAGAAACTAACATTCCTCTCACAACCATTACCTCTATTCCTACCTATACCAACAGTCCTTAAGTCACAACAACCAGGCAACCTACTAGTAATGTGATTCCTTCCATGGGAATTTTCACTAGTATCCCTAGTACCTTTGTGGCATCGCATATCATATATCCTACATCTTTACCTCCCATAAGTATTCCATTCAATTTCCCCTTGAACACATACACCCCTCAACCTTATTCACCTCCATCCCATAATACAGACAATGACCCTCTCATACAACAATTGTTGCAAACTATTTCATCCATTCAAAATCAAGTTTCTACTATCAACCAAAATAAAAATGGCCCACCCACATGTATTATGTCAAAAGTATCCCCTTTTCCTTGGAGCTATTGCAAACACCGATGCCACAAGGTGTAGAGGTGCCTAGATTCAATAAATATGGGGGGAAAGGATATCCTTATAACCATGTCTCTACTTGTACAACCTTATGTAGTGACTTTATTCTTGATGATAAACTCTTGGCTAAGATTTTCCCTAGATCCTTGAAGGGTATTGCCTTAGAATGGTTTTCTTTGTTACCAGAAAACTTAATTTTTTCATTTAATGAACTTGTTGATGCATTCATCAACCATTTTCAAGTGCATATTCAACCCCTAAGATGACCTTGTTCAATTCGATGATAAGTAAGCAAAATGAAGAGGAAAAGATTACTAACTTTATTTCATGACATCATTCACTTTATTCCCAAATTGATGTAAAGGTTCCTAATTCTCACCTTCAAAATATGTTTATAGAGAATTTACAAAGTAAAATACAAGATAATATTACTATGATGAAATTACCCTCCTTCATGCACTTATGTACTTTCCTCTATGATTATCAAAACTTAGTTAATAGTCATGATACAAGATCCACTTCTAGTGGACTTGAAAAGTTTGAGTCCACAAATTCAAACAATTACTAATCTTTTAGGAAGAAAAATAAAGGTTTCCTTCAACTTAATCCTCCTCAAAAAAAAACTCAACATGTTGACCACCAAGTAGTTGTTGTAAAAGAAACGATACCCTTTACTTACAAGGATCCAAAAGGGAAATTCATTCCCTTGCCCAATACCCTTCATAATACAATGTTGCAACTCCTATAACAACAAGTGATCACTTTTCCTCTTGTTAAAACTCCCAATCCTAATAAACCATTACACAAAAACCATAGACCTAATTCCTATTGTCATTATCACTAAAAAAATGGACATGATATGGAGCATTGTAAGTGTCTTAAACATCTTGTGCAAGACCTCATTAATTTTGGTCAACTTTTTGTTGACAATGTTAATGATAAAGGAAATAAGTTTGTTGCCCCTCCTAACCAAAACCTATAAATATTTAGAAATCCTATGCCTAATCATAACATTCATTTATCAAATCTAGTGAAACTAAAATGAATGATGTGATGAATGTTGACACAGATTATGATAACAATGATAATATTTAGCAAGATCCTATAGATATTGATGAACATGATCTTATGGATGATATGGTTGGAGTGATCAAAGTCATACATTATAAGGGCCAAACTAAGAAGCCTCTTGAGATTATATTCTCCTCACAAGATATACTTAAACATGCACCTGATGGTCCTCTTTATCAAGACACATATGATAAACCAAAAGCATTGATCAAGATGCACAATGGTTTTTCTTGCCCTACAATAGGATCGATCAGCCTACCTTTAAAGATAGGACTGAAAGAGTTAGATGTCATATGTTAGAGTAATAAAGTCATCACCTAATTAATTAATTAATCATTAATTAATTGGGTCACTTTATGCTTTATTACACTTAAGCTAAACTTAGGAGTGTTTTTATTTCATTATTTTCTTTAATTAATTAGTTGTTTTTTGCATAATTAGAGCCTCTAATATTAGAACATGTTGTTTCATTCGTTCCTATGAGGACACTTGTCATGTTCTAATCTAACCCTAATCTAGGGTTAGATTTCATCCTTTTCATAACAATTGATTCATTGTAATTATTTTTAATCTCTATGGTAGCATATTCACGACA
Organism: Sequoia sempervirens; assembly: GCA_007258455.2. Classification (NCBI taxonomy): domain Eukaryota; kingdom Viridiplantae; phylum Streptophyta; class Pinopsida; order Cupressales; family Cupressaceae; genus Sequoia; species Sequoia sempervirens. The sequence goes on along the minus strand of VDFB02000017.1, from coordinate 126,688,893 downwards.
ATTGTTCACATAATGCAAAATTGGTATTTTCATTAGATCTGAGTTTTAGGGCAATCATATCTTGCTTATTTATTCATAGTGTGATAGGTTTATCATTGCAGGTGATCCATGGAGCTGTGGGAGTAGATACGTTAACTCTAACATGGTATCAGAGCACCATATTTGTAGCCACCTTGTCCACTTTTTTTGAAGAAATCAACTCATGCATTAATATCCATGATTCGTGGTCAATTTTTTAGCATTCCATTGAATCTAGAGTTGCTGGAATAGTCAGGTTTTCCTTTTGTTTCGTCAATAAAGGCCTCAATTTGTCAGATCTGTGAGGGTTTAAAGTTTATCAGGGTTTCTAGATCTAGAGCCTACTTGCAATTTTGGAGTGTTTTGATCGCAAACAGACCTCAACATCGCATTTAGAGCATGAAAAAACCCCAAAATTGACTATCAAATTGTCGAAATCAAACATAGTGACTCCAAGAGATAATTATTTTTTATTTCTCAGTCGTACGGCCTGGTATGACACAAAAACCAAGAAAAAAAATAGAGTTAATGGGTGCCACTATCAGTAAACCACTACCGGTTAATGCTAGTGGCTAGTCTAATTGCCAAGGTTTCCCCCAAACCCTTTTGGAGCAATTTTGGTATTTTGGCCATAACTTTTGTATACGAACTTAGTTTTTGGGAAAAAATATATCGTCAAAAATCTAGTTCTGAGCCCAATCTAGTGGTGTGTTTTTTTTTTTCTATTTTTTCTATTTTACTAAAAATTTTCTAGTCAAAGTTAGATCATCATTTTCGCGCTTCTGGGGGCATAGCTTTTGTATACGGTCTCTATTTTTTGAAAATAAATAGGCATTGGAAATATCTTCTAGTTCTCTATCTAGATATATGATTTAGTTTTATATAATATTCATCTGGTATTTTACTTCTATCTCAGAAGTCAAATTTTCCTTTTTTGGTGTATTTCTTGGGAAATGTGCACAAAGGATCAATTTTTTTAGTACAAAGAAGATAATTTTTGCATTGTGAGTTATATACTATTGTATTTTCATCCAATTACTATATCATTCAATTTAAAAACATGGAAAAAACTTAAAACATTCTCCTTACATCATACAACTATTATGAGTGGAAGAAAAACATAGAGATCAGTTCAATGAAGAAACTGGGGTTGTCTAGAATAACCATGGGTACACAGGTTGAACCAACATCAATAGTAGAGAAGATAAAATGGCTTAATAGATGTGATGAAGCTTTTGTAACATTATGCATGTCTATGTCTCCTGATCTCTTATTTCACATTGAATCTTGCACTACAGCTAACCAGATTTGGACCCAATTGGAGTCCTTGTTTGGTAAGAAAAATTCTTTGAGGGGTATTCAATTGGAAAATGAACTTATAGGGCTACATCCTAGAGATTTTAGTAGCATCCAAGATTTTTTCACAAAACTTAAGTCTCTCAGATTATAGTTGTCACAATGTGGTACTACTAAGCAAGATTCATGGTTGATTATTTCCATCCTTACAAAGTTGGGCCCTGATTATTCAATATTTGTTTCTACTTTCTATGCTACACAATATGCACTTGGAACAAGGTTTACCCTTCCTTCAATTTATTATATTTCTTCTTCTCTCATTCGAGAGCAAGAAGAATTGGTTCAAATGGGTACTCTGAAGCCTTCCAGTTCATAGGCTCTACTTGCCATTTAGATTCCTAAGGAGAAGGCTTCACCTAGCAAAGAAAAGAAACAAAAAAAAAAACATGGGAAAGAAAAAGAATCATCTTCACATACATCTTTTGAGTACACACCCTCTTCCAAAGGGGGATCATCTAGGAAGGAGAGACCACCTTGTGCTTATTGTCAAAAGTAGGGACATGATGAGCATCATTGTTATGCTTTAAAGTAGACTGATCATTTGACACATCTTCTACAATAGGACAATATACAGTTTCCATCTTCTATGTCTCACAGTCTATCACCTTCATTTACATCACCATCACCATCACCATCTACACATACAGGTACATTAGGTATTGCAAATGGATCCGATAAGATGAAAGGCCTTTCCTTACATGCATCTACAAGTCTTTACTTCGATAGATGGTTGCTTGATTTAGGATCTTCCCACCATATGGAATCTTCACAAGATATGTTTTCTACATTTGGTGAAATTACCACACCACACATTCTAGTAGGTAACAACACATATGTAAATGTTAGTGGGAAGGGTACAGTTTCCATTGATGATGGTTCCTTTTAGGAGGTACTATATGTTCCATCTTTGTCAACCAACCTATTATCTGTCTATCAGATTACTCATAGTGGATCAAGGAATATAATGGATTTTTCTCCTGACTCAGTTCTCATTGGGGATTTGCACACTAGGTAGAATGTGGCAGTGGGCACTGTTGGTCAAGCTTCTAGGATTTATGGATTTTCTCATTTTTCATCTGACGATCCACCATTAACTATACCTAATATTCACTCTCCACCATCTAGAGTACATATGGAGAAGAAGTCTAGTCACTTGAACTTGTGTGTGCATTCATCCACCATAGTTCCTGAGACTCCTATAGGGCATCTTTCTCCTCCTTTTGCTTATTTAGAGATCATACCTATTGAGAAAGAAACTAGTCATTCATTCTCTATATTTTCTAAGGACTACTTTCCAGATATTGCACAACTATTTCCTGAGTCACACATTGCAGTTATTCATACTAGTCATTCCCTGGCATTATTTGTGCCTTTAGAGGTTGCATATTAGGAGTCTTCAGATTTGTTTGTTCTTGGCATCATTTTTCTTGGTTCAGATATAGATATTCAATAGAATCCTTTAAGGACATCCATATTTAGGCTTCTTGGTCCTGCACTCTACACTAAGGTTCTTCAACATCATCCTTTGGATTTGTTTCTTCCCAAGGGGGAAACAATGTTTTCCATTCTTGGATCATTTTCTACATCCTACATCAAGTTGACACCATTTTGATAGGAGTTTCTTCATTGTGGGGGGGGGAGCTTCTAGTTTCCTATTCTTTCTCCTATGGAGATTCTTGTATATGTATTGATGAGATAGAAGTTGTCTTTGGGGGGTATCATGTAATCCACCTTCTATTCAGATTCTCTCACTCTCATTAGTTTGTTACATTCTTTTCTTTTCTCTCTTTTTGGAGTGGATTTTTATTCCCATTAGGTTTTCTCCCTTTCTCCTCTTTTACAATATATTAGCTTGTTATATGAGTACATCATCAGCCATTAGGGCAGGACCCATTCATGCATCCATTCAAGTATTTATTTATCATATTTTAATAACTCCCTAGTTCATCTTAAGTTGGGGTGTTAAAGTAATAATTTCATCACCTAATTAATTAATTAATCATTAATTAATTGGGTCACTTTATGCTTTATTACACTTAAGATAAACTTAGGAGTGCTTTTATTTCATTATTTTCTTTAATTAATTAGTTTTTTTTGCATAATTAGAGCCTCTAATATTAGAACATGTTGTCTCATTCATTCCTATGAGGACACTTGTCATGTTATAATCTAACCCTAATCTAGGGTTAGCTTTCATCTTTTTCATAAGGATTGATTCATTGTAATTATTTTTCATCTCTATGGTAGCATATTCATGATAGTTGTTCACATTACACAAAATTGGTGTTTTCATCAAATCTAAGTTGTATGGAAATCATATCTTTCTTATTTCTTCATAGTTTGATAGGTTTATTGTTGTAGGTGATTCATGGAGTTGTGGGAGTAGATATGTCAACGCTAACATCAAATTCTCCATCATACCATAGTCAGACCAATTTCATGTGAAGCTGGGCCATCCATGGCTTCGTTTCATGAAGGTAGTCCCTTTGGTTGTGCATAAATTCTTAAAGTTTCCATTTGACAATATATCTATATTTTACATCACAGTGGATTTAATCGTGCCTTAGAAAAATAGAATTTTTCATTAAATTAATTTTGGCCCAAGACTATGGATCCTATTAGACCATTCAAAGACTTCTTTTTAAAATTTTATAAAAAATTCAAGGCAAATAAAATAGTAGAACTATCCCTTAGAAACATGCCTCAACCTACAACTGAGCCTACCATCCTTGGTGAAACCATGATCAAACCTAAAAAATTATGAGATAGTCAAGACCAACCTAAAGACATTCCAAACAACCAGGACCAACATAAATACACACAATAGACTCAAGAAAAATCCATAAAAGCTCCTCCTATGACATCATACAAAAGACCAAGAGATGATGGACATAATCTTTTTATGTCTCCTAGGAAAAAAATAAGTTTACAAGCCTAAAGAGAAAGTAGTTAAGAAACCTTCCATGGTTCCTTTTGTTCCTCCCCAAAGGGAAGAAAAGAAACCTATGGTTGATAAACCTACTCCTACACAAACACAACTTGAGAATCAAATAAAAGAAAAAAAAATTCTATAGAGCGTAGGCATAGATGTTGTGCTCTTTCTTGAAAGTTAGAAGAAAATAAAGAAAATCAATATTAAAACTTGAATGAAGCAATGCACATGGTTAATCCGTACCTTTGTAGCAACATAAACAAGAACCTTCCATGGATATTATATTTTGACCTCTCATTGTGATTAGCTTAGTGTTGGAAAGAGACACTGCAAATGTTTTTTGGTGTTGTCATTAACAATAACCCTTGTCAGTAATTTGATATGCTCATCAACATTTGATCATACTGGCAAATAGATTGAAGACAATCAAGCTAGAACACAATATCTAGAAAATTTATGTTCATTGATTCATATGCGAATTTTTTGTTATCTTTTTGAGTTGTGGATCTCAGGGAAGGCCGTTTGATATATGATCTATGTTATCTGTGAATCTCAGTGCCTCGTATTGATTTGTGAGCAAGTTAGAAGATTCAGTTGACTAATATTTTGTTTATCAGTGCAAGAAGGCTAACTTGGTGAATGGAGTGTGTAGCGGATATTCCAAAAGTAAATTTTTAAGTGTTTTTTTTGTTCGAGCATTTTGATTTGGATCCTCACTATGTTTTGGCTAACTTTGGTGGGTGCACATTGAAAATTAAATATGATTTGAACTGACAATTTGTAAATATTTTTATATTTTATTGGATCCAACATGAAGCGATTAAATCCTTAGTAGTGGATATATATAAGTGATCGATTATATAATTTTTTCTTGTGTTTGAAGTGTGTGTAAGTTTGTGTTGAAAATATCAAAAGGATTGAGGAACAATTATGCACAATTTCACTTGTGCATTAATGATTTTATGATGCGAGTTAAATCATAACAAAGCAAAAGAGAAGAATCAGTCAGAAGTTCAAGAAATTGATTGATGAGCCTAACCAGAACTGTAATCAGGCATTTGTAGATGCTACTTTCTTAGTTCAAACCTTTGAATCTAATCCAAATCTTTTGTAAGGCAGTGAACCTTTCTATTTTTGAGTAGTGAGCTCTAGGCATTATGCCTGAATGCAAGTGCATTCCCATTTTATAAACATATTTTTTAGTATACTCAAATAATATTGTGGATTGACCTCCACCGTGGTTTTTCCCCTAATAGGGTTTCCACGTATAAATTCCTTTTTAATGGTGTTGTGGTTGTTTTTTTTATGTTCATTCATCTTTCTCTTAGTTGAATGTTATAAGTTCTTTGAAGATCAAATTAATAAATTTAAAAAGTACATAACAATGATTCACCCCCCCTCTCAGTGTTCCTTGATTCCAACAATTGGTATCAGAGCCTAGTTCCTTGGAAGAAGTTTAACAGGATGGGGAAGATCTAGGAAAGTGTATCAATGGATTCAAGCAGTCTTCAACAACAAATTTTGGTGGCCCTAGATGATCTTGATCAGTCAAAATCTAAAGTCCGGGAATTGCAAGTAAACCTCATGAATGTTGAGAAATTCATTGAGTCATTGAAAGGTAAAATCAATAAGTCTAGGGAGAAGAGAAGGGAACCCTATGATCAAGTCAAGCTGAAAGAGAGTAAGAGCATTGAAGATGAACAATTGAGTCAAGCCTTGAAGGAAAATAGAAAAGAATTTGAAAAGCTTAATAGAGATAATGTTTTCTTGAAGCATGAGATGTAATCTATTATGACGAGGATGACAAAGGAGATTGAAGACATAAAGAAGAATAAATAGAAGCTTGCTCAGTCCTTGAAGGATAAATCTAAAGAAGGTAGTCGAATCACTGATGGATTCAATCAATTGAAGCTTGAATTGGAACAATCTAGAAATAATGAAGAGGAGATTGAAAAATAAATTATTGATCTCAAAGATGAATTTTCTACTGCAAATGAATTCAAGGAGAAGTTCAAGATTAGCTCAACCAGCCTTGATGAACTGATTAAAATTCATAGGATTGAAGGTGACAAGTGAGGTCTTGGATATGAGGAAGGAGAAAGTTCCATATACGTACAAAGAAGATTTAGGCAAGAAAATCAGATGAACAAAGCTGGAAGGCATCTAGTAAGACAACCTAATACTCAAAGATTCAATGGTTATTGTTTTGTTCTCATAAATTTGTTCATATGTCTACTTAATGTAGAAGTAGAATGAATTCAAGTGGTCCATCATTTTCTAGTTAGTTTTTCAATTGCAATAAGTATGATCATAAGCCAAATGAATGTAGAAATATGATGAACAACTTTTATAGAGATGTCAAATGTTATACATGCAATAGATTTGGCCATATTGCTAACTAGTGCAGATCAATAGAATATCAATGGAACAACTACTCTAGACAAATAAATGTGGTGTGCTAGAATTACAACAAATCTAGTCACATTGCTAGATTTTGCAAAAGAGGTCTGATAAATCAAAGGAGAAACATGCAGAAGGATGAAAAGGGAAATAAAACATATGGGAACCCAAGCAAAAAAAGTCACCAAGGACAAGCCCTCTAGTGAAGAATAGAAAGCAAAGAAGAAGGTGAAAACTAACAAACTAGGTATGTCTGTAAAGGAATTTGAGAGAGGCATAATTAAGGATGGTAATCTTAAGCCACTATGTGAATGGTATGATACCTTTGATATTGTTGGTCAAAGAGTTATTTAGGAGGCTACAATAAAGTATTTGAACAAATTCAATATGACTCTTGTTGAGATAATGTCTTAGTTGCCTAAGGAATTGTATGAAGTTTTGGAAATGAGGAGTGTAAGTGAAAGAACTGAAGAAGAGAAAATGAGAGAAAAAATTCTTGCAAATTTATGTTTGGTGATATCTATTGAGGAAATGAAGACAATCCTGAATGAAGCTAAAATGGATTTCAAGAGAAAAACATGAGTAAACAATATTATGATTGGCCAGACTGAAGAGGTAGCAAAGGAAACTAAAATAATTCTAAAGGAAGTTTTGTTAAAGAACAAAATCAATGTTGTTTCTAAAGAAGTGCATGATGAAGATATTTTATCTAGTTCGGTAAATGAAGTAAATGAAGATATAGTTGAAGACACTCATATTCCTCTTGGTGTGCATGATACAGAAGTACCTATGGAGACTAAAGCTCCTAAGGTTGTGTTGATTGAAGAAAAAATTGTGACAGCTAAAGAAGTTGAGATTCCTAAAGACAAGCAAGAATTAGTAGCTAAGGAAACAATGATAGAAGAAAAGAAGGTTGAAGCAAAGGAAGTTCCTGTGGAAGCAAGAGACACTGCTAGGGTAGTGAAGAAGTTTTTGGAAGACCAATAGGAAGAGTTTGACCTTGAATTGGGTAAAGGTCCTATCAGTTTGGCTACTTTGTCTCCCATTCAGAAATTGAAAGTTGCATCATTTGCATAGGCGAAGGCTAGGGAAGAATTGTTGAAATCACATATTGAAGATAGTGAGCTATTGAGTCTCCCATCTATCATCTTGGAGAGAATCATTCCTACTCATGTCAAGGATCCATCTGGTTCTCCATCTGATTAACTAAAGAAGATTATTAATTTTGTAAATACTCATTTTGAGTCCCTTGAGAAGTCAATTGAGGTCAAGGTACAAAAGGAATTTGATGATAAAAGGTTCAATAGGCTAAAATCCATGATTGCTAATGAAAAATCATTACTGCCTACTTGTGTGAAGAATTTTCAAAGTTCTCTATCTGAAGGAGGAAAGATATATAAGCCATTTTTTTCTTTGTCTAAATTCACTGAGGACAATGAGAAAAAGGTTAAGGATCATGTGAAATAGTTAGCTACTATTTCTAATGCATTTGATCCTTTAACTGTTTATGTTGGAAAGAAAGAAGGTTAGGTTGTATCCCTACTTGACAAGATAAATATTTTGAAGCATGATAATGATAAAATTGTGGAAAAAGAACATGAGCTTAGAGGCCTAATTGGTCTGAAGATGGAAACAATATTAACTTCTTTGAAGGAAGCAGAAGATGTTATGGTGGTCAATGATCTAGTGAAACTTGAGTCTAAAAAGATGCAATCTTATCTATTTTTTGGTCACATGACTATCTTGGGGAGTCTCAAGAAGGGTTGGGACCCAAGTTTGAACCTGTTGAAGACCAATTTTGCAGATATTTTCAAGTTTGTGTATGTTGTAGAGACAAGTTTGTACATATGCAGTTTGAAGTCTTTGTATGTAGATTCCCCATCTTTTCCATTTATGTCAAAGGGGGATCTAGTATAACAATGAAAAATGTATATTCATATTAGGGGGAGTTGTAATTTTAAGCTGTGATTGAAGATATTTTTGAAGTTTTGAAGTTGGCAGTGTAATTCATGTTGGTATTGATCCAACACTTAGTCATTTTTCACTAAGTGTTGCCATAAATTCCATAGGGGGAGATTGTTGGCAAGAGACACTGCAAATTTTTTCTGGTGTTTTCATTGATGGAAAACCTTGTTAGTAATTCAATTCACTCATCAACATTTGATCATACCAAAAAAAAAATTAAAGACAGTCAAGCTAGAATAGAGTATCCGACAGATTTGTGTTCATCGATTCATATACAAATTTTCTATTATATTTTTGAGTTGTGGATCTCAAGAAAGGTTGTTTGGTATATGATCTACACTATCTATGAATCTCAGTGCCTTGTATGGATCTATGAGAAAGTTAGAAGATTCAGTTAATTAATTTTATGTTTATCAGTGCAAGAAGGTTGACTTGGTGAATGAAGCATGTAACAGATATTTGAGGAGTAATTGTTTAAGTGTTTTTTTGTTCGAGCATTTTAATTTGGATCCCCACTATGTTGTGGCCGAATTTGGTGGGTGTGCATTGAAAATTAATTATGATTTGAGCTGACAATTTGTAAATATTTTTATATTTTATTGGAGTCGACATGAAGCGGTAAATCCTTAGTAGCAGGTATATATAAGTGATCAATAATATCATTTTGTGGTGTTCAAAGTGTGTGTAAGTTTGTATTGTGAATATCAAAAGGATTGAAGAGTGATTATGCACAGTTTCACTTGTGCATTAAGGATTTTGTGATGCGAGTTAAAGAAAAATAGAGCAGAAGAGTAGAATCAGTCAGAAGGTGAAGAAATCGATTAATGAGCCTAACCAGAACTGTAATTAGGCATTTGTAGATGCTACTTTTTCAGTTCAAACATTTGGATCTAATCCAAATATTTTGTAAGGCAGTGAGCTCTAGGCGGTGTTCCCAAATGCAAGTGCATTCCCATTTTGTAAACATCTTTTTGAGTATACTCAGATAATATTGTGGAGTGACCTCCACTATGGTTTTTCCCCTAACATGGTTTCCACATAAAAACTCCTTGTGTTATGGTGTTGTGGTTGTTTGTTTTATGTTCATGCATCTTTCTCTTGGTTGAATGTTATAAGTTCTTTGAAGATCAAATTAATAAAGTTAAAAATTGCATAATACTGATTCACCCCCCCTCTTAATGTTCCTTGATTCCAACACTTAGATGACGATGATGAGGTTGCTAAAATTGATGAAGAAGTGCATAATGAATTGAATACATTATTTTCCTCTTCTATGAGCTTAACTGATAATTCCTCCAAGAAGAGTGTTGAGCTTGATGATGATCCTAGTTGGGATGTGGATGACCTAATATAGGTTGATTGACATGTTCCTTACCAACATTACTTTTCTTTTCTATTTCATGTGTATTTTTTGTGATTGCACATGCATAATGTGATCACCCATACTATTTTGTTTCATGTATATCTCTCTTTGCACATTCCTTAAATTGTACCTTTATTCTTCTCTATGTCATAAACCTTACCTTTTTCATTTGTCTTGTGTTTTCCTTTTGGGGATGAAATAAGGCATTGAGACATTTAGGTCTCTTCCATGTTGACCAGAGAGGTTTTTCTTTGTTTTCTTTCTTTGTGTCATTCTTATATTTCTATGAGTATTTGGGGAATGATGACAGTTCTGAGCTCTCTAAAATCATTGTAGCAAGAACATACTGACCTCAAATCCCTGGATCCATTACGTGATTGCATGATTTATTTTTAGGGGAAACCCATTTGCATGAAGTAGCTTGATTTGGAAACATATGACTTGGCATAGGGCTTTCCAAATCATCTCGCATGTCCTCTTCATTGTTAGCATTTAAATTTTTCTACTTTAAAGTAATTTCTCATAGCATGGTGTTTAGCAATTTCTTTAAAGTGGGAGCATACATTGGCATTATTATTTTGAATTTCTTGTTTCATGGTGTAGTTTTCTTAATTTATGCAATGTTTATCTTAATTTTTGGTGACATTGGGTGTGATGTCCTTCAAGAAGGTGATCTCTCTGAGCATATTATATTCCTCTCAGTGGAATGATGTGACACACTGCATCCCCTAAGTTGTGAATCTTATATTCTTCGATTGGTCCTCTCTTGGAGACATTAGGCACAATGTTCCCTAAGTTAAAGACCTCAAAGGAATTAAGCAAGAATCCTTTGAATGTTGTTTATTTTTAAAAATTTCAATTATATGGCCACCTTGCATAACACACTTTGCATGCCTATGGAGCCATCTTATTTTTTCATGAGTTCCAATCATATGAAGCTTTGCTTTCCTCATGAAGGGTATGTGTAGGATCATCATGGAAAAAACAAGCCCTTAAGTGACAAAAATTCAGAAAAATTAGAGTTAGGCAACTTGACATAAAAATTTAAATAAGTTATCTATATTATTTAAAATATATGTAAGAATAGAATCTGTAGCAATTTGAATTTAGTTTCTAAACTACTAATTTTGTTTAAAAAGATAAAAATCTATTTGGTGAAAATTTGAAATTTCAACGTAGTAGTACTTAAATTTTAGGGAAAAAAAAAAAAGCAAGTGTCTATTTGACCACCCTAACCAAAATAAAATAATAATATTTTTTTATAATATTTTAGATATAAGTAGAGGACTCACATCCTGATGTGATGCATATTTTTTTGTAATTTTTTTTCAAGTAAATAATTAATTATGATTTTTTTATTACAAATTTCAAAAAATATAAAAAATTTGTATGTCTAACCACCTTGACTTGGTCAAAACTTCATGAAATTCAATTTTTATTTTTTTAATCCTATAGTATGTGAACCATAGAATGTGACACATGTTTTGGATTCAAAAAATGTGATAACATTTCAAAGCTATAGATTTTTTTCAATCAGCTTATCAATCAGGACTTTAGTCATAATTCAAATTGAAAATGAATAATAATTACTTATTAAATTCAAAGTAAAGCATAATTTATATTTGTGAAAAGATGAGAATCTCCTTTAAAAACCCTTTTCGTTTCATCAATTTTGGTTAAAAAAAACTCGTTAGCCACATACTAATCATATTGTCACTTTTTGGCCCATCATGATCCTACACATACCCTAAAGCTCAAAGTTCATTGTTGCATGGAGCCTTATCAAAGTTATGTTGAGGTATAACTTTGGTATGGTTTGATGAGAAACCGAATGAAGGCATGAAACTTAGGCACTTGTGTGTGTGTGAGCGCATACTGGCTATGTGTGTATATGTCTCACTATCTTGGATTTCTCACCCAATGGATAGCTTGAAGTTCCATTGCCTGAGTGAGCATGCATTTTCAGAAAAACAACCTAGATTTGATCCACATTGTGTTGGATAAATGGTAGAAGCTTGATCCTTCCTCTCCTTTTCCTTTTATCTTTCTTTCTTTCTTTATTTCTTTGGCAATGCATTCTTGTGTCTTGAATATTTCTCTTTATATCATTTTCATGTGTGTTATTTTTTACCTATGTTGGTTTGCATAGGATCTTGATTGTGGGGGCTTGTGCAACTCTCTTGATCATTGTCATCCTATCCTACCATCATTAGTACATATGAACCCCTCTTGATGCGTGTTGGGCTACTTTAGTGTGAGTTTGAAGCTAGTTCATCCTCTCACTAAACTGGGTGCTAAATGTGGCAACGGAAAAAGTATCCTTTTTCCTTGCTTAATTTGGGAATGATTAAGGTTAAAATAAACTTAATGTTTCCTTGATTTACTGTTGTAATGTTCAACACATTCACATTAGGTTTTGGGCCCTTGTAAACTAAATGGAATTAAAGTGTACCTTGCTAAGGTGTTGTAAAGAGTTATAACACACTTTCACACATTTCTAGGATTTTATTAATTAATTGATTCTAATGAACCTTTTTGTAAACAAAATATGCTCAATTCATGCCTTGTCTAGGGTGTTGTAAGGTATTTTAACACACTTTCACACTTCTATAAGTTTTTAATTAAATAATTAAGCTTCTTTATGCTTTAATTGGCCTTAAATAACATCCATAAGCCTTCATTAATGCATATTTTTGAGATTAATCCTAGAATAAATCAACATCCAATCATTATTAAGGTGTTTTTAGGTTGTGTGTCCCAAATTTGGTGGTCTAGGACTCATACGCCACTTCTAGCATATGGATCCCACCTAGGGTTTTCGGTCCCAATCTAAATTTTATACCTTTCTAATAATTTTTAAAAATTAGTCCCATAATTAAGCCTAATGGGACTCATATGCCACTTCTAGCATATGATTCCCGTGTGGTCAAAAATTAAATTTAATTCAAATTATTGGTGGTATTTTATTCTCCTAGATCTAATGTTGTCTTGTAGTGTTGTAATTTCAAGAAATTTGGCATAATTAAGTATAAATACAAGGTTTTTTCACTCATTTTTCATCCAACAGGACTAAGAATTTTGTGAGAGAATATATTTTGGAAACTTCAGTATTCATACATTATAGTGAATTTGTGATCAAGGAAGCATTCAACAATTTATAAGATATTATAAGAGAATTCGATAACATTCAAGGGTTGATTATCAAGTGTTTTGGAGAATTATTCATTTATCAATCATCATGTCAAAGTCTCCATGCATCTTGAACATTTTTTTTTTAGCTAACATTTGTGATGTATGATTTTGTACTTCAAGCAAGAATTCAAGTCAAGATCTACAACATTAAAGTAAGGAACAAGATTTACATCCATTGGAGCCACTTCTTACATGTTTGCAACACTTTATGTCTAGGGTTTGGTGAGTTGCAACATTACATTTTGTTCATTCACCATTCCTTCATCTGATTTCATTTCATTTCAAACCTTTGATTACCAAAATGGGGTTTGACCAAGGAAAATCCCTTTCAACTAACAAAACAACATTTTCCCCTCTATTTAGTGGGTGATTTGTAGGTCTAGGTTGCATATTTTCTAAGAATGTTGCACTGAAGATCATTGTAGAACATCTACAGGTTGCAAATTAGAGATTTGGACCCAAAAATCTGGAGGAGCAGACTAAGCAAACTGAGAAGAGTAGATTCAGATCTTGAAGTTTTAGAAAATCCAAACTATACAGATACACCAAAACTAGTGTATGAGTCCCACTTAGCCTAAAATTCCTAATTTTTAGTATTTTAGGCTTCCATTCAATCTTTCTCAACTTCCCAGGTGCACCTTTTTGGTTTCACAATTTTCAGTTATCTTTGACATACAATTTTAGGTCATTTAGTAAATCCTTGCATTAGATTATGGTTTAGCATTAGATCCGGAATTTCATTTGTCTTTCCAAGCCCTAGCTTGGTGGTGAACCCCTCTTTAGTTTACATTCAAACCCTAGGGTGACCCTATTGGAAGATCTCTTTCTCCTTTGAATTGAGATCTCTAGAGTTTTCCTTCAATGAAATAATTGTGAAAGTGGTTGTTTTATGTCTTAAAGCAAAGAAACCTTCCATTTTTTGTTGTTTCAAGAAAATAACATGGGTATTTAAAGCTAGAAAAGCATAACCAACCTAGTTTTTTATTGATTTAATGAATCATTTCATTATGATTAACTTTATGAAAATTTAAACCAATTGGTTAAACAATCAATTTGACTCAAACCTTAGGTCATGATGGTTTCCAAGTCAAGTTAGAGGGGTGTGAACATACGATTCAACTTTTTAAGTGTCTTAATTTTTTTCAAAAAATTGGCTAAATTAATACAAAAGTATCTTCTTGCATTAGTTGGTTCACTATGATCTAGATTGCATAACCAATTAGGTGGGTCATACTTAGTTAGAGAAGTATAAAGGTCATACTTAGTTAGAGAAGTATATAGTAGTATGGTTAATTGGTTATGTAGGACATAACACTAAAAAAATTGGTGGCATAGTTCTAGGTTCCTTAGTCTATACTCATTGTCCCTCTTGTAGACGACAATGCCAAATATTGTGAAATTTAAGCTTAGTCCATAAATGGAAGACTTGACCTTGAAACAGTATTGTAATTTGTGTATTTGTATACTTGATAGTTTATCATATATGAATTTCAATTGGAAATATTTATTTTATTTTCAAATTGGAATAAATATTATTTTATTTTCAAAATATTTTTTAAACTTTCATATTTGAAATATGCAATAAATGATGTTTGAAAAAGATTTTTTTTTGCATTCCTATTTTTAAGGAAATGCTTCTATTTACTTATATGGTAAAAAAGAAGAAGTAATTATTGTGTTGTATGAGTTAGTTTGTTATATTCTCTCTTAAAATCTTATATTTCAAATATCCTTTCAATAATTTCTAGGTATCCAAAGAAATGGACTCCTAAGTAACATGTGGTAATTTAATATGTGAGTTCCTTGTCGTAATTTTGTAGGGTGTTTGTGGTGTATTCTCTTATTTTTTGATCATTTTCCCCACTATATATATTTCTCCAGATTCCTTTATAGTGGTAATTGTCTATTACAAAATATTCATTCGTTAGATAATTTCACTACTCAATGCTCATTCTTTCACATTGCATTTGACTAAAAAATTGTTTGAGTAACTTTTATTGTTTAAAAAGGAGTCTTGAAATTTCATAGTTTACCTTTCAATTGAAAAAATCTTCTTTCTTATCCCTCCTCATTCTCTCTAAACCATATTCCCTTCCTTTTCCTTATCTTTTGATATGTCTTTCCCAATTATTAGTTTAAAAGTAGCTTGGATTTATATTAGATTCTATCTTGAGATCCACTAAAAGAATTATTTAAGAGCACTGTACTTTGCTATCAAATTCCAAGATATTATCTATGTGCATGGCTATCTTAGTGTAAGATAAAGGAGTAACCCACATGCATTATCTATAAACATCAATTTTTTCATTGTAGCCCATTGTGAAATAGAAAACATGGGACTCATGGTTATCTTAGTGTGCTAAGACTTGTTGAAAAAAGCCTCAAGGAAATTCTTTTTAGACTCCTTTAAAGAGATAAAGATCTTAAGTTTTCTAGGTGATTACATGGAATCTACACCTATTAATCTACACACAATATTATATGAATTTAATAGACAAATTATTTCACCCATTAGATTCTATAATAAATCCTAAATTACTCAAATATTATATACAATGTTTTTAGAATAATCAAATTATGAGCTTTATTAGTATCAATTATCTAGAAGCCTAATGTAGACATATCCCTTAATTTTACAAGAATCTAAGATAATCCTCTACAACCCAAGATTCATTGACATTTCTTATTGTACAAATTTAATGAAAATTTCAAAGTAATTAAAAAATATTCACCCCCTTCATCTAAAAACATACAAGGGTAATAAGGACTATAATATTTATTTCATTTGTTGGACATAATAATAATTAACTCATGAATTTAGAGATAACATTCATGCATCTTTATTGCAATCAAAGTTACTTATGATTCATAGAGTGTAAAGATAGGAACTAATAATTTTTATTAGAATGTGAAGGGCTTTATTTGAAGGCCAAACCTAAGTATCGGTCCTATGCTTCCACTTGGGAACACTCATAATGACATGGGTAATCCCACAATAACGAGCCACTTTTTGGCCAAGATGGATATTTATATCAACATTTTTAATTTAATCTTCACCTTTTGAGATCTATAGTAGGTGAACCATTCAGAACATGAGGATGATGTGAACTAGTTATTTGTGGAAATTTATGTGTCAACTCTAAATATATATATTTTTAATTTTTTTCTAAAATAAATCATGAATTTTTCAACATATATTTTATTAACTAGTTTTAAACAATAAACAACATTTTCAAAAAGTAACATTCATGTCATCCAACATAACCTTTTTTTAGAATGGATAAACTTCTAATTTTTAAAATATAGATTCTTAACATCAATATCAAAGGAAAGGATAAATTTTCATAGTTTTTTGTTACATATATATATTTTAATTAATTTTTGAATTCATTGTAATATATCCAATCATGTTTGGGTACCTAACACTCAACCAATATAAGGCCCAACACTTTACTACTTCAACCAATTACACACATATGCAAACTAGAGACCAAATTTATGTTAAAACTAGACTCACATGTAATGCATACAAACCTTCATACAAGCATTTAAATTTTTATTAAGATAGACTCACTTGTCACATAGCTAGACACATCCTTATAGGAATTGACATCTCTATTTCATCTATAATACTCAATAATTTTAAATAGGAGGGTTGTAACCACTCTATTACACCCAAGCACATGTGAACAAGAGAACACATTGGTATTAAAATAACACAACAATATTTAATTTCTAACTAGAATATCCATCATCTTAATCTTAGCAAGGACATGACCCCCATCTACCTATCAATCCCAGTGGTAATGGCCATTTTTTGTATTAGAATTAGGAAGATCTAGGAGATAAGAGATCATGCACACAAAAAATATGTGAAACAATGAAGGATTGAATATTATTATGTAGACTCTAATGAACTTAGGTGAGATCCCTAAATGGTGGAATCTGACTAAAAGAGGAGTGAGATAGTAGAATGCATGAATTAGTTAAGTCACTTAACTAATTGAAATGCGTGATTAATGCAATAGCATTCACAATTAGAACTATATGACCTTTTCCTAAGTTTTCATCAAGCACTAGAGTAAATTACTAATGATTAATCTACTCTAACACCCCCCTTGAATGAAAATTGAGGAGAAGAAAAAATTGATGAAGGAAAAGAATGCAATGATGGATGCCTCTGAAAACTGCTCATGTGTCCACATGTCAGAAAGCGATGATGTCAATCCAAGATCTTGTGAAGACTGATAGAGAACAAGATGCAAAGGTGAGAAAGATGGTGGGACATAAATGATGATGTGGTTGTCAAAAAATTATTCAAACTAAATAAGAAAGTTACAACTTCTAAAGAACTACAAAGATGCCCTCTGTTAGGGATGATGCCATTGCTTATCCAATGCTCAATATTGTACTACTAGAAAGAAACTCTAGAAGCACAAAAGGATGCAACTATGGAAGCTCATGTAGTCAAGAACCCTACTAGGAAGAAATTATGGAAGCACACAAGGATGCGACGCTAGAATATCATGTAGATAGGAATTTAGAATAGAAAAAATACTTTTTGGTTCAACTGCCAATTGGAGGAATAGTGCAGAGCTTGATAGTTAATTAGCAACTTTTAATATTCTAAGTTTTTTTATTTAGAAGGGAAATGAAAAAAACATATACTAGATGGGAATGAAACATGCATGCATCTAGAAACAAATGTCTACATCTGCCTCCATTTTGGTGATTTGGATGCAAGTTTGGGCCTTGGTGTAGATCATGACTTACAAAAAATTATGATCCTTAGAGAGAAATCATGCCTCCCAAACTTAGAAATGTGCCTCCCAAACTCAAAAATGCACCTCCCAAATGATCCTTGGATGGGTTATTGGAGGCATAAAAAAATGACACAGAGACTACAAATCCAAGCTCTATTCTAAGGAGACTAGAAATCGGCTCAATTGTGGACAAGATCTTCCCACATGATGCCTCACCAACTGCACCAAATATTATGCCCCATTCTCTACTCAATAAATTTTTGGCTAGATAATGAATGCCTCTTCCTACTAAATGTTTGTCACCTTTCTTCACACCTCTACTTCCAAATGGAAGTTTGTGGTCTGTATATCAAAAGGCTGTGAGCCCTTCAACTTTCCATGACCTCCAAAATAAAGAGGGTGTGTAGAATCTTCCAACGGGTTTATGAATTTACTGCAAAGTCTTCCATGACAGAATCACAATTCTTGGACCATATAGTAGACCATGATCTCAAAATGCAACAACTTTGTTCACAAACAATAGCTAGGAAAAGTGCAACAGTAAGAAGAGGAGAATATGGTGTGGCTAGAGGATTATGCTATGCTATAAAATTTACACATTTCCCTCTCCGTCAGGCATTCAATTTCAAATTCCACTCTATGGATTGTGCACACCACTGAGAATCCTAGAAAATTAATACAACCTTATATAGATTTAAGAGGGTTGTGACTTTTTGTTGACAGGCTCTTGTTGATCGTTGAACCTCAATTGAGATGAATCATCCTACTTGAGATTTCATATAGGAGTTTTCATTTGAGGGATTCCCCTCAACTCCAATCTCTTCCAACACAGCAACAAAGAGATTAATGTCACACCATAGATTAGAGAGAACCACAAATTTAAATAGCCATAGGTGGGGTCAATTCAACTAAATGAATTTCACAAAATATAATAATACATTTCACCTAATGGTTTGAAACTACCTCCTTCCTGCTCTGATACCATATTAGAATTAGGAAGATCTAGGAGATAAGAGATCAAGCACATAGAGAAATATGTGAAACAATAATGATTATTGATTATTGAATGAATACAATGAAGGATTGAATATCCTTATGTAGACTTAAATGAAATTAGGTGAGATCCCTGAATGGTGGAGTTCTAATTGAAAGAGGAGTGATATAATAGAATGCATGAATTAGTTAAGTCACTTAACTGATTGAAATGCATGATTAATCCAATATCACTCACAATCAGAACTAGATGACCTTTTCCTAAGTTTGCATTAAGCACTAGAGTAAATTACTGATGATTAATTTACTCCAACATTTTGTATTAGGGACAATCATGGAGCTACATTCTTCACACAAGGGAAGCTATACAATTCCACCAACAACTTAAGGATGATCAAATTTTTCAATTTACATGTTCTCTATGACTTGGGATACTAATTCATGGAGTCATTCTTATAAATAAATATTGCATATATACTATTTTAGCCTAGATTATACAAACATAAAGCACAAAGGCTTAATTATCATTACAAACATATCATGACAAAACATATTATTGGAAAACAAACATGAAAAGAGAGGATCCTCAAACTTGATAGCACAAGATGCACACCTAATTGCAAACATATGAAATTACTATTATAGTTTTAACATTAGACTAAAACCTTGTGATGTGCCATAGCAATAGTTCTTCTATATTTCACTTCTTTGCTTTCCTAACTATCTTATACATAACTATTTATAGAGCTTTTTAAAAAATTTGATTAGTCTTCGTTAATTGATTTCTCTTACACATACTAAATTATTGTCCCTTCCTTCTTAGATCATACTAGTTTATTTGAGTGATAAATTAACTCAAAATAACCATCTCAAAATTTCCTTGTCAAGGAATTGTTTCATTCATTGGGATTCCTTACACTTCCCATGCTCTTTATTATGTTTTAGTATCCTTTAAGTTAGTAACATATTTGAGTGGGTGAGTTTAACTTTTAATGCGAACAAAAAAATTATTTACCTTCTCACCTCATTTACTCAAGGTCCATTATCCTAGGTTTTTCCTTATGTCATTATTTTAAGTAATCATGTAGATCATGGTATATTATTAATTGAAACTTGGTTTCTTTGTTTCTCCCTTGCCAACACATGTGCATAATTAAGGAACAACAATAATAAATCCTATTGAAAATATTAAATCATAATTGTTTTCTTCTTCTTTTCTAACATTTAACTATGCACTCAAAAAATTCATTGAGGTTCCATGCTCCATAAATAATTTAAGAGATTAAATCTTAAGAAAATAATTCTTTAAATAAATTAGTCTAGAGTATTTGGTTTATGATCAACAATTCTGAAAATATAATTTTAATGGTTAATTGATGCAGGAGCATCCTTGGTTCTTGGCAATCTTACATCAACCAAAAAAAAAACTATTTATTTCAGTTTTTGTTCTTGTTCAGTTCTTGTTCAGTTCAAGTTGGAAGATTCAACACTTCATCATATTTTCTCACTAGACCTTGTGGATCTATGTTTACATCATGGCCATGTTCATTTACCTTATTCCAAGATTTGAGCATGATTGGATCTTTTTTTGGAAAGTTATTGATTTTGGATTAAGTGGTAGTTTCTTGAACCAGCACCAGAATAATTTTCAAGCCTAACGGCTAGTTTGATCGCTTGTGGATATTTCCTGTAACTTGTGATCTTGATGGTGTGTTTCAAATTGTTCTGTGGAGTGTTCCTGACCTTAAATATGGGTCCACACTTCATTCTATGCATTCACTGAGGAGTAATTCAAATTTGAGGATGACCTATTCATGCACACGTTACATTTTTCTTCATCGAAGATTGTAATGATCTTTGGCTGACGTAGATGATTCTAGATCTCTAGATGTGCTACAAATAATTGTAATAGATCATTAGGAAGGTAGATTGGAGAAAGATAGGTTTTGAGATGTAATATTTCAGCTTGCATTAAGGAGCATATAGGAAATTTTGTATTTTGAGCATGTTGTATTAGGTCTGTGAGTCGAATCTGTAAGCCCGAATGTTGTTGGCTATTTGTAATTTAGATTTTTGTTAATAAGAATGATTGAATCTGAATTTTCCTCCATATTTTGTCTTACTTATGTTGTGCAACTCTTGTTGCATAGTATGATTTTTTCTCTTTGAGGACCCTCCTATTGTGGCTGCACTAGATTGGTATCAGAGTGAGATTCAATCCATGAGAGATTGCCAAAATTTGTGGAGTCTTGTTAAGAAAAATTTATGGGATGGTGGACTAAGGATCCGACCTACAGCTATAGAGGAATTGTGTAAAGATGGCGGGAAGAAGAAATGGTAGAGGAAATGGAGTGTGTGGAAATGAAGACCCAACTTTAATGGATATGTTGAGAGGAATTGCTACCAGATTATATGCAGTGAAAACAACACAAAGGAGAGGTTGACTAGTTGATGATGTGTGTGATGAAGAGGTAGAAGTATAGGAAGGGAAAGAGAAAATATTGGCCTAGATCAGGAAGAAGAGAGGTTCATAAGAGATAACTAGAGCAAATACTAAGCCACATTTCATCCACTATCCTCGATTATAATGGTAAGATGGATTCAGATGAATTACTTGATTGGATAATAGAGATGGAGAAGTATTTTGATTTTGAAGGAACCACTAAAGACAAGAAGGTGAAATTTTCTTGTACAAAGTTGAAAGGACATGTATCCCTTTGGCGGGAACATTTGCAAATAGATAGGAAAAGAAGAGGAAAAGTGAAGATAAGATCATGGGATCAAATGGTGAATAAGCTAAAGAAAAAGTTTATGCCTGCAAATTATTAGGTCAATTTGTTCTGGAAGTTGTAGAATTTGAAGCAGAAGGAGTCAAGTGTGATGGAGTACACTAAGGAATTCTACAAGTTGAATATCTTATCCAAACATTCGGAGGATGAGATTGAGCAAGTAGCTAGATATGTGAATGGTCTAAAACCATCTATACAAGATGAGATTAGTTTGATTAAGTTGCAGAGTGTGGAAGAGGCATATCAATGTGCCCTAAAATTAGAAGAGAAGCTAAATAAAAGACATGAGAGAAGAAAAAGAGAAAGAGGTGGAAGATTTCAGAGAGGAAGAAATTTTACTAGAGGAGGAAGCAAATCTTTTGTAGATCATAATAAAGACAAGGAAGTCAGTAAAAATGATAATTTGTACTATAGAGGTGAAGGAAAATCTTACCAAAGAGGAGGATATGGTGGTTAACATAATGAAGGTTATAGAAAAGATGATAGAGGACAGGAGAAAAGAGTATTTAGGGGAACTTGTTTTAAGTGTGGTGGAGAAGGACATAGAGCATTTGAATGCAATCAGGGAAAGACAAGTAGAAAGATAGAGAACAATAGAAGAACAACCTTTGTTGAGGAAGATCATGTGATATCATCTAATAAATTGGAAGATGGGGAAGTGTTGGTGAACATAAGAGTATTATGTCAAAGTGAGATGAAGCAAGAACCATCACAAAGAAAGAATTTGTTTCGGACCAGATGCAAGATAGTTGGTAAATGTTACAAAGTGATTGTTGACAGTGGAAGCTCAAAGAACTTGGTTTCTGAAGAAATGGTGACCAAATTGAAGTTGGAAAGATTGAAACACCCGAAACCATATCAGATAGCATGGATTCAAGATAAGCATAAGATACTGGTAAGTGAACAATGTTTGGTAAAATTGACATAGGAAATTATCATGATGAAGTTTTGTGTGATATCATGCATCTCGATGTATTCCATGTTTTGTTAGGAAGGCCTTGGAAATATGATAGATAGGCTATTCATGATGGAAAGAAGAACACATAGACCATTGTTGCTAATGGAATGAACCAGAATTTGTTGCCATTAGAGGATGTTCCTAAATTTGAGGTTTGTATGAGTGCTAGAGTTTGTTTGGTTGAGGGAAGGAGATTTATGGATGGATTGAGACATGAGAACATGTGCTATTCCTTGGTTCGTAAGAAGGATGAAGACTTGAATCATGTAGAAGAACAACCAGAGGAGATAAAAGAGTTGCTGATAGAATATGAGGAGATAATTTTAGATAATGTACCTAATGGATTACCACCTATAAGGGGTATTAGTCATTGCATGGATTTGATTCTAGGAGCTAGTTTTCCTAATAAAGCAGCACACTGAATGACACTAGCAGAGAATGAGGAATTGAATAGACAAGTGCAAGAGTTGTTGAGGAAGGGTTTGATTAGAGAAAACTTAAGTCCATGTGCAATACCTACTGTGTTAGCACCTAAGAAGGATGGAGAATGGAGGATGTGTACAGACGCTAGAGCCATAAACAATATCATAGTAATGTATAGATTTCCTTTTCCTTGAATGGATGAAACTATGGATTGTCTGAGTGGAGCTAAATACTTTACAAAGATAGATTTGAAGAATGGATATCCTCATATCAGAATCAAAGAAGGGTATGAGTGGAAGATAGAATTCAAGAAAAATGAAGGATTGTATCAGTCGTTGGTGATTCCTTTTTGACTAACAAATGTACCGAATACCTTCATGAGGTTGATGAATGAGGTATTGAAGAAATTCTTGGGTAAGTTTGTGATTGTTTATTTGGATGAAATCTTGATTTTCAGTCAAACTAGAGAAGAACATTTGTTGCATATAAGAAAAGTTTTACAGAGGTTGAGAGAAGAGTGGTTGCTGATAAGCATTAAGAAGTGTAGTTTCATGAAGGAAGAATTGGTATATCTGGGACTTGTGATATCTGTGGATGGATTGAAAATGGATCCTAAGAAGGTAAGAGCAATTTTTGAATGGCCTGCACCAAAAAGCATTGGAGAGGTAGGGTATGTGTAGGATCATCATGGCAAAAGCAGACCCTTAAGTGGCAAAAAATTTAGAAAAATCAGAGTTAGGAAACTTGACATAAAAATTTGAATAAGTTATCTTTATTATTTCAAAAATATGTAAGAATAGAATCTGTAGCTAATTGAATATAGTTTCTAAACTACTAGGTTTATTTTTAAAAAAATAAAAATCTATTTGGTGAAAATTTTAAATTTCAATGTAATAGTACATAAATTTTAGGGAAAAAATAAGGAGGTATCTGTCTGACCACCCTAACCACAATAAAATGATAATGTTTTTTTATAATATTTTAGATATAAGTAGAGGACTCATGTGCCAATGTGATGCATATCTTTTCGTAATTTTTTTCCAAGTAAATAATTAATTATGAATTTTTTATTACAACTTTTAGAAAATATAAAATCACGTCTGTCTGACAACCTTAACTTGGTCAAAACTTCATGAAATTCATTTTTTTTTAATCCTATAGTATACTAACCATAGAATGTGACACATGTTTTGGATTGAAAAAATGTGATACCGTTTGAAAGCTATAGATATTTTTTTTAGCCTATCAATCAGGACTTTAGTCATAATTCAAATAGAAAATGAATAATAATTATTTATTAAATTCAAAGTAAAACATAATTTTTAAATTGGTGGAAATCTGAAAATCTCCTTTAAAAACCCTTTTTCATTTCATCAATTTTGGGTAAAAAAAATTCATTAGCCACATACCCTACACATACACATCATATCACCACATTTTGGCCCATCATGACCCTACACATACGTGATAAGATTATTTCATGGATTGAATAGTTGCTACCAGGAGTTCATTAGGAATTTCAGTCCTATTTGAAGTCCTATGACATAAACAATGAGAGTAGATAAGAAGGATTTTTGGTGGACATCTGGAGTAGACTAAAGTTTTGAGTTATTGAAACAGAAGGTGACTGAGCATCCTGCGTTGGATTTACCAAATTTTAACAAGGTATTTCAAGTAGACTGTGATGCAGGTGGAAATGCAATTGGAGCAGTATTAAGCCAAGAAGGAAAACTAGTAGCTTTTTTCAATAATAAATTGAATGATGCTAGGAGAATATATTTAGTGTATGATTAGGAGCTCTATGCCATAGTTCAAGCCTTGAAGAAGTGGAGACATTACTTGTTTCCTAAGGAATTTTTGTTGTATATGGATCATTACGCTTTGTAATATTTGAACAGTCAAGGTAAGTTGAATCAGAGACACATGAGATGGGTAGAATTCTTGTAGAGTTATAATTTTATTTTGAAATATAGGAGTGGAAATTCAAATAAAGTTGTTGATGCTTTGAGTAGAAGGAACTTACTGATAGAGATGAGAGTGGAGGTATTAGGCTTTGATGAATTAAATAACTTGTATGAGGAAGACCGAGATTTTGAAGAACCTTGGAGATCTTGTAAAGAACCAGTTTTGGAGGATAGGAGTCAGTGGTTGGATTATTTCATTCAAGAGGATTTTTAGTTAAGAGGAAATTATTTCTGTAAACCCTCGAGTTCAATGAGGCATAGCTTGGTGAAAGAAAAATATAGTGGAGGATTGTCACCCGAGACTTTGGAATTGATAAGAAAGTAGCATTGTTAAACTATGAGAATTACTTTTGGCCATAGATTCATAAGGATGTTAGGAAATTTGTGCAAAGTTACAAATTTTTTCAAGTTGCAAAACAGAGTAGTCAGAATGTTGGATTGTATAAACCTTTGACAGTTCTAGAGAGACCTTGGGAGGATATTAGCATGGATTTCATACTTGGCTTTTTGAAGACACGGAGAGGCTATGATTCTATATTTGTGGTGGTGGATAGATTTTCTAAAATGGCACATTTCATACCTTGTAAGAAGACAATAGATGCAGTACATGTAGTAGACTTATTTTTCAAGGAAGTGGTCAGATTGCATGGATTACCTAGGAGTATTGTTTTAGAAAGAGATGCAAAGTTTGTTGGTTACTTTTGGAGGACGCTCTGAAAGGAGTTAAAGATAGATTTGAAGTTCAGTTCTAATTTTCACCCACTGAATGATGGATAGACAGAGGTAGTAAATAGGAGTTTTGGGAATTTTTTAAGTTGCTTGGTTGGAGAGAAGACTAGAAGTTGGGATTTAATCCTTGCACAAGAAGAGTTTGCTTATAATAATTCAGTGAACAGAAGTACCAGAAAACACCTTTTGAGATTGTTATTGGAGTTCACCCTAGAGGTATATCAGAGTTGAGAGACATCAGTATGGAAGATAAAAGGAGTGCAAAAGTAGAGGAATTTGTAGAACATATGAAGAGAGTGCATACTCAAGTGAAGGAGCAATTGGAAGATATGAACCAAAAGTACAAGGAGAAAGTAGGTGAAAAGAGAAGACATAAGGAGTTCAAAGTTGGAGATGAAGTGATGGTGTATTTGAGGAAGGAAAGATTTCTAGTTGGAACATACAACAAGCTAAAGATGAGGAAGTTTGGACCCTGTAATATTTTGAAGAAATTTGATTGAGGAAATGCATATGAAGTGGAATTACCAGATGACATGGGTATATCACCTATATTTAACATTACAGATCTACATTAGTACCATGAAGTAGAATTCAATGGAGATAATAAAGAAAAATTAGAGAATCAGTTTCCTAAACAACAGTCAGATGAGATTGAAGAGATTCTTGATATCTAAAATGGGAGGAAAACTCATGGAAGATAGTACAAAGAATATCTTGTGAAGTGGAAAGGAAGACCAGTGGAGGATTCTTCTTGGATTTTTCACGTTGAGGTAGACCGTATTGGTTTTCCTTTAGACCTAACTAAGTGAGGATCTCAATTTTCAATCAACCCCAGATGTCTGATGTAGGAGCATCCTTGGTTCTTGGCAATCTTGCATCAACCAAAAAAAAAAGTATTTCTTGAATAGTTTTTGTTCTTGTTCAGTTCAAGTTGGCAGATTCAAAATTTTTCCATATTTTCTCACCAGACCTTATGGATCTATGTTTACATAATGGACATGTTCATTTACCTAATTCCAAGATTTGAGCATGATTGGATCTTTTTTCAACAAGTTATTGCTTCCAAATTAAGTGGCAATTTCTTGAACTGGCACCAGAATAATTTTCAAGCCTAATGGCTAGTTTGATCACTTGTGGATCTTGATGGTTTCCTTTGAATTGTTAAATGGAGTGTGCCCAACCTTAATTATAGGTCCACACTTCATCCTATGCATTCACCAAGGAGTAATTAAAATTTGAGGCTGACCTATTCATGCACATGTTACATTTTTCTTTATCGAAGATTATAATGATCTTTGGTCGACGCAGATGATTCTAGATCTCTGGATGTGCTATAAATCATTGTAATAGATCATTAGGAAGGTATATTGGAGAAATCTAGGTTTTGAGATATAAGATTTCAGCTCACATTAAGGAATATATAGGAAATTTTGTATTTTGAGCATGTTGTATCAGGCCTGTGAGCTGAATCTATAAGCCCATATGTTGCCAGCTATTTGTAATTGACTTTTTTTTAATAAGAATGATTGAATTTTCATTTTCCTCCATATTATGTGTTGGTTTTGTTGTGTAACTCTTGCTGCATGGTATGGATTTTTCTCTTTGAGGACCCTCCTACCATGGTTACACCATTAAAATCTAAATTAGTATTAATTTAAAATATTAATGAATTGTGTATAAGCATTAATCCATTTAAAAAAATCTAAAATGGTTTATCAAAAATCATAATTATAAAATTGATCATTAATTTGAGAAGATATTATTCTAGAACAAGATAAGTCATTCACAAAATAGACATTAGTTTAGTTACTATTCTCATCAACCAAAGATTTTTAAATATTTATTTTTTCTAAAATCTCTTTTAATTTTATTTTTCACATAATCTACTTGTGTGTATAAAATATGTGAGTGCAAAAGCAAGTAATATAACACAATCAGTGAAATATTATATTAGAGAATTCAAATGATAATCAAATCAAATCAAAACAACAAACTCTCCAATGGCGTCTCATTGTCCTCTATCTCCAAGGATTTTTCAAGTCATAATGGCTCTCAGATTGTGTATGCACATGACTCTCTAAATGACAACCTAAAAAATGAGATGCTAGAAATGCAAGAAATCCTTCCTACATGATTAATTACTAAAATTTTGTGAATTATTGTGCAAAGATTATGATGCTACTATGATATTGATAATGGAAATGGTGTGATGCAATTAAAAAAATTAAGATGCAGCTAATGGCAAAGCCATGATTAATCTAAATGATGCTAAGATGCAAATACTACAATGTTAATGCTATAATGCTAATAAAAATGCTCTCTAAAATTCTACAGAGTTTAATTACTAATGCTCTCTATATTAAATGTTGTAAATGAGACTCTATTTATAGATTTCTCTAAGGCATAAGCCTATGTGGTAGGATTCAACGGTCGGGATTTGATCTAGAGAGATGGATGGTCAAGGATGAAGAGGTTAGAGAGAATCAAGGAGTGTGTTCACTTTAGTAGAAAAAAATGCCAAGTGTGAAGGAGAATCAAATGGAGGTGAAAGCCAAGTGTCTCAAATTTTGTTAGAATTTGTTGAAGATAAATGCTAATTAAATATTAAGAATATTTAATTTCATGAGACACATGATGAGGTGGAAGATGAGAAGTTAGTAGAAATGTGCTCAAATTCAAATATAAAATTTGAATTTAATAAGAGGAAGTTAATTAAATAAAACAAACTAATTAAAGTTGTTTATTTAATTAAAACTTGAAGAAAATGATTTAGAATAAGAAGAATTAAAGAAAGTGAACTATATAAATAAATCTTATCAATTTATTTATAAGTAGATGAATTAAAAATTATTAATTAAATAACTTGTATTTAATTAATTTCCTCTAGACTAGTTTTAAGTTTATACATTTTCCCCTCTTTGAAGTGATGTGTTTGTGACACATTGCTTCAAAGAAAAATTTGCTAGTGCGAATGGTGTCGATAAAATTTTCAATATGCCCCCTCTAGAGATAAATCAAGGAATTATGAATTTTTAGGATTTTTGATGATTATTAATATTTTATGATGATTTTCAAATTTTATGATGCTGAAATGATTTATCTCCTAATAAATAATATTGATACCAATTTGATTAATTGATGCCCTAGTTTTTTAAAAATAAAACAATCCCACCTAAATCCCACTTAATTACCCCCTTTTAAAGATAAAAAGGTGGAAAATAAGCTCATTTGATTCATTTGCATTTTGGAGATTGAGTTGATTGGAACAATTGGAGAAAAATGGTGATTTCCTACCACATGCATAGATTCAAGAAAGTTTGACATCACAATCACCTAACCACATATGTACCTCTAGTACATACCCTAAGAAATCTCTTTATCAAATTTAAATTCATTTTTCCCACATTTTTTATTGTTTAAACTCTGCTAGTTTGTGTTTTAGTGCATACATGACTTGATGTAGCTCATTAGGTTATTGTTTTAGCACATTCAGAGATATAGCACATAGATGACATTTTTTAGTGCATTTAGCTAATGTTTTAGCGCATTTAGATTTATAGCACATTGATAGCACAGAGTAGTGCATAGATTGATTTGTTTAGCACAACTATTTGTTTAGTGCATAGATTTGATGATTTAGTGCATTGGGTGATTATTATAAAACATTCAGTTTATTAGCACATAGATATTGCAAAATGGTGCATTTTATTTTCTTTTAGTGCATTTGGTAGTTTGGTGTATAGGGACCCTATTTTGGCACATTAATAGAATTTTTTTAGTGCATCCATGATTTCAACACATAGAAGCACTATTTCAACACATTGACACCAAATTGATGAAATTTTGATTATTCTCCTTGACTTTGATGTTTGATGATCGCCTCATTCGATGTTTTGATGATGTTTGATGATGTTTGATGAATGATCTCATGATAGATGACAATCAATGATAGGATAGGTGATGATTGACCTCATGATAGGTGAGTGTCAATGATAGACACTCAATGAGATTTGATTGAAATATCATTAGAGATGACTAAATTGATTAATAGGTTGCTTGATAAAATTTTGATTTGTGATATACTATGATTATAGGAGGATTTTAGAGTTCTTCAATCTCAGGAGTGCTTCCTAAAGACTTGGGACATGATTCCATAGTTAGTGCAGGCTGATTTAGATGTGATCGGACAATCTGGTTTGACTTCTTTAATCGATATGCCCCATTATAGGATCAATAGGGGACTTTTGACGGATCTAGCTAAGAGGTGGCATAGTGACTACAATACCTTCCATTTGGCCACAGGTGAGATGACGATCACACCAGAGGATGGATATTGTATATTGGGGATTCCCGTTGTTGGTGAGCTAGTGGTTTATGACCACATAGAGCAGGGAGGGACTGATGAACTGAGGAGGATTTTTCATGATGATGAGATCAGTGGGTATGAGATTCCATGGCAGAATATGGTTGCTTTATATCAGCCATTACCTTATCTTCTAGCTGGTTGCATTGAAGGTTTTCTATGTCCTGACCATAGGTCGAAGGGACTGTCTATTGGTTGAGGTCGGATATTAGAGAGCATGATTACATAGGGGATCATATACGCTTGGGTTTCCCACATGCGAGCACACTTATATCGTCATTTGCGTTAGGTATTTTATTTTAGAGTGGCTAGTCTATTAGCTAGGGTTACACTACTACATATTTGGGCATGGGATCACATAGTTGTCACTCAATCCGTGGAAGATAGGGATCATCCATTTGGACACCATATGTTTTTTGATACACAGGTCTAGTTGTCTAGCACAAGCTATTAAAATTGAAGTATTGGAGATGAGTTCTTGATGATCTAGAGACTGTGACATGGAGGCCATACTTTGACTATGAATAGTGGCTAGAGAATGACATTGAGATGCCATATGTTTTCACATCTAGATACTTGATTTTGTGGACACTATATTTTATTGAGAGATTTCTTGTTATGAGAGTGCTCCGATAGTATGGAAAAGTTCAAGTTATGCCCCCAAGGAGTTTCCATGTATGCTCAGCGATGACATGATATTCCAGAGTGGGGACTCTCCCTATCATATGATGCATCGTGTCAGGAGTATTTTGGGTTAGAGCCACGAATATGGGAGTACCATGCATTGATCAAAAATGTGTTGATGACAAATGATTGTGCACATTATTTCTTTACACATCATTTCCCGAGGATATCCAATCAGGATGAGCCTGTACCAACATTAGTTGATGATGAGAGGGAACCACCACATGCACTGAAATGGAGGATAGATGGGGGAAATGGAGATGAGGAGGAGGAGGAGGGAGCTGGTGGGGATAGAGGGGATGAAGATGATGGAAATGGCTGAGATGGGGTAATGGAGGTGGAGGTGGAAAGCTAATATTAGATGTCAAAGTATCTCCGATGAGGAGGTCGATAGTGCCCTCAGGAAAATAGAAAATAGGTCCATCATATATCTAGATTCGTGTGCCCTCTCATTAGCAGTGGGCACAAATAGATGACCTATAGGCATAGGTGCAAAGCTTATAAGGACAATTATCTCAGGCCCAGGCATAGATGGCTACTCTCATAGCAAAGATAGATAGCATGAGGTAGAGATGTGAGAAAGTATAGACCTTAGCAGAGAGACTACAAAGAGTGGACGAGGGTACCATGACAGGGGACATGATCCAAGAGGTGCAACATTCAGCCAGAGAGGTAGAGTATTATAGGTTGTGGTATCATGAGGCAGTGCTTGCAAAGAAGTGTGTTTGTTATGCATAGTTTGCTAGTACCATATCAGGTCAGATCCAGTTGTAGATGACAAGCAGGGGTGTGATAGGGCCACCTCCTAGAGATCCAAGTGTAGGCCCCTCTAGTGGTGCAATGGGAGGCTTAGTTAGGCTGACATTTTCTGGTGGGAGTAGCACATAGCTCTGTTGTTCATATTTGATGTATTAGCACTTGATGTACACACTGATTTAGTTGGTGACTTTGTGATATTCTGTCATATTTGGATGATTTATCTCTCCATGTTTTATGATATCATTGTACACTTGACATTTATTTTGAGATTATGTATGGGATGCAGTGAATACCTATTGATCTAAATGTTGTCTATATGCTTGTGTGATGAATGCTTATGATGGATGCATTTAATTTCTATGTTGTGTTATGTGATGTTTTATATGATTATTCCATGAGTATGAATGGATGTAATTATTGAAATGAAGATGTATGGATTATGATGCTATATGGTTTGTGTATGATGCTTTTATGCTATATGTGATGGATTTAATCATGCAAATGAAATGTGATGCACTTTACTTTTTGTATTTTTCTAATGCAAATATATGATCTAATGCATGGATGGATGTCTGATGTGTTATCAAATGTATGCATGATATGATAATGCTTATGCAACTATATGAAAATTATTGTGTTTTTTGTTAATGTCAAATGTACTCAATCCACTGATGAGAGAGATAAAATCATTTTGAAATTTTTCTAGCCTTGGAAAATTTATAATGTAGATGCAAAACTAATATGGATGAAATCTATCTTAACCATGAAAATGCATTTTTTTTCTTTTTGTCAACTGATTTGTTGTGTTTTGTATCATCATTGAGCTTTTAATATGTTGAAATTTAGTACAGAAATCGATGGTATAATTAGACCATGATAACCTGAGTACAACTTCCATTGATTTTTGATATTGTAAGGTAATACAAGCATCTAGGAATAATTGAACCAAGATGACATGAGTATTGCTTGTGTAAAATAGACAAGAGTTAATCCTTTTCCTTTGAAAATTTGGAATGTCATCAATAATACTTTGTAGAGCATGTCCCGCAACAATTTTCACAGTAGTAATGATTAACTCATAGATAAGAGACAAAGAAAAATAATAATCCATCCTAGCTCCTCCAGTCCATGAAATCATTGAGTTTCTCCAGAGAAATGATAACAAAAATCAAGATACAACAGTTGAACATTCATGCTAAAGTGATTAAACAATGCTTCAGAAGAACATCATCCAATTAGATTTTGTTGTGTTTGATTGATTATGTAGTTGATTTGGATGGTTGGTGTTTTAAAATTTGTGTTGGATGTTCAATGTTGATTTTTTGTTGTGATTATTATGTTTGCTACATTTTTTGACTATTGTTTGTTTGTTGTTTTAATCTCAAAGCAAGTTTCCCCCAGTGAGAAACCAACCATTTATTACGAATATGTACAATGATAACCAAGCCAAGATGAGACATGACCGTGATGCCTAGATATGTACATGAGGTTCGTAAGATGATCAGGCATAATGATGGAAAAAGTGGACGACTGACACATGTGATAATAGATGGAAAAGATAATCTATCACAAATAGCGCATGTTGTCAGGTTTTCACTACTTGTTTTTATTGCACTTTTTCAAATTATATGAATTTTTTGTTGTCACCAAGATCCATTTGCAAGTTTTCAACAAGGTAACAATTTTTTTGATTTTTTACTTTTTTTGTATTTTTTCTTTTCAAATGGATTTTGGATTTTTTTACTTTTTTTGTATTTTTAACTTTTTTTGTTTTTTTTGTGTTTTCTTGCTTCTTGACCACGCACTAGATGAGTTATGTGTAAAAATTCTTGAGATGAAGACTATTGATAGGTTCCTCAAATAGGTCCCCTTTAGGTGTAGATAATTGATATGCTCTTGATCCATAAATTGATACAATGACAAAAGGACCTAGCCAATTAGGTTCAAATTTCCCTTTCTTTTCCTGATCTTGTTTATTATGGGGATTTTCTTTTAGGACCAAGTCACCAACCTGAAATTTTCTTGGTCTGACCTTGTGATTGTAACTTCTTGACATTCTTTGTTGATAGGCTTTTAGGTGATCAACTACATGCTGACGATGTTCATCTAACAATTCCAATTCTTGTAGTTTGGATACTCGATAGTCTTCCTCTGAAATGATTCCTTTTAATGACACCCAGAGTGATGATAACTCAACCTCAATAGGTAAGATGGCCTCTGATTCATATACAAGGGCATATGGTGTGGCCCCTATAGGAGCGTGGATGCTAGTATGGTATTCCCACAAAGCAGGGTTTAGTTGAACATGCCAGTCATGTCTAGCCTCATTAACAGTTTTCTTCAAGATTTTCAATATGGTCTTATTTGAGGCTTCTGCTTGGCCATTTCCTTGAAATTAGTAAGGTGTGGAAAATTGATGCCGGATATGAATTTTTTTACAAAGTTCTTGTACATCCTAGTTTATGAAAGCTCTACCATTGTCAGTGACAATGGAGCTAGGGATGCCATACTAAAAAATAATGCAATTCAAGATGGAGGAAATTTGTTTACTAGTGATGGTGGATAATGGGACAACTTCAATCCACTTTGTGAAATACTCCGTAGTTGTGATTATGAATTTATGTCCATTAGAGGAAGATGGATGTATCTTATCCACAAGATCAAGTCCCCATTGACAGAAAGGCTAGGTTGATGTGAATGGTTGCAGCTCCTACACAATTGCATGTATGAGGCTTCCATGTGTAGACATTGAAAATATACAGATTGATATCACACTATGATCCTAACTACTAACATTGTGTCATCCTGAATCATCCCTTGGTCTAACCATTTAATCAAATCTCCTTATCTGATTAAATTCATCAATATTCCTCCCTTAATTAAATAAACTAGTTATTTAATTAAGTCTCTCTCTCTTTTGTTAATTAAATCAATCACATTTGATCTAATTATCCCTATTTAATTAAATAATTGATTTTATTTGATTAAATATCTAAAGTCTATCCATTAAATTAAATAAATTAAAACATTATTTGATTTAATCTAACACCATCTCTTTTAATTAAATAAATCAAAACCCTTATTTAATTATTCTCTTATCATATTCCTCTCTTATTTGATTTACATAAATCCATAAATTTGAGTGAAATAGGTCACATCATCTAATCTCCTATTAAATTAATTTACCCTTGATTAATTTAATCTCTTATCATGTCCCATCCTCTATATTTTGCAAGTTGCACATGAAAATGGATTTAATTCATTAATTAAATCTCTATTTTCCTCACAAGGCATCTTTTGGAATATTCTCCAAATTTGAATTCAAAAATTCCAAGTCAACATGTACATCCAACAAGGAAATAAATTCATCTTACATGTCCTTTTCCTTCAGCCAAGTGGCATTTATTGCATTTTCCCTTCCCTCTTACAAGTCATTTCAACAAATTTGAAATTCAAAAATATGCATTTATTGGCACAATCCCCAAATTTTGCACATCCTTCATCCATTCATAGATTGACAAGTGGCATCATGTCGTTGGATGAATGTTAGTCCCACATTGCTCAAATTTGGACATTCATCCATCTTGGCATTCTATAAATAAAGAGCTCATATCCTCATTTGATCACCCACAAATTATGCAAAGTTATTATGCTAAAATATTTAGCCATTTCCATCAAACATCATTGAATCATAGCTAGGTTTTTGCAGATTTTAGCTTGGAGCACTCACCATTCTTCATCAAAGTGGATCAATCTTCATCAACATATCAATTTTTCATCATAGGAGTTGGGAAAGGGCCAATTTTCACATAAAATTGGCACCAATTCCCCCATGGGATCAAGAGTTTGCTTAATTAATCAGGATTCAATCTTGGTTTTGTCATTTCTATTGTGTTTTTCTTTGTTTTCTTCCTAATTTGAGTTTTGTAAATGGATTTCATGGGGAATCCTTGTTCATCCTTGCAAATGTGTTTATTCATTGTGTTTTCCAGGTATTCGGATTGGGGTTCACACACCATGGACTTGACACTTTTGGTACTTCTTGACATATTGAAAAGATTCTTTCTCCATGTTCGACCAATAATATCCCTAGCGTAGGAGTTTCTTAGTGAGAGTAAGACCGCTTGAATGAATACCACAAATACCTTCATGAACCTCTTGTAATGCAGTTTTAGATTTGTTACATTCAAGAAATCGAAGGAGAGTACCATTAAGACCTCACCTATAAAGTGTATCGACTATCAAGGTGTATCAAGTTGCTTGACAGATAAAGTTGTGTTTTTCATTTTGGGATAGATCAGGTGGTAGGTTATTGCCTCTCGGATAGGTATATATCTTCCCATAGATTGAAGAATCAACCTCAACTAGATGTTACATGACTTGGGATTCAAGATTTTCATAGGCGAGATTAAATAATGTTCCACCATGAATTCATAATGAGTTCACTTTTCTAGTATTTATAGAAGAGAAGCAATGGTTGCCATGGCATCTGCAACTTTGTTGTCCACTCTTGGAATTTTTTCAAATTGATCACAACAAGTACTTCTTGAAGTCATCTACCATTCTCTTGTATGCCATCAACTTGTCATCTTTTGTTTGGTAGTCATCATTAATTTGATTGATGACTAATTGAGACTCTCCATAGACCTATAAGTCTGTGATTTTCCATTCCTTTGCTACCTTGATACCTATGATTAGTGCTTCATACTCCACCATGTTGTTAGTGCAAGGGTAAAAGCGTGCAAAGATGTGTCACACTTTTAGCCAACTTATCAGCACAACTGAATTTAAGTATTTCTAACTAAAAATCAATTCTGGTCAAGCATATGATCTACTAAGATTCATTCTAACTAAGTTAGATACTTCCACAACTTTTTCAACTAAAATTGTTGGCTAAAAATATATGAAGCACCACTTTGAGTCTAATTACCAAAAAAATAAAATTATTTGAAAAAAATGAAGTTTCAATAACTCCTGCTAATGTAAATAACATTTTTTTAAAAATATAAAAAATACTCTTTTGTAGATCCATAAGTGGAGTATTCAAAAATATATTTAGTTTAATAGTTTAATTATTTTTTATTTTTTATTTTTACTAAAAGTAGGTTATCAACATAAAATATTAGGTTAATTACTATGCCAAGGAAAAATGCTAAAACTTATTAAAAAAAATTGAAAAAAATATGATGCACTAGATAAGAGAATCTATTTTAAGATGGTATTTTTTTTTTTTCCATTTTAGATAAATATTTAATATGAAATTTGACATCTAATGAAAACAGTTGTTTTTTGATTCACATACATTTTAATATTTATTTAAAAATATTTATTTATCAAAATTGGAAAAAAAATATATCCATGCACTAAAATTTCAAGTTATAAATACACACAAAAAAAATTGAAAGAGAAAAAAAGAAAATTTACTACAAAAAGTTCGACGTCCCATGCAACTTCATTTTTTAGCATTTTATCAACAACTAAATTATAGTTTTAATTTATTACAAGCTAGTTTAAAATATTTTAAAAAAAATAAAATATACTAAAAAATACATATTTTACTAGTTTACATCATTTCAAAATTCAAAAAATATATGCCACATTTTAGTGATTAAATTTTAAAAATTGGATCAGCATTAACCATTTAATTTATAAAGTGTGACACCTGCTTTGTGCTTTTACCCTCAAGGAAACATCAACCTATAAGATTTTGGGATAGTGTGTCCTTGAGGAGTAATTAATAGGATTCCAGCACCCAATCCATGTTGCGTGTAAGACCCATCAATGTATAATATCCACTATTGTGTTGTTATAGTGAGGAAATCGACATTTGGGAATTCAATGTGTATAGGGTGATCATCTTACAATGGTGCTTCAGCTAACTGATCTTCTATTGCTTGACCTTTGATTACTCTTCTATCCACATATTGGATGTCAAATTCACTCAATATCGTCACCCACTTTGCTAGTCTTCCTATTAGATTGGATTTGTTGAGTAGATATTTCAATGGATCCATCTTGGCTATTAGTTTGATGGTATGCGTTAACATGCAGTGTTACAATTTTTGAGTAGCAAACACTACTGCTAAATAAGCTTTTTTAATATGTAGTTAAGTTCATAACCATTCAATGTCCTACTGATGTAGTAAATCACCCTTTCTTTTTCCCATAGAGTCTTCTTGTGCTAGCAAAGCTCCCAAAGATAGCTCAGTAGTTGCAATGTAGAGTAAAATTGGTTTTCCTTCTGTTGGTGGTACCAAGATAGGTGAATTCATTAGATATTGTTTCAATTGATTAAAAGTAGCTTCACATTTTTCATCCCATCTAAAAGAAATATTCTTGTGTAGTAAATGAGTAAAAGGATGACTTTTATCTACTAGTTGTGTGATGAATCTCCTGATGGATTGAAATCTTCCTTGCAAAGATCTTAGTTGGTTGATATTCTTAGGAGGTGGAATTTCCATGATGACTTTGAATTTCATTCGATCTACTTCAATTCCTTTAGTTGAGACTATCTATCCTAAGAGTTTAGCTGATGTCACTCCAAATACACACTTTTTTGGATTTAAACATACGTTGAACTTTTCCAACCTAGTGAAGATTTTATCCAGGATTTCTAGATGTCCTTCCCTGGCATATGATTTTGGTAATAGGTCATCCACATAATCCTCCATGAATGTGTGCATCATGTCATGAAAGATGGTTGTCATTGCACGTTGATAGGTGGCTCCTGCATTCTTTAATCCGAAAGGAATGATGTTTCAACAAAATGTACCTCATGGGCATGTGAAAGTTTTTTTTCTTGATCCTTCGGTACAATCTTGATCTGATTATAACCTAAAAAACCATCCATGAGTGATAGCATTGCATGTACTACTATTAAATCCATAATTATACCTATATTAGGAAAGGGAAATTCATCCTTCTAGTATAGTTGTTTGGTTTAGAGACTGGTACAATGTTTGAGATCCATTCTACATAGTTAAATTGGTCAAATGAATCTTGCATCCAATAATTTATTCAATTCTATCTTCACCAGTAGGGTGATGTGTGGATGCATTTTTCTTAATTTTTGCTTTACTAGCTTCACTCTAGGTGATAGGGATAAATGATGCATTATAAGTTCTAGATCTATTCCTAGCATATCAACATAGGACCAAGCAAAATTGGTTTGTCTCTCTTCAAAGAATTTGGTGAAGCTTGGTTTTTCTTCCTCTATCATGGATGCAGCTAGGTGTAGGGTCTTCACTATTTTTCTCGTGACAATGTTTATGGATTGTGTAGGCTCAACCAATATTGAAGATCTCTCATGATAATTATTAGGAAGAGTCTCAAATCTCCCATCCTTTAGTACCTCAAAGAGGTTTTCATCATTGGATACACTCTTTCTTTTTACTTTTTCATGATATAATACTGTCATTGAATGGCTTTCACCATTACATCGATTTTTGATATTCATCATTTTGCAGCTAAGAGATTTGGCACTCCCGTTGTTAGAAGCTTTGTTATGAAATTCATTGGTGGAACTTGTTTTTGGATTTTCTGAACAAAGGAATTTGAAAATGGTGTTATCATCTAAAAAGATAGGGATGTCAAGCAGCTCGGTTTGTTCCTAGTCAATAAGTTTGTGGTGTATCAGAGGCAAGGAATCACTGGATTGGTTTAAGTCAAAGGAAGTAAGAGTCATGATGGCAATGTTGTTAAAGAGTTCAATAGCAATGTCAAGGTCTATGATGTTACTCTACTCCAAATGATCTATCTCACTCGATGTCTAATCATCCTCACTAGAGTCACTGATATGTAGTGATCCAAATTCAAGTGGTCTAGACCCTGAACATTGTCCCTCCATACGTATAGGTGCATACCTCTATATCACATCAATTTATTTGTCTTGAAAAGATTCTTCAAAGAGTGAATCCCATTCATATTCATTTGAGTTTGTTTCAGAAGTAGATTGCAATTGGAGGATTCACTAACAAATATGCTACTTGGTTTCTTCTTTTGACTCTTCTTTCTATCCTAGTCTTGTCTTGTCTTTGCCATTGATTGTAATAGGATGAATTGGTTCCATGATACCTTCTTTTATTTTTCCAATAGGACCTCTTCCGTCATATCCCATCTTTTCTAGGATTGTAAACCCTTACCATATGGCTTTATTAGTACATTGGAAGTTGATGCTTGTGATGCTTCTTCATCTTTGTACAACCAATTTAAAACATCCTTGTCTTTAGATTCATCCACTAGAGTGGATACTTTTACAAACTTACCATCAAAGAGCATGATGGGTTGTGAAGATTTTTGTCTAAAAGTTTATGGTTGTCCATATGACTTGGGAGAAGGTAACAGTTGTGAGAGACATAAAGATTGCTCAAAATAATATTCACCCATGCCTTTATCCTTCAACTAAACATTTTTCCCAAATAGTTTTGAAAAAGCATTTAGTTTACTTTCATTGCTTGAGTAAGTAGAATCACCAATGCCTTTATCTTTTGACTAAACCTTTTTCTCAGACTGATTTGACAAAGAATTAAGTTGGTTGTCATTGTTTGATGAACTAGGAGTGATAGCTTCCCTGTTGTGTGGCACAAAAATATCTTGGACTATCTTGAGAGTGATGCACTATTGAGGATTGTTGGAATTAGCTAAAATGGTGATCTCTTGTCCATTGTATGGGAATTTCATGTGTTGATGGGTATGTGCAGGATCATCATGGAAAAAATAGGTCCTTAAGTGGCAAAAAAAATAGAAAAATTAGAGTTAGGCAACCTGACATAAAAATTTGAATAAGTCATCTATATTATTTTAAAAATATGTATGAATAGAATTTGCAGAAAATTGAATGTAGTTTCTAAACTACTAGGTTTTTTTTAAAAAAAAAATCTGTTTTATGACAATTTGAAATTTCAATATAGTAGTACTTAAATTTCAGGGAAAATATAAGAAGTGGGTGTCTGTTTGACCACCCTAACCACAATAAAATGATAATATTTTTTTATAAAATTTTAGATATAAGTAGAGGACTCATGTCTCGATGTGATGCATATTTTTTTGTAATTTCTTTCCAAGTAAATAATTAATTATGATTTTTTTATTACAAATTTTTAAAAATATAAAAAACTCGTATATTTGACCACCTTAACTTGGTCAAAACTTCATGAAATTCAATTTTTCTTTTATTAATCCTATATTATGTGAAGCATAGAATGTGATGCATGTTTTGGATTCAAAAAATGTGATACTGTTTGGAAGCTATAGATTTTTTTCAATCAATCTATCAATTAGTACTTTAGTCATAATTTGAATAGAAAATCAATAATAATTAATTATTAAATTCAAAGTAAATCATAATTTATATTGGTGGAAAACTGAGAATCTCCTTTAAAAACCCTTTTCGTTTCATCAATTTTGGGTAAAAAAAAGTCGTCAGCCACATACCCATCATATTGCCACTTTTTGGCCCATTATGATCCTACACATACCCTTATGATACATTGATGTCAATGCCTACATTTCATGGATCCAAGATTGACCCAATATTATGTTGTATGTTAAATTTTTATCTAAAACTTAGAAAACTATATCCTTTTGAATTGGTCCCACTTGGATTGGCAACACAATTAGTCCTTGGGAGGATCTTTCTTCATCATCATAGGCTTTGATAGTGATCTTTCTTCTAGCATATATTGCATTTTTTGAGAATCCTAATGCATGGATAAGATTTAAAGTATAGATATTTGGACCAGCTCCTCCATCTATTAAAACATGTTTGACCCGATGTTTATGAATTATAACCTCAATATGGAGTGGAGTGTTGTGTGGATGAGTAAGGGATACGTCATCATTTTCTAAAAATGATAGACAATGAGGTGTGTTCAAATGTTCCACCATGGCTTATAATTGACAAAATTCCAAATTGGTTGGTACCATGGTGTCTACTAAATTTTTTTCTAGAATATCCTTGTGAGTTGGTGAAATTTTGAGAAGTTCTAGTATGGATATCTGTGTTGGGATCTTTTACAATTGGTCTACGATATTGTATTGATTTGAAGGGGTAGCAAGTGTTTTAGATGTACTTCCTTTCAATAAATACTTGGACTATGCTCTTGTGGTCACGTTTACTGACAAGTTGTCTTGTTTATTGTTTATCTTTATGATGTTGATTTTATTATCAGTTGTATCCATGTCTTGTTTGATGTCATTGAGTTAATTTTCAGCTATAAAAATGTCATTGATTTGATTACCAGTTGTAACAATATCTTGTTTGTCATTGATTTCATTGTCATTAGTTTTATCATCAACTACCGAAATACGAAGGATGGTAGAATCATAGACATAGTTCACATTTTTCCCTTTGGTGTTTGTTGAAGAGGATTCCCCTTTTCATAGTTAGGTGGAGGAATTTTGAATGCTCCATGATCAATAGTTTTTTGAGGTCCCTCTATTGATATTTCACATCTATCTATCAAATCTTGCACCAAATGTTTCAGTTCCATGCAATCATTTGTTTTGTGACCTTTGTTTCTATGAGAATCACAATAATGTACATCATTCCCCCATGATAGTCTGACTCTTGGTTCCCAATCTCATGCTTCTAGTAATGTTATGGGTTTGGTTGAAAAAAAAATCTTTCAATTCTAATTCAAGTGATTGGGTATGTGCAGGATCATGATGGGCCAAAAAGTGGCAATATGATGGGTATGTGGCTGACGACTATTTTTTTACCCAAAATTGATGAAAAGAAAAGGATTTTTAAAGGAGATTCTCAACTTTCCACCAATATAAATTATGCTTTACTTTGAATTTAATAAGTAATTATTATTTATTTTCTATTCAAATTACAACTAAAGTCTTGATTGATAGATTGATTGAAAAACATCTATAACTTTCAAATGGTATCACATTTTTTGAATCCAAAACAAGCGTCACATTCTATGCTTTGCATACTATAGGATTAAAAAAAGAAAAATTGAATTTCATGAGGTTTTGACCAAGTTAAGGTGGTCAGACATACAAGTTTTTATATTTTTAAAAAAGTTGTAATAAAAAATTCATAATTAATTATTTACTAGGAAGAAATTACAAAAAAATATGCATCACATCGAGGCATGAGTCCTCTAATTATAACTAAAATATTATAAAAAACTATTCTCATTTTATTGTGGTTAGGGTGGTCAAACAGACACCTACTTCTTATTTTTTCCCTGAAATTTAAGTACCACTGTATTGAAATTTCAAATTTCACCAAATAGATTCTTTTTTTTTTTAAACAAACCTAGTATTTTAGAAACTACATTCAATTTTCTATAGATTCTATTCTTACATATTTTTGAAATAATATAGATAAGTTATTCAAATTTTTACGTCAATTTTCCTAACTCTGATTTTTCTAATTTTTTTGCCACTTAAGGGCCTGTTTTTTCCATGATGATTCTGCACATACCTGACTATCCAAAAGGTGTAAATTTTCTATGATTTGATGGTGTTCGATATGGTGGTGGGGTTGGTTTTGATTCAATGTTGTTTTGGTTATTGTTTTGATTATTTTTGGGTGTAATTCCTGATAGATTGAAGACTAGTTTTGCATTATGTGTTTTAGTTGCACCATCATTGTTAGCATTCTTGTTTATTTTCCAGAATTTGGGTTTTTCATTGTTGTTATAATGATTGGAGGAGTTTTTTTAGTTGTTTCCTTCATTATAGATTTTTAATAACCCTCTTTTAACCAAGGCATCCTCAATTTTGAGTCCATTTTCAATCATCTTTTCAAAGTTGGGTGGACATTACAATTCAAGTCTATAGCTCATCTCATCATTTAGATTATCAGTGAAGATTTCAATCTTTTTTTTTTCAAGTATAGGACGAGGATATCTAGCAAATAACCTTCTCCATCTTTGTAAAAATGTGAGGAATGATTCACCCATTTTCTATTTTGTGTTGCAAAGATTTTTCATGGTTATCTGATGTTGAATGTTGTAAGAATCTTGAGTGATAAACATACTGAACAACTCTTCAAATGATCTAATACCTAGTGGAAGTTTTAAAAACCATTCCATGCATTGACAACCCAAACTTCATGGAAACAGTCTCATCAAATAGGTATCTTCATGTGCAAATTCCAAGCTCATGGTATGAAATTCTCTTACATGATCTATAGGATCATATTTTCCATTGTATTTTTTATACTTTGGAAGATCATAGTTTGG
This sequence comes from Sequoia sempervirens, assembly GCA_007258455.2. Classification (NCBI taxonomy): domain Eukaryota; kingdom Viridiplantae; phylum Streptophyta; class Pinopsida; order Cupressales; family Cupressaceae; genus Sequoia; species Sequoia sempervirens. The sequence continues at coordinate 126,645,042 of VDFB02000017.1, read as the reverse complement.
TGGAAATGGTATCATGTTCAAACTTCTATCAAAAGGATAAGGGTAGATGTCTTGCAACAAATATCTCTTGGTTGTTCCTCTTTGCATGTCTTGGATATGTTGTTGGAGGTTTTGCATTTGTTGGGTCAAAGCACTCATTGGATATGTGTTTCGTGAATCAGCCTCTGTCCTCTTGGGAGCTCCTTTCAATTGGTTAACATAAAAATTAGTTGGTAGCTTCACACCTTGGTTTTCTAACATCAAAAAATATTTTTCTCCATCTTTTTCTAAAATATTCTCCATGAAATTGTGGAATTCAGGATCTTGTTGAGCTTGTGGAATTTTTCCATTAGTGATTTCATCTATTTCAAGTTGGTGGAATCTATGAAAGGGATTTTCTTTTCTTTAGCCATGATTTTTTGAGTTTCAATTTCCTTTTCTTTGAGTTTTTCTTTTTGGGTTCTTGTTAAAATGGGCATACAAGTGATAAAGGTTTGCTAATACTTTGATCTTTGTTTAAAGAATACCAAGGAGATACCCAAGTCAAATAGAATGATGGATTCTATTGATTAGACTAAGGTGATAAATTTGATTGCAACATGTTGTTTCGTGGTGGAGGATGATAGATCCTGATGATGAAACTTAGCTAAATAATCAAATGCTAAGATTGATGATTTAGGCACTTTAAGGTGGTAGATCCAAGTTTAGTTAAAATAATTTCACTTGCAAAGGATAATTTCTTCAAGTTTAGATTGATGTTTGGATGAGGAATAAAATATGCTCTAGAAAAGATCCCTAAATCTAGTTTTAATTGTCTGAAAGAAATTCAAATTAGCTCTTTTTAAATGACTTAGAAGGATGCACTAAAATAGGGTACAGATGTGCTACAAGATGGTACAAATGTGCTAAAACAAAGACTAGATGTGCTAGACTGTCCCCTAGATGCAACATAATAGGAAATGTGTGCACTAAAAGATCTTATGAATGCACTGGAAAAGACCATGAATGCGCTAGAAGATGAGTTAAATGCGCTAGAAAAAGCTAGAGATGTGCTAGACTGCCCCTAAATATGGTTCAAGTTATCTGATAGATGTTCAACTTAGCTCTATTGGAGTATCAGGTTAATGTGCTAAAGAGATTGCAAATGCACTAGAAGATAGGACAAACACACCATAATATGGCCTAAATGCTCTAAAAGATGAGATGAATGCAATAAAATAGAGTGTAAATGCACCATAATGTGAACTCAATGCGTTGAAAGGTGTGATGGATGCTCTAAAATAGAAAGTGTATGCACTGGAAGATGAACTAAATGTACTAGAAAAGAAATTAGATGCACTAGAATATGAGTTAAATGCAATGAAAGGTATGATGGATGTGCTACAATAGAACCTAGATGCACTGAAAAAAAAGGAAAATGTGCTAGAACAGAAAGTTGATGCCCTAAACTGGAAATGGTCACTATTTTTGAAATTTTGTCTAGTTTTCTTGTTTTCAACTTAGTGAATTGGTTGTTTTTTGGATGAAAGATCTTCTGAATAGTGAGTTCGCCTAGTTTTCTTGTTTGTGAACCATGTGAATTAAGTTTTTTTAAATGGATGATCTCTTGAAAAATGAATTTAAACACAACAACAAGTAGGTAAATAGTTGTTTCACCCTATGATCTAAAAATTAAGTGTATGTTCAAGGATCTGGTCTAATCCCTTTGATTTCCATAGGTATTAAATAATAGCAAATAGATCAATCACTTTTCTAATGTCAAGGTTCATTAATAACATCATAGCCCACATCTTAGAACTACATCAGCTCACACAGTCATGTCACCCCTTAGAGGGCACCCATGTTTTTTCCTTTCCCGAGTCTTGAACAAAGTCGAATCCTCCACTTTTGGCTAGTAATCCCTAGTAATTATATGGTGAGTATCTTGGGGGCAGATTCTTCCCTCACCTTGCACTGTGAATATTAAAAATGTTCGAGAACTGACTCGACTAGCTACTACACTTAAAGTTCTTAGTAAGGTTTTTTTGTTCATTGCAGTAAATGATAAACTCCTCAGGAGACCTCCCAACCTTTAGAACAAAGGCTTTGGGGGTGGTTATTAATGCACACTACCATTGAAAATGAGTTTCCTCAAATTCAAGTTTGATTATAGTGGGTTGGAATACTTGACTTTAGTTGTTCCCACTTAGGTCATTCCAATAGGGTGAGTACCTTTTCCCACTACGACAAGCCTTCTAAAGGTGCTATTGCAATAAATAAAAGAGTGAGTCTAGCATTCTAGTCACCCAGTGAAGGGGAGAGCATAGGCCTATCACTTTACAAGGACAACATACATGGTGTTCATTAACCTCTTAATTAAACTAGATGCCTAATTTAATCAAAGGAAAAAAAAAAAAACTCCAACCCCTACAAACAACATTAGTAGTTTCAGATAATTGTCTTTGATAACATTTAAAGCACCTGCAAAAAATAAAGACATCAATCAGTTTCTAGAATTTTAAGTTTTTCCAAATAAAGATATATGTGCTAAAACAAAGACCATATGTGCTAAAGGATGCAGTAGATGCACTAATAAACACCCCAAATGTGCTATTCTAGAAAGCAAAAAATGAAAACCAAATCCTATATGAGCTACAAGAGAAGATAGATGTGTTGACAGATCCCACTGATGCCTTGATACAAAGCCTAGATGCACCAAAACAGTAGACAGATATGCCAGAAAGAAGCTTTAGGTGCATTACATTGAAATTCATGATCAAACCTATGGACAGAGAATTTCCAAAAATTGTTAAAAACGGGGCTAGGGCCCATGGTGGGCACAAAATTTATGTGTATAAAATATGGGAGTGCAAAAGAAAGTAATATAATACAATCAATGAAAAATTATATTAGATAATTCAAATGATGATCAAATCAAATCAAAATAAGAAACTCTCCAATGGTGTCTCATTGTCCTCTATCTCCAAGGATTTTTCATGTCATAATGGCTCTCAGATTGTGTATACACATGACTCTCCAAATGACAAATTAAAGAACAAGATGCTAGAAATGCGAGAAATCTTTCCTACATGATTGATTGCTAAAATGTTGTAAATGATTGTGCAAAGATTATGATGTTGCTATGATATAGGTAATGGAAATGATGTGATGCAATTACATAAATTAAGATGTGGCTAATAGTAAAGCCATGATTAATCTAAATGATGCTAAGATGCAAATACTAGAATGCTAATGCTCTAATGCTAATAACAATGCTCTCTAAAATTTTGTAGAGATTAATTGCTAATGCTCTTTATATGTGTGTTTATGCTTAATTGTAAATGTAAAACAAAACATAAAACACTAAATGAAACCTTAAACTAAAGAAATTGAACTAAATTAAAAGCAAACAAAATCTTCTTCAGTGCCGTTCCATTTTTCTCTATCCACAGAGATTCTTTTGAAGCTTTTGGATCTCAGATTGTGTAAGCTTCTCCAAATGGCTGCTGCAGAATGAGTATGCAAAGGAAAACTATTCTATATGTTGATGAAAGTGAAATTATTGATACGGATATGGACAGGGGCTGTGATTATGCACAGGGGCTGTGAGTGAGATGTATCATGATTCTACTGCTATTATGCTATGATTCTATGCTATGAGAATGCTCTATGAATGCTAATGCTATGCAATTTTTCCTATAATTTACTTGCTTCTAAATTCTATATCATTTGGAGCTCCCGGCAGCTATATTTATAGATTTTTGCAGGCTCTATCCCGGCTGGCAAGAATCTACGGCTATGAATTGTCTGGTAGGTTTGAATGGTGAGAGATTGAGAGGTTGAGAAGAAAATGGGGGAGGTTGAGAGGTTGGAGAGAAGAATGGATTCTTGTCTTCAACCCACGGGAACAAGCCTGCACAGAAACAGAGAAATTTAATTTTCTGTTTTGGCAGTTTGTTTCCCAGGAGTTGAAGATAAATCCCAAATTAAATAAATATTTAAATTTATTTAATTTCATTTATTGCTTTTGATATTTGATTTTTTGATTTTTGAAAACTATAGAAGAATTAATTAAATATTTTGTAATATTTAATTATGATGTGACCATAGAAGAATTTGAAATTTAAAAGATTTAATTAAATATTTTTGGAAATATTTAATTATGAATAGATTTTTGAAGAATTTTGAAATGATTTTGGAATATTGAATTAGAGGAAATAATTAAATATTTTGGAATATTTAATTGTAAATGATATAAAGAACGAATATTTAAATTGGATTAGAAGAAATAATTAAATATTTTGGAATATTTAATTGTAAATGATATTTAGAAGAAGAATAATATTTTAATCTTTATTTGAATAAGATATTCAAACGAAGATTATTGATAATTAATATAAATAAATCGTAATGTTTATTTAATTAATTAAGAAATGAATACGAAAAGATGATTAAATAAACTTATTTATTTAATCGAAATGAAAGAATGAAGAAATATAAATAAATTATTTAAATTTATTTATACGCAAATAGAATTCGAAGATTTTAATTAAATATTAAAAATATTTAATTAATTACCAGACAATGTGATGTGACCATTTTAAGGTGTATACATTTTGCCCCTCTTTGAAGTGATGTGTTTTACGCATTGCTTCAAAGAATTTTGAATTTTGCCCCAGATGTTGATTGTCGAAATAATGATATGTATATGCCCCCTCGAACGATGAATCGATAAAATTTTGAGTTTTCATGAATTTTTTGATTTTTTATGATTTTGAAGATGTCGATTCATCGTTCGAAACTAATGATATGAAGAAATTGATGTGGAAAAACATGAAATGGAAAATTGATGAAGAAATTGCCCCTGCTATGTTAAAATATGATAAAAATGCCCCAATTTTGTGTATTGAGATACCCTGATTTGATGATGTTTGTCTGATAAATTTGTTCCCAAGGTTGTTGGAAAACAAATAGTAGCTGATAAATTTGCTTTTAAAGTTGTTAAAAACAAATATGATTTGATAAATTTGTTTCTAAGGTTGTTAAAAACAAACATGATTTGATAAATTTGTTTTCATGATGATGAAGAACAAATGATTTGATAAGTTTGCTTCTAAGGTTGTTAAAAACAAACATGATTTGATAAATTTGTTTTCATGATGATGAAGAACAAATGATTTGATAAGTTTGCTTCTAAGGTTGTTAAAAACAAACAAAATTTGATAAATTTGTTTTCCATGATGATGAAAAACAAATAGTTGATATCTAGATTTGGTGATGCGTTTGTTTCTAAAGTTGTTAAAAACAAACAAGATTGTGATAAATTTGCTTTCAAAGTTGTTGAAAGACAAATCGGTTGATATGTTTGCTTCTAAAGTTGTTAAAAACAAACATGATGTTGATAAATTTGTTTTCAAAGTTGTTAAAAACAAATTGTCGAATGATGTATTCTGATTGGATTGATTTGATTGATTTGATGATCCATTTTGATTTGAATAATTGTATGATCTTCTGATGTTATTGATGATTTGATCTTCTGATGTAGGAATAGGTGGTGTGAGACCAACAACATCTGGGGGTAGCACCTCATAGTGTTTTCATGTGATCATTTTTGATTTTTTTTTTATTCAGACATTGTATACTTTGCCAGCTTTTAGGAAAATCTACAAATGCAAAATGCAGATTCTAACATGAATGCAATCTATACTAACCATGCAGGATATCCATACAATATTGCCATTTGGAGAGCTTATGTGTGCTTTTTGTATCATCATAGAGCTTTGAAATGTTGAAAGTTAATACAAGCATCAAAGGGTATGTTAGCACCAGTGATGACCTAAGTATTTCTTTCATGATTTTTAATATAGCAAGTTAATACAAACATCTAGGTATAATTGAACCAAGATGACCTGAGTATTGCTTGCATAAACAGACAAAGACTAACCACCATCTGATGCAAGTTTGGAACTGTCATCAATGATAAATCATCATGTCTCGCGACATATTTGCAACCGATAAATGATTAACCTCCAGATAGCAGACAAAAAAATAAAAATAAAAAAATCATCCTTTCCTTGCCACTCTAGTTCAGTACATCATCGAGTGTGCTCCAGAGAAATGATATCAAAAAAATTAAACAACCATTTTTCAAAAATGAAATACTGTGATTCCAAACATTATTCAAATTAGAGATCATCCAGATATGAGTCATGATAAGGTACGCAACTGAAAGCTACTACGATATGGATCAATGGTTGGATGTTTTGGTTTAATTTGGTTGTTTTGTTTTGCGCGTGACTGGCTTCGATGTCATTGTTTTACTGTTGAAAGTTGATTGCCCCCAATATGCCCCACGTTTGCCCTATGTATTGACACAACTTGCTGAAATGAATGTGTACAATAATCAAACCATGGTAAGACATTATCGCTCAAGGAAAATGATGATAGCATAGTACTGGTGTGACCCTAAGATGATGGAAAAAGATGCATGAAAATGAAGGCCAAGAAGCCAAGTGTAGAACATGAACTAATAGATGGAGAGCTACAAATAGCATTTGTTTTTGATGTTTTCTAATGATTTTTTTTTTGTTTTGTTTTTTTGGATTTTGATTTTTTTTAATTTTTTTTTGGATTTTGATGTTTGGAGGTGTCAAAATTTGAGTAACCTTTGTGCTAGATACCAATGACAAAGGGGAAAACCAAGTCTAGGTGCAAGGGTGGGTGATGAGATAAGGGATAAAATGCTCATGATAGATGGATGGATGGTATGGATGTATGCATCATAAGAGAGCAAAGATGTGATCTCCAAAGACTATGTCGCATAGGAATAACATGCCCCATTCTAGGTACAAGACTTAGGATTTTTCATGACAAAACTCATGACAATAAGATAATGATATGATTGTTTGGAAGGATGAGGTATGTCAAGAGATACCCAAGACATGTTTCAACATTTGGCCCTATATTTTCATCAAGATCAAAAGGAGAATGGTGGATAAGTGGACTCAATCTGATAAGTATGTATGAATGGACTCAATATGATGGCTAAAGATGGTAGGTAGGATGGAAATGATATGACATGAAAATGATAGGTTGGATAGATAAGACATTGTGCCCCCAAGTGTAAGTGACATAGAAGATCAACCTACACATGACGCCTATTTGCTAGGTTTTCATCATGGTACTTATCCAAGGCGCCTGTTTACCAGGTTTTCACCATTGAACGAAGGGATTTTTCTTTACTTTTTTTTTCTTCTTTTATTAATTTTTCTCTTGACTTTTTGACTTTTGGATAGAAGGGGAATATGGATAGGAGGGACTCAAGTTTCTAGTTGCATGAAAGTTGGTAGTCCCACTAGATAGATGTCATTGCATGGACCATGTCAAATGTCATTATGCTCATAGATGTTGGTAAGGAATTGCATGAGTGTGAGATGGATTAGGTAGATGGAAGATTATGAAAGTCTTATGTAAAAATGGATGGGGAATAGCAGATTATGATGCAGATTATGTAGGGAAGATGACAGGGATTATATGGGACTTATGCAAAGGATGAGTGGGGAGGCTTAGCCAAAAGAATGGACCATAGGAAGATGGTGGGGGGATATGTAGGATAATGCATGAAAGATGGGGAGATGGAGGTATGTGGAATTGTTGTGAAATGGAAGGGAACCATGACCAATGGTTGCACACACTGTGATAAATGTTTAAGCTTTTGATGTGGATGGGGTGTAGGAAGCAATGAATATGTTTGCTTAGGAGGTGGTGGATGAAGTGTTTTTGGTACCCACATAGGCTTAGTATTTTTATGATTTTTGTTTGGCTTATGAGACTTAGGAATTTGAGACTCTTTAATAGAGTGGGAATGTAAGGTGGAAGTAGATGGTTGGGATTTTTGTGATGTAGATGCCTCATTTGACTTGATTTCTTTTTGCTTAGGTACCCAAACCAATTTAGTTTTGGCCTTTACTTTTGGAGGTATGGGCTTATATAACTTTTCAAATGTATTTTGCTTTGAATTTTTGTATTGATGTCCTAAGGCATGAGAACCCTTAGGATTTTTTACTTTATAGGTAGAGGCATTGAAATTCTTGCTTTTGAATCCCATGGGTATGGTGGAATGGGTGGAAGCTTCATGTTTATACAATGTGTGCATTTGTTGGTCATGATTATGAATGTTAGGGTATTTATGGATAGATGGATAAGAGGATTGAATGGTGGGGATATTAGGTGTTGGGAGAAGTGGAGGTAGATTAGATGGATGGATATTAGGAGTTGGAAGCAATGGTGGTAGAGTGGATGGTGGAAGGTGTATGGTCACATGCTTTTGACATTTGTAGGATGATGGAGGTGGAATGGCAACATATGTTTTAGGGATATGATAGGCTTTATGATGGAAAGTGGACTTAGGAGGCATGGAGGAAATACCAACATCTTTAGGTTGTTGTCCTTGGGGTGTAGGTCCAAGGCCATAAGAGCGTGGAGGGACTTTGACATATATAGGCTCCAAAATATCTTGTTCATGAAGGTCTAGACCTTTACCTTGGTGGTTCATGTTTTGGAGTGTGCAATGGACAATGGGACTAGGTGTAGGTGAAACATTAGACATGAGTTCTTTATTGAATGGATAAGATAATGTTTGTTGTTGTTCTAAGGAAGAACATTCATGAATCAGGGTGGAAAGACCAATAGGATATGATGGAGGACTTGCAATGGGGTTGATAGTGGGTGACGGAGGATCATTAGGATCTTGATTAGCATTGTGTTCACATAGATCCAAGATATTTGTTTGATCTTCTATGTGTGGGGAGGTATATTTCTCATCAAGGGAAGTGGATGTTGATGGATCATGGATGGGTGAGGTGGCAAGCTCTTGACCATGGAATGCATAAAGTTGGCTAAGAGGATCATCATAGTCTTCTTGATCATAAAATGGGTCTTGATCAAAGATGGAAGATTGATCATGAATAGTATTAGGTATGTTATGAATGGAATCATTAGGAGGGTGTTGATCTTTATGTGGATGAGGGGGTAATGTTTCCTCATGTTTAGGATTGTTCTCTTGACATATCTCATGACTTATTTGAATGGAGGTGGAAGGGGATGACTCTTGAATTGGATCAAGTAGTTGTGGATGACATGATTGGCTTGAAGGACTTGGAATGATGTTTGTGGACTCTTTTGCATGTTCAAGTATATGTGTTGAATGGCATGGAAATGTTTGATTCCTTGCTAGTAGCCCTTGGGTCACATCCTTTGTAGGTGTATGGGTGGAAGGTGTTGGCTTAGGGTTTTGGTTTTGATTGGATGATGGTATGATAAAGTTATAGGGTGCATGAACTAGATTGGTGTTCCCCTTGTCAAAAGTGGCATTAGAACATGAGGAAGTTTGGCCTTGTTGCAAGGTAGAAATTAAGTTCACATGTGTTTGTTGTAATGTGGCTTGATAGGTTGATGTGGCATTGGTATGCGAAGAAGTGGATGGATTAGATTGGTATGAGGTGGAAGGGTGATAATGAATGGATAGGGGATGATGTTGTGGTTGTTGAATTTGACAAGTGGAAATGAATTGATTGGCTTGAGCTAGGAGGTGTTGGATTTGAGGTGATTTAATTTGTTGAAAGTTTTGGAAGAGGATTTGAAGGCTTTGTATGGTTTGATGGTCTAGGGGTTTGGGTTTTTGGTGAAGTGTTTGAAGGAGGTTTCGAAGTTGGGATGCTAGGGATTTGTGTTCTAATGTGGGAATGGTGTCACACATGTGGGTAAGCTCTTGTACATCAATTTGTTCCTCAAAGTATGCAACATAGTTCATGTCATCATTAGAGGTGGTAGGAGAAGCCCCTCGAAGTCTGATTTTATGTTCTGGTTTTGTTTCATGATTTGAACTAGAGAAAGGAATTCCTTGAATGATGATCTCGGGCTTAGGTTTTGTCTCATGATTTGGCCTAGAGGGATAGCCCCCTTGGGTTATGATTTTGGGCTTATGATTAGGATTGGGCTTGTTTATGATTATGACCATTTTGACAAGTGGTGACTAGGAATAGGTTGGTGATGGTGATGATGTGGAATGATTAGATTAGATGACTTGGATTGATTAGGATGAAATGAATAGGATGTGACTAAGAAGAGTGATTAGGATGAATGTGATTGGATATGAATGTGTTGGAAGAATGTGTAGAGTGACTTGCATTTGGATTATTGATTGAAGATGATTTGATTGTTTTGATTAGATGAAATGGTTTTGATGATGATGATTGATTGATTGGATTTGAATGGCTGAATGATTGGATTGAGGTGAGGGATTGAATTGATGAAATTAGAAGAATTAATTGGATGGATTGATTTTATTGCTTGGATTTTTGTTGGATATTTGATTTTTTGGGAAATTTTGTTGAGTTCCAATCTCTAAGCATGGGAAAAGTATTGAGAACGTTATTGGACCAATGGTATGAATTTTTTTTTTTTGAGTGATTTCAGTTGTTGTTCTTCATGTTCATTTTGGATGATCTCTTTATCTGAATTAATGTGATGGAAGACACAACAAACATTTTGAAAACAGTTATTCTTTAAGCCCTATACTAACATGAAGTGTTTGATCAAGAAAATGTTTTTCATCAAATGTTTTCACAGGTTTTGTACATGAAAGACAATTTCAGACAGACTCACTCTTAAATGCTCAAATAGGTCATTCTAGTAATCAACAGCCCACATCTTAGAACTGCGTCGACTCACACAGCCATGTCACCCCCGAAAGGGCGCCCGTGTTTTTGTCTTTTCCAGGCGCGTACTCAGAGTTACGGAAGTGGATACCGGATCCCCTGAGCAAACGGTCCTTGGCAGTTATATGGTGAGTATCTTAGGGGCAGATTCTTCCCTCCCCTTGCACTGTGATTATCAGAATGTTTGGCAACTGACTCGGCTGGCCACTATACTAGGTTCATAGTAAGGATTTTCGTTCGGTGCGGCAATAATAAACTCCCTCAGGAGACCTCCCAACCTTTAGAACAAAGGCTTTGGGGATGGTTATCTTGCACACTACTGGTAAAAGAGGGTTTCCCCAAATTCGCTTTAAATTTTATAGTGGGACGAAATAGCCTGGCTTTGGCTTGAACCCACTTGAGTCGTTCCTCTTGGGTGAGTACTTTTTCCCACAAGAGCAGGCTCTCTACAAGGTTTTAATAAAGTTGTAAAATGCATAAAAGGAAATAGGTGAGTTTGGCATTTTGATCACCCAGTTAAGGGGAGAGCATAGGCCTATCACCGTTGAAGCAAAGCAAACAAAGATTCAATTGTTAAGCACCAAATGAAAATTTTCTAAACTAAGTGAAGATTTTGCTTCACATAAAAAGAAAGTTCATTTTAAGCCTAAATTGAAAGATGAAGTGTCTACCCTAGGATTGGTTTGTTTTATCCTTTAGATGACTACCCTAGGATTGCTTCGTTTTATCCTTTAGATGACTACCCTAGGATTGCTTCGTTTTATCCTTTAGATGACTACCCTAGGATTGGTTAATTTTATCCTTTAGATGACTACCCTAGGATTGGTTAATTTTATCCTTTAGATGACTACCCTAGGATTGCTTAATTTTATCCTTAGATTATTAACTGTCCGCGGCTGCGTCGGAATCAGTTAACTTATTTTACAATTATAGATTACAAAACTACATTTTTTAAAATTGCGCTGCAACAGACATCATAGGCGTTGTAGGAATCTTCAAAGGCACTGTAGGAATCTTCAAGGGTGTTGATTGATCCCAATGCTTTTCCAGCTCCGTATGATTCACCAAAAAGTCACCAAGACAAGAAGAAACACATGCATGCAAGCAAAAGTGTATTAAATCCCAAAACATGCAATTTTTTTTTAAATATATGCAATTTTGAAAGTTTTAACTTTTTCAAATCTAATAAAAACTCACACCATTAGATAGCTTATGAAATTCTACCCCATTTCAAAAAAAAAAGCTCTGAAAAAGACCAAAAAATGACCAAGATACAACCATTTTAAGATTTCCTATGAAAATCTTGTTTGTATGCGCTGCAGGATGACTTAAGGGCGCTGCAAAACTTGTTATGGGCGCTGCAAAAAGTGTTATGGGCGCTGCAAAAAGTGTTACGGGCGCTGCAATAAGTGTTACGGGCGCTGCAAAACTTGTTATAGGCGCTGCAATAACAGTTAAGGGCGCTGCAAAAACAATTAAGGGCGCTGCAACAGTCTTCAAATGCGCTAATCTGGAGGTGACCTTCCCGAAACGTGTTGTCTGCGCTATTCCGCTATTTTTTCCTGTAACCTGTCAAAAAAACTGCAAACAAAACATTAAAAAGGGGCAAGAGCCCCACGGTGGGCGCCAAAAATGTGTTTATGCTTAATTGTAAATGTAAAACAAAACATAAAACACTAAATGAAACCTTAAACTAAAGAAATTGAACTAAATTAAAAGCAAACAAAATCTTCTTCAGTGCCGTTCCATTTTTCTCTATCCACAGAGATTCTTTTGAAGCTTTTGGCTCTCAGATTGTGTAAGCTTCTCCAAATGGCTGCTGCAGAACGAGTATGCAAAGGAAAACTATTCTATATGTTGATGAAAGTGAAATTATTGATACGGATATGGACAGGGGCTATGATTATGCACAGGGGCTGTGAGTGAGATGTATCATGATTCTACTACTATTATGCTATGATTCTATGCTATGAGAGTGCTCTATGAATGCTAATGCTATGCAATTTTGCCTACAATTTACTTGCTTCTAAATTCTATATCATTTGGAGCTCCCGGCAGCTATATTTATAGATTTTTGTAGGCTCTATCCCGGCTGGCAAGAATCTACGGCTATGAATTGTCTGGTAGGTTTGAATGGTGAGAGATTGAGAGGTTGAGAAGAAAATGGGGGAGGTTGAGAGGTTGGAGAGAAGAATGGATTCTTGTCTTCAACCCACGGGAACAAGCCTGCACAGAAACAGAGAAATTTAATTTTCTGTTTTGGCAGTTTGTTTCCCGGGAGTTGAAGATAAATCCCAAATTAAATAAATATTTAAATTTATTTAATTTCATTTATTGCTTTGATATTTGATTTTTGATTTTGAAAACTATAGAAGAATTAATTAAATATTTTGTAATATTTAATTATGATGTGACATAGAAATTTGAAATTTAAAGATTTAATTAAATATTTTTGGAAATATTTAATTATGAATAATTTTTGAAGAATTTTGAAATGATTTTGGAATATTGAATTAGAGGAAATAATTAAATATTTTGGAATATTTGTAAATGATTGTAAAAGAATGAATATTTAAATTGGATTAGAGAAATAATTAAATATTTTGGAATATTTAATTGTAAATGATATTTAGAAGAAGAATAATATTTTAATCTTTATTTGAATAAGATATTCAAACGAAGATTATTGATAATTAATATAAATAAATCGTAATGTTTATTTAATTAATTAAGAAATGAATACGAAAAGATGATTAAATAAACTTATTTGTTTAATCGAAATGAAAGAATGAAGAAATATAAATAAATTATTTAAATTTATTTATACGCAAATAGAATTCGAAGATTTTAATTAAATATTAAAAATATTTAATTAATTACCAGACAATGTGATGTGACCATTTTAAGGTGTATACAATATGAAATGTTATAATTGAGACTCTATTTATAGAATTATTCAAGGCATCAACCTATATGTCAGATTCAATGGTCAGGATTTCATATGGAGAGATGGATAGTCAAGGATGAAGAGGTTAGAGAGAATCAAGGAGTGTGTTCCCTTTAGTAGAACAAATTGCCAAGTGTGAAGGAGAATAAAATGGAGGTGAAAGCCAAGTGTCTCAAAATTTGTAAGAATTTGTTGAAGATAAATTCTAATTAAATATTAATAATATTTAATTTCATGAAACACATGATGAGGTGGAAGATGACAAGTTAGTAGAAACATGGTCAAATTCAAATATTAAATTCAAATTTAATAAGAGGGAGTTAATTAAATAAAAAAAACTAATTAAAGTTGTTTATTTAATTAAAACATGAAGAAAATGATTTAGAATAAGAAGAATTAAAGAAAGTGAACTATATAAATAAATCTTATCAATTTATTTGTAAGTAGACGAATTAAAATTTATTAATTAAATAACTTGTATTTAATTAATTTCCCCTAGACCAATTTTAAGTGTATACACTACTTTAATATACATGTGGTCTTACCCAACATTCATGTTGTTGAAGGATACATATCATAATAAAAAAGTGATGGTTCATATAAACCTTAGTAATTTGATAAATAGTTCATGAGACCTTGGGCTGTTAATGATTTTCCTTAATTACTAGTCATAATCAAAATTATAAATCATGGGTAACATAATTTATTCATGATAATATTTTAGAAGACGTTTTTCATGTCATTATTATATGAGTATATCTTACATGTATTGTAATATACATTGGTAAACAACACATCAATTTTCACTTTTTAAATTTATATTTATAATAAATGTCATATGGTGAATTAAGTTGATCAATTATAATTAAATAAAGCAATTAAGAAAGATACATGATCAACTAAATGTCATACTCAATGAAATTTAGCCTACAACATTTTAAAGAAAGATTCCATTTCAAAAGAATTATCATAATTCAAAACCAATGAACCTAACTAATGATAAAAACCCACAATCCCATTGTGGATTGAGTGCAAATGGAGTGGCATGAGAGATGGATTTCTCAATTTACCTAATCCATGTTGATTTGATGCAAAATCTTGATAATTGGTGTGGATGATTCACAAGATTCTCTCAAATTACTCACAAATGAGTAATAAATTTAAGAAAGTAAGGGTACTTTGGATGAATGTGAACATTATTTCATGTAAAATGAGAGGTATTTATAGATTTTTGGAATGAATCAATGGTGATGATTCAAATTCTAATCAATGGAGGAAATTGAATTGAAGAGATGAGTGTGGATCAAGAAATGGATCAAATATTTTAATCAAGGGTCCATAATCGATGAGAGATTTAAAAATCCCTAAATTTTAGGAAGTATGAGATATTTCATGTGGAGGGAAGAATTTGAATTTGAAAAGGGAATATTTTATGAGAATATTCTTTGTGCAAGTTGAGGAATTAGGATCTTTAGTTAAACAATTAAAAATTATTTAACCAAAGTGTGTCAATAGTATTTAATTAAATAATTTTACATTATTTAATTTAAGTACATGAATTAGGATAAAATATGAGAGAAATGATGTTAGTAAGTGAAATCAATGCGTGTGATATACTCAGGATATTTTCAGGTGTCTACAATAACATAATGATTAATGCCTAAATATTTTTTGTATTAATATTAATTTTAATAGCTACATGATAAATATTTTTGTTCAAAAAGGTTGGCAAGATTTTGCACATATACAAAGTTATATGGAGGTGTTATTTGATATCAACCCCATATACTTTTTTCTTTCTATTTTTTTACTAGGAAATTTTTATTGGCGTGCATGAGTCATGTAGATTCATGGGTACACCAAAGTTAGGGGATATTATAAGGTATAAAAGTGCATACTCTACACTTTTATACCTTTATTTAACACAACTTTGAAGACCTATTGTAAAGATAATGTCTCAGTGCTTGACTTATTATTTGTGGAGTATAAATTTACCTCATTCTTGAACCCATAAGCTAAATATCCTTATCCACTACCTTAGTCAAGTTTAATATATTCTTTTAGCTCTCCCACTAGCCTACACTAATAGTGCAATCCTAATTGTGGGCTTTCCTACATGGCATGGCCTAGTTTTTCTAATTCAATTTTTAAATTTATCTCCTAAGTTACCAATTTTGTGTAGGATAGTCATTATCTTATCCTATGCCAAATACCTTGAGTTGAATGAATGTGAACATGAACTTTTAAATAGTCTCAAGTCATTAGAAAAAAAATAGAGAAATATTTATAAATAACAAGATCAATTGAAATAATAACCAACTACATAACACTTATAAGTACCATGTCTACATCCTTAGGCATCTCACACATTGTGTTGGTTGATATGTGTATGTGGAATTTATACATCAAATGCTTAGGGGATTGAATTGTTTTGAGAAATTTTCAAGTCATTAACTTCTTGCCTCATAAGTCCAATCTCTTACCTCGACTTTTTCCATCAAAGGCAAGGAAGAGGTTTTAAGTGCTTTATTAGGGTCATTGGATTTGGACTCCTCTTTGGATGAGGAGTAGGAATGGAATGAGTACAAGGAAGTTTTCTCCCCTACAGTTGTGGCTTTGAGCTCAAAGAAAAGGAAGGTGGCAGATTCTAAGAGTAACAAGGATCCTAAGAGGTTGACCATTTCTGGGAGTGATGATACAAAGGTAGGGTTGGATGAGTCCTCTCCTAAGGATGTGGAAGTGGTTGTTGATAAAGGTGTTGTTGGTGGGGTTCTTGAGGTAGAGACCCAGGTTAATGTTGGCTTGGTTGAAAAATCAAGAAGACTGTCAAAGAGGTTGGCCAATTTGGAGAAAAAGGATTTTGTAGTTGCGGCCAAAGACCCCAAAGAGGCTAAGGAAGGTAAGATTATTGCTGAAAAAATGGTGGTTGTTGAGGAATCTCCAGTTCATGACATGCCTAAGGTGTCTTTGGATAAGGAGGTTTGGGATCTAAATGTGAAGGATGAGGAAAAGAAAAATATTAATCTTCCCTTGAAGATTGATCCTCTTTCGAAGGATTTTCGTACTTGGATGAGGATGATACTTCCATGTTTGGTTTGCTAGATATGGCTAGGGCTGGGGCTACAAGTACCTTCAAATTGGCCAAATGAACTTTGCAAGAATTCAATAAAATCAATATCAAGATAATAGGCTTAAAGACTAATCTGTAGAATGTTTTGAAGGCCTATGTGTCTAATATTCTCATTGATAGAATGGTAGAACTACAAGGTTCATATAATGACTTTAAGGTGTTGTGCAAGGAAAGACTATAGGCCCTTGAGGGCAAGGTTGTCGATATAAATGGTGATATCAAAAAATTGTTGTAGGTGAGCCACATCTAGGTCAAGAATAGTGCACAAGCATTGGAAGTTCTCTTTAAGAAAATTGGTTAGCTCAAGGAAGATCAGGTATTCTTCTGATAGCTCATGGAGAAAGAGCAAGTGGCTAAGGGCAAGGGAAAAAAAGATGTGAAGGATGATGAGAAGGTATCTATTGGTAGAGGGTCAACTAAATGGAAGAAGGCATTTGATGCTGAAAAAAATGAACTATTGGATATGGTTGAAAAACATAAGAACCAACAAATTGAGGTGGCCAAAACTTTGAGTGGCTTTAACTAGTTTCTTTTCTTTTTGTTTATGTTGGGTGTTAGTCTCTTGTAGGTTGTTTTGGTGGTGGGTGTTGATGGTTGTTGTTTTTCTTTCTTTTAGTTTGAAACCCATGGTGGTTGGTTTTTTGGATGTTCCATTGCTGTTGGTAAGTTCTTGAATATTTGTTGGAGCAACATTTTGTTTCTTTTGTTGTAAAGGGTTTTGGGTCCCTTCAAAACCTATTTTTCACATATAATCAAAACTTCTTGCCTCATAAGTAAGCCCTGTTGTACTTTTATGTTTAACCCATTCTCAAGCAGATGGTAGAAGACATAGATGAACTAAATTTCATAGTCCAAATTATTTCCAATTTGAGCTAATAAAAGAATGAGAAAACCACATCATACAATTCAAATTTTAGATCCCAATCACTAGTTGCAATATATCAACAAAATAAAATTAAAAGATCAAAATTGTCACATCCCTCCAAAAAGCTAAGCAATTATATCATTTTCTACTTTTTCAATCTCCACTATTTTTGATATAGATAGTGATTGTATTCATTATTTGATGATTAGATTAGATCTATACCATTTTATTATGGTAAAAAAAGGTCAAGTCATTATTTTCCTCTACATATATGAGAAGAGAAAAAGAGTAGAGAAAGAAAAAGAGTTCAAATTCTATACGTACTTGACATAGGATACTATATAACAATGCAAAGATTAGATGTTGCATAGGAATAAAAAAAACTTATACATATATTTCATATTTAATAATATAAGATTATATGAAAAGTGTTTGTGATTATAAATATGTTTAATACATATGTTTAAGACTATGTTTTTTATGCACTTAGATTTTGTATTATAAGAATTAAAAAACTGTGTAATCTAAAAAATAAAATTACATACTTTTAAAAAAATATATATAATACACTAATTATGATTGTGAAAAACATTAAGAAAAACAATTAAAATTTTAAAATTATATTATGTATACTTTTATAGATCAAAATTCTATACAATTATTATATTTAATTTCCTAAGTAAAACTAAAATAATAATTTCTAAATATTTTTTAAATAGTAAATTTAATGAGTCTTGAAAAATAATAAATTTACTAAGTAAAACTAAAATAATAATTTCTAAATATTTTTTAAATAATAAATTTAACGAGTCTTGAAAAATAATAAATTTACTGAATTCGAGTGACCTACAACCTTATTAAGATACACATAGTTTTCTCAAGCGGTAGAGTAATCAATGTGGTAAGTTATGGACTCAGGGATCGAGAGTATTCAGGGTGCTAGATGACAGTTCAAAGCAAAACACTATTACATTATCATATAAATCATTCTTTAGGGATAACTACTCTTAATGAAAGGTGCGCTTTTCATACCGCACATTAACTTCCTTTTGCAACTCGCCTTCAAACTAAATTAAAAACAAATTTATCTTTAGGCGTACATTATAACAATGCAAATAAGCCGACATAAATATGAACGACAGCACAAACTTTAGTACTTATCTATGACAGGAAGATATTGGAAGCAAAAGCTGTGAGCATTTTTTGTCATGTTGCTTCAGGGATTCAACCTTCAAACAGATGATAGATTAAATTATCCATCAAAACAAAGCATTTGTATCTCCATTTTATGTGGAAGCACAACACTGTAATCACAGTGGCAAATCCCATTCCATAACTTAATCCCACTCCCACTGCCCACCATTGATCCATTACATCTGTCTCATTTACAACAACTGTATAATTGTGATTCTCTCTGCTACCGAAACCAGAACTCTGTGTCCTATTTTCAAGGGGAGGTCCAGGAAGACTGGGATTTCCTTAAAAAGAAGATGCCCCAAAGGTTGAAAATTGCTTTCCCTGTGGTATTAATCCAGAAAACATGTTGTCAGAAAGATTCAATACAACAAGGAATGTTAGATTTAAGAGTTGAGAAGGAATCTTTCCTGACAACTTGTTTTCTGAAAGATCTAGAGATTCTAGATGAACCATGGCTCCCAAAGATTCTGGAATTGAGCCTCTCAAATTATTATTTGATATGTTTAGGGAAATTAAACCCTTTAGAAATCCCATTTCTAAGGGAATATTACCTGATAGATTATTACGTGACATATCCATGAACTTGTCTGCATTGATTATCTTCTGGTATCTTAGAGTCCTTACATTTATCCAAACCGTTACGTCATCCATATATTGGTAATGGTAATAATGATCAAAACCGTCCTCCATATAATACGTAGTACCAAAAGTAACTAGTACATCAAAACTTTGTGATTGATTGACCATAGCATATAATTTGCCCACATCTCGAGGAATATTTCCTGATAAATTATTACCAGATAAATCAAGAATTTGAAGATTTTGCAGCTTGATGAGCTGGGGTGGAATGCTGCCTTCAAACTTATTAAAAGCTAAACTTAGAATTCTTAAATTAGTTAGCTTTTCAATCCAAACACGAATTCCCCCTTCAAATTTGTTATTTCCCAAATCAAATACTTGGAGATTCGTGCAATTTGCAATGGATGATGGAATACCTTGCAACCCGTTGCCGTAGAGATTTAGTGCGCGAAGACTCTGCAGATTTCCCAACTCCTTTGGAATATCCCCATGCAAAACATTTTGACCCAATTGTAAAACTAATGAATCAGAACACCTCCCAATGTTTGCGGGAATCATACCTGTCAACTTGTTCTTTGATAAGTTCAAAATCTGCAAACCAGTTGAAAATCCACCTGGATCCGAACATTCAATACTTGGAATTTCTTCGGTCAGATTATTCTCTGACAATGATAGAAAGTCTAATATGCCAATTCCTGCAGGAATAGAACCATTGAACTCATTATCTGACAAATCTAATATTCATGGAAAAAAAGGAGGAACAGAACCATATAATCTATTCCGATGCAAGTCCATCACATAAATAGTCAGGGAAATTTTGTGGGGTAAACAACCTTCCAGCTGGTTGTTTGAAAGATTGAGAAATTGAAGATTAGGAAGATCCCACAACCACAAAGGAAGATTTCCCACAATGTTGTTATCTGAAAGATCTAGCCCTTGCAATAGAAATTGCTGGGACAAAAATGTAGGGAAGTCGCCTTCTGTATTGCATGACCACAGTCCAAGGAACTCCAGCTTGTAGAGATGTTAATAAGAAACTGATTTTCAGAAAGGTCCAATCCTTCAAGGCGAGTTAGATTGTCAAATAGCTGCAGTGAAATGTTACCGGTTAATTCGTTGGAACCAAGTGACAATAGTTTTAAACTAGCCATCTTTAAAATGGAATCTGGAATTGTTCCCGACAGATGGTTATGGCGTAGATGGGGTTCGCCTAATGTCAGAAGCTCAGCCAGAGACGGAGGAATTTGACCAGTTAGATTCTTGTAACTAAGGTCCAGAATTGCGAGGGACGAAAGTCTGTCAAAAGAGGATGGTATGCTGCCTTCCAAAGTGTTATGTGGCAGGTCCAGAGTTGCAAGGGACGAGAGGCTGCCAAAAGAGGACGGTATGCGGCTTTCCAAATTGTTATCTGACAGGCGCAGATATGCAAGGGACGAAAGGTTGCCAAAAGAGGAGGATATGCTTCCTTCCAAACTGTTATATGACAGGTCTAGAGTTGCAAGGGATGAATGGTTTAGAACAAAAGATAGGTTTCATTTCAAGTCATAGTTATAACTAAGCACAAGATTACTAATTCTTGAATGGCGCATGAAATTGGAAGGGATGGAACCTTTTAGATCACAGGTGCTGAGATCAAGTGAAACCAATGAGGACACGTTCTCAAACCAAGAGGGTAGTCCAAACAGGAATGAATTATAGCGTGTATGTAGACGTGTTAAATGGGTAAGGTTTAAGAGATCTGGAATACTACCTGAGACGCCATAGCTAGTGTAATACCCTCATGTTGTTGATACTTTTGCTATTATTTGTTACTTTTATTTGTTAGCGTGATACTGGTTTGTGAAGGTGATTAGCTCACCGTCTTGGTGCGTGGATGCATAGTTAGATTGATTGAGGATTATGTTACTTCAGTTGATGACATTATGATTACATTGGATTGTGATGTTTAATTTGATTCAATAATATAGTTTGATGCAGTGATTTCGTAATTCATTTTACAATATGATCAGTTAATTACAAATGTTATTTCATCATTGATATTATAATTGTTAATATAGTTTTGGTGAGAAGATAGTGTAGCACCACTTGTTTACGAGTGTCCTGCTACATTGCAATTCCTTCTCACAATGTAATGTTTTAATTATATATATATAGGGCGAACATCAAAATAAACTCAACGGGATTGATGTTGAAAAAGAGTGGTTAGGAAAGAATTCTCATCCCAAATTCGTCTATGTGAGTCTATGGTTGTCTTTGCTTCAATTTGTGCTTGTATGTAAATGTGTTAGTGTCGATTAATATTTTAGCTTGAAATTTAATTAATTTTAATTAATTTTAGTTAAGTGTGTTTTATTTGATTTTGGGTATGTGTGATCAATTAATATAGCTAATTGATAATGTTATTAAAGTTCATTATGGATAAATTGATATAGTAATATTATTGTTTTAAAGAATTATTTAAATAAATAAATAAAATATAAATAAATAAATAAATAAAAATATAAGTAAATAAATTAAATTGATTTTTAAAATTATTAAATTTTCTTTTATTGGAGTTGTACGGGAAGTAGTGGAGAAATTAATGCATTATGGTGGGGAAATTATTCCTAAAAAGAAAAGGGGCATGAGGTAATAGAATTGGGCACGGGAAAATTTTGGCTGAGAATAGGGGGTAGCTTTGTGTGTGAGTTCTTGGGTTTTCTGGTGTATGTTTGTATAAAGAATTGGGTGAAAATGCTGCAGGAGTGTTTCTGAATTTAATTTTGGCTGGAGGTGAATCTTCTGGAAAGAGCTTCATAGCTGGAGGCTCCATGGCAAGGCTTCGCACAACTTTTACTTCTACAGCCTACAAGAAATAGGTTCTTTTATGTTTTCATTTTGTTTTCAAATGCTTTCTTCTTGGAAAAGTTGTTTGTTGCGCAAGAGGAATTGTCTATATTCTTTGAGGAAATTAGAAGCTTTCTGTAGAAAAAAAAAAATATTCCCAGCTGTTGTCGTTAATTTTTTTTTTGTGTTGCCTCTGTAGGAAATTACACAACAAAATTTAGAGAATCCAGTTAAATGAAAATCCTTGAAAGAATAGCTCAAAAAAAAAAAAAAAGTAGAAAATGAGAACCTCTGTAGAAATTTTAAAATGAAACCCCTCTGTGTAAACTCAGGAAATTGGGAAAAACTCTGTGCAAGGGAAATTGGGAAAATAATCAGAAAATTGGTAAACTTTTGTGGAAATTTTTATAAATGTTACCTGTAATTAACTATGGTGTTTTGTTTCTCAATTTATTCCATTTGTTTAAAAAAAAAACAAGATTTTCAGAAGAACTTTTACTGGTAAATCTATTGTTATGAAGAATATAAATATATATATATATAAAGAAAACAAGATTTTCAAAAGAACTTTTACTGATAAATCTATTGTTATCAAGAATATATATATATATATATATATATATATATATATATATATATATATATATCATTGAAAATTTATATCTAAAATATGTCTAATGTCTGTGATTTCTATCAATTTTCCGTTTGTACGGATTTCAGAATTGTAAAATGAAATTAAAAAATATATATAAAAATTATCAAATATATATAAGAATTGTGGAGGGGTCGAACCCCCCTCCACACCCCCAAGGCTGCGCACAGTAGCCAGGCACTGTTGGGCGTAGCCCTAGTGGAGTTGCATCCTCCCCAAAGGGAGGTCACAACTCCCAGCTATGACTTCCTTTTATAAAGCAAAAGCTTTATTATTTAAAACTTTGTTTTATTTTAAATTTGTGATTGTTTTTAAATTCTGATTTATGATCTTATGTTATTAATATATATAATATATATATATATATATATATATATGTATATATATGTAGGTATGTGTGTATATATATTTATATATATATGTGTACATATATATACTTTTATATATATATATATGAATATATAAATGTTAAATAAATAAATAAATATATGTATATTTATAGATATGTATATTTAATTATTTATTTAAATTAATTATTTTGTAATACTAATTTAATTTATTTTTTTAAAATTGGGATATATATATGTGTATAAAATGAAATACACATTCATATATATATGTATATTAGATTAATTTTGGAATAATATTGTGAAAGTTATTTATAACAATTTTATATCCTTTTAGTGGGATAAATTTGAAGTAGGGAATTTATCAAACAAATATTTGAGGGTTTTTAATTCAAATTTATTTAAGTGTTTTTATTTAGTGAAATTAACTGTGAGAATAAGTGGATAGACTTTTGTGATGAAATTTCTTGTAATGTGATAATGTAATTTGACTTGTAAATTTATATTATTGGTCAATTCTTGATTTTGAATAAATAGTTGATTCTTTTTTATTGAATTCTTTTGGATTACTCAAGTTGGGTTGTCAACATGTGGGTCTCTTATGTTAGTTAACTTAATTTAGGAGACAAGGTTATTGTTTAAACTTCCAGAGGCTTGAGGAAGACTAGTGTGTTAAGTTATAAGACTTTTATTTATGATATTTGATTTAATTTGGGTTATGATTGTGATCTTGTGTATACTTTGAGTTGTAATCATTTTGTTTTGTTAATTGACTCATATATCTATAGCGAGATCATTTTGCCTCACGGTTGTTTATTTTGTGCTTTGTGTATATGTGAGTACAATCCCTGAGAGTGTGGTGTTTGCTGGGAGTTCTAGGGAGAGTGGCTCTACGTGGGCGCTGGTGCACAAAGGGGCTGTCAGGATAACCCATGTTAGAGTTAGAGTAAAAAGTAAAAACCTAACTTAATAATCTAGGGGATGGGTAGTTAAATATTAATAAGATAAATATAGTTTCCTCGTCCACCTAATAGGGCTTCCATAGACTATAGGTGTCCGAGAAGGCCGTGGTTGGCATAGTCATGATCTCGTCTTTACGAAAAATGTAGGATTCTGCATGAGTCACCCTGTGGGGCGGCACCTTGAGATAGGCAGTCAGGATAACCATAGATGGAGGTGGCACCTTGTGATAGGATGTCAGGATAATCCATGAAGGCCATGCGATGACACTCTCCTCTAGCCTTCCCCTTTGTTGATTTAATTAGAACCCTCTGGAAGTGGTTTATTATTATTATTACTTGGTGTATATTGTTGTCATGTTTTGTTAGTAGAATTTTGTTGTTATGTTCTTATGTGTGTGCTTTCTCTTTCTTTATTTGGAGTAAGTCTTAACTTTTATCATAGACGTCCTTGGTTGGGAATCTTTTCTTAACTACTCCTAGCACAGGGGTGGTCGGGTGGAACATGCTTCGCACTTAGTTGGTTTTCCCATTTGGAAGTTGTTCCTTCAGTATAGATATTGTGGTGACAGATTGTTCCAGATTTACATTCCTTCAGATATATATATTTGTACTTTCATAATATGCTGTAAATTGTAATGTAATTCTCCCATGTGTTGGGATAATGTATTTTGTAACTTGGATAATTGGTTATTGATATTTAGTTTGTAACATGATGTATTGTATTATCACACTTGTAATTCAAATGTTATTCATGGATGTAATTATACTTGGTGTTGTATCATATTTGAGCATATGAGTTCTATTTATTTCCAAGATGAATAGCTTAGGAAATCTTGCATAGCACCCTTATGGTTCCTTATGGTTCATTCCTATTTAATGCTTATCGTTATAAATGTTTATAGGAGAACTCATATTAGTAGAAACGAATGTTAGATTAGTCTAATTTTTTATTGGGTAGTACATAATGTCTCTTCGTGTACCCCAAGGGACTTAGGAGTTTATTCTGTATTTTTCATTATGTTAGTTGCAATAGTTAACATAGTACTTATACTTTATGTATTTCAAAAAAAAAAAATTGTTGTGTACTTAGTTGTCCTTTGGGGTTTGTGCGATAGGGTGTTATAACTAGACAGGTGAATTTGGGTAAGATTGGGAAGACCACTAAGGGCGTCACCCCACTGCTAAGACACCATGCTCAAGTCCACTTCATCCATTTGCAAGAATTCCAGGCTTCTTAGATTTCTAACCCATGAATCAAAATTAGTACTCTTCAACGAATTCTCTGAAATATCCAAATGGCGCAAGTTTGACATATTTCCCAACTCGACAGGGATTTCACCACAAAATTTATCATTTGACAAGCTAGGAAATGTTAGTCTCTATAGTTTTGACAATTGTGGAGGAATAGACATACCTTTAAAGGGATTCCAGCTGAGATCCAAGTGTTGTAGATGTTGCAGATTAAACAGCAATGGACGAAGCTCCCCACTTAATTGATGGTTGTACCAATCACTTGTATAAGGTTTAATACTTAAATCAAGGCAAATGACATGGGATGTATGATAATCACAGGAAACACCCTCCCACTAGCAACAATTGAATCCCTACCAAGAGGACAAAGACTGACCTGATGTAAGATTAAGACCAGCTTTGAAATCTAGCAAGTAACTTCTCTCATCTTGTAAACATGCTGATAAAAATGGGAAATGAGTTTGGAGCATTATTATCCATATCGAGAAAAATCCACAAACCACATACATCTTAAACGAAAGTGGATACATTCACATTCCTCTTCCAACAGCTGAAAGAGTTTTTCTTTATTGAAAAGAGTTGTGAGCATTTTAGAATTCTTCCCCATTTTTCTATAAATAGCTAAAAAAGGAACACGGTGTTGCTTCAAGCCTTCATTCATCTCTTATTTGATTTGACTACTTTCCAAGTGTTGTATTTGTGATATAGCTTGTTCGACGTTTTTCAAGTGCGTATTTGACTTTTATCACACACTAAGAAATCTCTCAAAACTAATTTAGCCTAAAAATTTGGGCACAATAAGTTGGCCTAAGAAATTGACCAACTTCATATTCCCTCCAACTCATCAAAAATTTGAATTATAGGTGTCCTTCGATTGTTTATTTCACATCTATAGAAAATTCTAACTTTTATAAAAGTCTTTGATAATAAGTATTCTGGATCATTTATTCCGCATTCCTAAAGAATTTTAAGGAAAGACTTTGAATAATGGAGAGTCTTAGATGCTTATTTCACATTGAGAGAATTATAGGGACAGGATAATGTATTCTCACTTTTTATTAAAGATAAAGAAGGGGCCTCCCCCTAACATCGATCGACCAAGAGGTCATCTGCTTCCCACTCTAAATCCTCGTAGGGGAAAGGAGGACGAGGTTACAATGGTGGAATGTTAAGAGGAGGATTGACTGACCCTCCTGCAACAAGGGCTAAGGAAGAGGGCCCCACAAGGTCCTCTCCACCAAGCTCTTGTGGAGCTAAGGTCAGTGACTTCATGAAGATCACCAACAATGTTGGAACCTCGTCCAAAGGGTTAAACATGCATTTTACAAGAGTGTTATGTTTTACCTCAATAGATGGGGAAGGTTGCGCTGAAGATTCACCACCAGGCTCACTGAGTGACTCGAGAGCAGTGAAGAACTTAGGGGAAGCTAGGACTAGTTTTGTCACCAAGACATAACAAGTCAGTGCAGGACCACCTTTTGGAGAAGGTGGGATCCTCCTACGTCCTCCATTGCTAGAAGGACTACTCTTCACCTTATGCTCCATTGGGGGACATGAAATCTTGAAAAATGAGGCGAGAGGTGTGGAGGAAGAGGATGAAGAGAAAACCATAGTGGATGCCAGGGAAGTGTTCAGTATATTCACAAGTTTCAAGAGAGGTGAGACATCTAGAAGGGATGTCAACAAAGGTGGCTCCACCGAAGGAGCAATGAACACCTGCACCCTTTTAGGGGTCAGGCACATTTGTACTCATAGCGGAATCTAGAAGCAAGACTGAACTAGTTCAAACTGAAGAAGAGCGGAGGAGAGAGGAGGATGCTACAAGTGACCCTAATATAGGGGTGGTCATCTCCTCTTCCTTCCTTTGTAAGTCGGCCTACTCAGCCATGAAAGCCTTTCACCAGTGCTTGCATTCACATGTAAGGCAGTTTCTATGACTCTTTGAACCTGAGGCTGAAGGCTATGAAGGAAGAAAAGGCTCCTATTCAGCCATGGGAGTGTCCACTATAGTCATTTTTAGTAGAGGAAGAAAATATTGAATGGGAGCAGGAGGAATAGGTTGAGAAGTAGCGGGGGGGTCAGCTCTAGTGCCCAGATAGTAGGCCTCTTCTCGTTTACTACTTTTGGAGTAGGGGTAGTGGGAGGCCACAGAGGTTGAGACATAGAGGATTCCCCATGGGAGCCTTTTGTCCTGTTATACCAAATGAGCCTAGGTTCCATGGGGAAAATAGGAAGTTCAAATGCGGGATGCTTGGGCTTTCGCCAAGTGGACACCTTAGGATTCTCTCGCAAATGTGAAACAAAATCTGATGGTGCCACAGTAGGGCAAGAGGGAGTGTTAGGCTGAACAACCAAAGAGGAAGGAGGATCTCAAGACCACTTCTTTTCTTCCATTCTACGTGCCTTAGTGGCATCACTATCAAATTTTAGGCAAGCCCTATGTGAAACAACATAAGGTGACAGATGGTATCTCACTTTTCACCTTAGGCTCCCTTTCTTGTAATTCTGATATGTTCAGTGTAGGAGGTCTATCCTAGGCAGGAGAGGACCAATGGGTGCAGGCCAGGAGTATCCAAGGAGTAGCTACCACAAGCAACCAGTGGTTTATAACCGATTTCATGAATCACATGCACAAAACCCTCATGGATAAATTTTAAACACTTATACATGACCGAAGGCACCACATTCATAGCTACTAACCAAGGGATACCTAGCTTTACTCTAAAGAGTTTAGACCTAGGGATTATGTCAAACATAAGCTTCATAGATTTAGGTCCAATTAGAACCAACAGGACAATACTACCCAAAGGGGGCATGAAAATTCCTTCATACATGTGGATGGTGCTTATGGGTACATCATACCCATCTTTGTGCAAAACTTTTATTAGCATGATCTCCTTAGTTATAAATTTTACTTGAGATGTCAGATCAACGAGAACACTTGCTACAATGTTTATGTTGATTCACACAGGGATGTAGAGAGGAGATGTTTCCCTATTAAAACCCTACAGAAGGTCCTATGAAGTGAAAGTTATACCAGTACCACTACTCATAGGCTATGTAGAGGGGATGGGTTGATGTAGGAAAAAGGCCATCACATGCAATGAACGCTCCCTCTCTCGAGACCCTCCAAAGGTTGCAAGGTAGGACATTGACCTAATTAAGGTTTTTTTATGCAATACTTTCAGAACATTCCAACTATGCCTACTAGGGGTCATAGGTTGGGTTGTAAGAAAAATTCCTCACAACACTAACACCTACAACACTCCTAAAATTTTAGGAAAGGATCTTTTAGTATCACAAAACAAAACCAAAATCGTTCACATCAGGTTCACCAAAAATGTAAGAGAGGGGGACCAACAATGTTCAAGGCCCTAGTTCATAGAGAGCCAAGAGTGGAAGGCTTCCCTAACTTACCTCACTCTAAAGGGGTGTTTCAAAATGAGGGACAAGAATGATGAAGACTATAAAGTCCTTAAATCACTCTGCAAACTTGAAACTCAAATTGAGGCAAGGTGAGGTGGTTTTCAGGTTCAACACTATGCCTTAGGTAGCTCTCTTTCTGAGGACAAAAATGCAGTTCTAGGATGACAACACAACACACTAGCGTCTCTCAGTTGCACTCGCATTCGTACGAATGGAGGATTGAAAGTATAGTGGGAACTGCTAGAAAACAAGTTGACAGCCTAGCTAGTGATTTTTAAGGGAATAAAATAATACTATAAAGTAAGAAATATGTAGATGAATATGATAAAGCAATTATATTAAGTCTAGGGTTACAAATATGATCTTAGCAAAGAGCTTGTTTTCCAGCTAGCTCCAAATAAACGTCCATCTACACACAAGAAGAAAATTGTTGGGGGGCTATATAGGGCCCTGCCCCAGTCAAACCTTCGTTTTGGTTTTTCCACCTCCATGGAGAACTAAGATAAAAATTGTAGAGAAAAGTATGATAAAGGAAGAATGAAAGTAAATAACACAATAAACACTACAAAACAATAATGTGCTTCTCAACCAAATTGTAGAGGAGAGGAGTAAAAATGCTTACCACCTCAACCAAGAGCTCACTAGCTAATGGAGGAGAAAAAGAGAGGACTCAAGCCTCTGCTGCAATGGTGTCATTCCACACTTGCTCTATGGAGTTGATGGAGTGTTAGTGTTGCTGCTATGAACTGTCAAAGTGTTGCTTGATGGCAAGAAGTGATTTCTAGAATGCTTAGGAAGTGCAAAAAGAAGATGGATTGAATGCTTAGAGGATGAAATACATGAAGGAAGAGTATTTTTGAATGTGGGATGAGAAAATGACCATATTTGGGTTGGTTGGTCAAAGAGGGGCATTACAGATCGACCCTGATGGGAAGTGTAACGCCTCTACTGGCTTTAGATGCAGGAATCTATTAGGGATGTAAGAATTCCATGTAGATGTTTGGGCATTGTGCAGGCCTCCTCATCAATTATTCTTCTTCTAACACACAAAATAGACACCATGTGGAACAAAGGCTATGGGATGATGTGAAATTTTTCCTTAGGATTTGGGTTTTTAAGGTGGGGAAGTCTAAAACAGGACTTTTCTTAAGGGGTGAGAATTCACACCTATACAAATAGAAAGAATGTCTGCAACATGCCAAGAAATATGGGTGTCATTTTTACATTTATTCTAGCATGGAGAATTGCATAAAAATTCATTTGAGAGATCAAAAGATTGGATTTGGTAGCTAGGATATCACTTAGGCATTACTACAAGTGTTCTCATGAACATGGTGATGTTATCCATTGCCAATTTTAAATTTTGGCCACAGATCAATTCAATTCAATGGTTTAAATTTATTTGAAAAGTCTCATCTAATCAAAATGTGCCATGTTTTAGTCAAATATATGCATCAATAGAGTTGTCTTGTGGAGAGAAGTCATCGAGGAGGTTCCTAATGTCAGTTGTACATGTTTTTCCCTTTCAATCTTCTATTGATTGAAATTGGACCCACCATGAAGCATATGTGGACCCATGAAATTAGCCAGGAACTACCACATGTTGTCATTCCACGGTTCCACATTTCAAGACTAGTTCCACAATGAAATATTTTTAGGTTTGCAAGGAGAATCATTTAATGTCACCACATTTCAATGTCTTTCCCTTCTACAACCTCAATTTTTCTTCAATAAAAATACACCTATGGACTGACAAAATAAATGAGAAAGTGACATATGTCACACTTTTCATAATTTTCTACCCTGAATTTCCTTCAATAAAATAGCACTTGTGAAATTGTAGAAACCACAAAATACAAAGAGGGCAATGGGGGCAGAGAAATAAATCAGATCTAGACATTTTGAACCTTGGTCTAAAAGTATAGAAAAGGTTTGAAGTCTTGAAGAAAGAAGAAGTTGGGATCAGGGAAAGAAAATAGACTTGAACATTTGAACCTTAGGGTCAAATGTCCAATCAAGATCCAAATATTTGAAAGGAACTAAAAGAAGAGAGACATAAATTTGGAATGGACTTGGACATTTTAGACTTTGTCCAACAATCCAATTGGAGTTCAGAGTTTATGGAAGTGAGAATGGAAAATGAATGCAAACATTTAGACCAAATGCGTAAATTTTTTATCAAGTCCTAAAAGTATAATGAGAATAATAAGAAAGGAAAATTGGGATATCCGGTGGAAAATTATTTTGACTTGATTCAAAAGTTTGTTTGGGACCCAAATTTCTGAAAGGTCCAAAATAAGAAAGAGCAAATAAGAAATTCAAGAAATTGGAATGGACTTGGACCTTGGTTTGAATCTCCAATTAGGTCCTAGAACTCTAAAAGGATAGAAAGAGAAAAGAAGAAGGGAAATCGGGGAATGAGGATAAACTTAGACATTAGTCAAAATGTTTGTTCACGGCTCAAAATCTTGGAAGGATCAAAAGAAGAATAGAAGGAGGAATCAAGGATTAAAGGAAGAATTGGACCCTAGTCCAAGTGCCCATTCAGGGCTCAAAATCTTGAAAGGATCTAGAGAAGAAAAGGAAGAAGAAAGAGATAACCATCCTTAGGATATTTTTGCAAAATGGGTTTTTAGTGTAGGTTAGCAAAGGGGTAAGGAAACTACCACATACCTTCTTGAGCATGACAAACCATTTGGGATATCTTAGATTTTTTTTATTTATGGTTCATGTAAGAAAAGGGGGAGGTATCACAAAGTGACCAAATTTGGGTGACTTATGTGGGATGATTTCCTACTAATCATGGGATCCAAGGGTCTTATAAGCCCATTGGGCACATAGTCAAAAGGGGAACTTCAAAATTGGCTTGCTCTAAGAATAAAATATGTGTATGCCTATACTTGGAGGAAAACAAAAGGAACCTAAGAACATACATTCCATTAAGGAGAATGCAGGGTGTGTAACCACACTTCTTGGAAAAAAAAAAAAAACTAAACTAAAATTTACATGTAGAGTCTTAAAACCTCCCATAAATATAAGGCTTGAGATGAATCCCATTAACTGGAATCGAAATAACTTCACCATTCATCGTAGAGAGATGAAAAAAATTGGCCTCTTTATAGTTGGTGATGATATATGGGCCACTCTAGATAGCATCAAATTCCTACTTTGGTTCTATCTATTTGGCTCCATCTATATCCCACTTTAGCAGGTTAAATCTCCTTCATGGAACACTCTGTGAATTGCCTTATTGTCAAAAAGCATTTTGACTTTTTCTTGATGAGTCTCTAAGGCTTGCATAGCCTTGTTCATTGGCTCTTATAGCTCCATTCGTTCAGCCAACCTCACTATCATAACATCATTCTCTTGTAATTCTAACTGATGCTTCAACTCAAGAGAAGGAAAATCTAATGGCAATGGTAACCTTTCTTCTCTTCCATAAACTAGCATGAAAGGGGAATTACCAATTATTCTTTTGGGATTAATTTTGTCAGCCTAAAGGGTTGTCTTTAGCTTGCTATGTGGAGCCCTTTGATTATCCTCAATGGTTCTTTTGGTGATTCTAATGAGGTTTTTTTTTAAAAAATTAGCTAGGCCATTACCCTGAGAGTAATAGTTTGTCGATATTTTTAAATATATATCATGCATAATTGCAAAATCAATTATTTGAGTGCTAACAAAAACCTTGTCATTATTAGAGGTTATGGTGGATGTGGTACCAAAACTTGTCACAATCCCATCAAGGAATTCCCAAATGAAGCATTAGTAGCATCCTTTATGGCCATTTCCTTTATCTACCTATTTAAATATTTTATGGATACTAAAATCCATTAGTTCCTTGCACTAGATGATTTATTTATCATGCCAATATAATCCAATCCCCATTGTGTGAATGGTTGATCAACCTAAATTGGATGGAGGGGGGTGCAACCAACCTTTTCTTTCTAGAGAAGAAAGCACATCTTTTGCAATTTCTCACCCACTTGTGGGAATCATTAAACAAAGTTGGCCAATAATATTCAACACTCATAATCTTATCAACAATGGTCTTAGAAGAAAAATGACCACTTGAAGGACCATCATGGAAATCCTTCAATAATGTACTAACCTAATCTAGGTCAATGCATCTTAATAGGATCCCATTGAGATATTTTATAAAAATTAAACCATCCTATGACATAGAGAATGGACTATAACCTAAAATGCCTTCCCTTGGTCATATTTAGACTTGGAGGATATCTACCTTCTTGTAAGAAGATATCTAGGTAATTCACCCAACTATTTTGAGTGTTTATGTTGGATGTTTGATGTTTGATTAATAGAAAGGTAGCCTCTATAGGGATCTCCGATACTAATATATGTTGTTAAAAACGTCATTTTACCCTTACAAGATTGATAAATTTAATATCAACATCATATTCCATCACCTCAATGATCCATCCAACTCTCTTCTCGCTAATATATTTTCTTGGAAAAAATTCCTTGACATTGGAATGTGGAGCCATCAATTAGATTCTATTATTAGACAACATGTGCCTAAACTCTTTCAATGTTCTAACAATAGTAAGAGATTATTTCTCCACATAGATGTATTTTATCTCATAATCTTTGAGCCTTTCACTAAATAAGGTAATTGGATACTCCTTATTTTCATTGTTTAGCTATGTTAGGATTGTTGATATGCTTGCTTCTCCTCCAAGAGCATAGAGAAAAAAATCCTTATCATAATTGGGATTGACAAGGGTGGGAACTTGATCAATCCCTTTCTTGATTGTATCAAGGTTGTCCTTACCTTCTTTGGTGCATTTAAATACCATATTCTTCTTAAGAATAGATCTAAGAGGTTTCACTTAAGTAGCAAAGTTTAGGATGAATCTTCTTACAAATTAATTTTTCCCAAAATATTTGTAATCATTTTTGTGGTTAGTGAGTGGGATGGCTAGGATGGACTCCACTCTTGTTAGATTAGTGGCTAAACCATCTATAGAGAAATGTGCCTAAGAATTTTCCTTGGTTAGTGGCAAAGACACATTTTTTTAGATTAAGGGAAATACCATATTCCTTGCACTTATAAAACACTTTCTCAAGGTGTCTAAAATGATCACTTGCATGTTTTAAAAAATTGTTATATCATCCAAGTAGACTAATACAAATTGCTTAAGTACACCTTGAAATGCAATTTTCATATACCTCTTAAATGTGGCTCCAACATTTCTTAGCCCAAAATACATCTTATAATAGGAATATGTGTCCAACTTAGTATTAAGGGTTGTCTTTGGTTGGTTAGAATATTGGACTAACATCTAATTATAGCCTGCATAAACATCTAAGACATGAAACCTTTTTGAAGTTCCACTAACCTTCTACAAAATCTTCTCCATGGAGGGAAGAGGGTAATGATCATTTAAAGATTCCCTATTTTAAGGTCTCTAAAGTCTACATAAAGAAATACAAAGGTAGTTGCAATCTTGTAGACAAATCATTGAATTGAGGTAGTTGCACTAGACCTAAGAAAATATGCCACCCAAAAGAGCATATGGCCCAACCAATGTTACAATAAGAATGGAAGAAGTGTTAGATATGATGACCATAATGAAATTATAATTAGACACTATAGAATATGATACGAGAAGGGGTATAAACCATAGAAATGATGATGAAAGTGATGAGATGAACTAGCAACTCAAACTACAAATCAAGATGAAGAAAACTTATAAGAAAAAGAATTAAGACATATCAAGATCTTGAATGATATTTCCAAGATCAGTGAAATACCTAAAATTGATATTTCTAACTATATATGTGACTTGAATCTTGAGGAACTAATTTATTGGATAAATTGAAAAAATAAAATACCTTGAAAGTGCATGATTCACAAAATTTGAGTTGAACGGACATGTTTCTATCTTATGGAAGTAATTTCAGCTAGATAGAAATAGGAGAGGAAAGGAACATATCATAAAATGGGATAAGATAATTTGAATATTTGAAAAAAATCATACCTACTAATTATGAGCTAGAATTTTTGAAGAAATTTTAAAACCAAGGAAAAATGAGAAGTTGGTGGAGTAAATTGAAGAATTTTATAGGATGATTATTAGATCTAGACATAGTGAAGCTAGAGAGGAGAAGGTTGTGTGGTACATACATGGACTAAGAAGAAGCATTCAAGAAGAATCAAGTTTTGTAAGGATGAAAATAGTTGAAGAAGCCGATCAATTTACATTGAAAATTGAGAAGTTAAACAAGAGATTTGGAGATAGGAAGAAAGATAGAGGTAGATTCTAGAGAGGTAGACTGTAATGTGGTGAAGGAAAATCACATACAAGACATAATAAATAAGTAAGCCCATACTAAAATGAAGAAAGGAGTAATAATTTATATCATCGAGGGAGGAATGATAGGATTTTCTACTATAATGGAAAACAAAGAAATAATACCTATTACAGTGAACAATATGAAAGAGATGGAAAGGGATTTGATAAGAGACCATTCAAGAGAACCCATTTCAAATGTGGTGATCAACATAGGGCATTTGAATGCTACCAAAAGAGTTTTAGAAAAAGGATAAGGAATAAGACAATGGTAACATGTGTGAAGGTAGAACCTATTGGATCACCAAGTCTAGTAGAAAACATATAGAAGGGTGAAACTTTGGTAATGAGAAGAGCTTTGTTATAGATAGAGACAGTACAAAAGCACAAAGTTGTGTCACACTTTTAGAAAACTTATCAGCACAACTGAATTTAAGTATTTCTAACTAAAAATCAATTTTGGTCAAACATATGATGTAGTAAGATTCATTCTAGGTAAGTTAGATACTTCCACAACTTTTTCCACTAAAATTGTTAGCTAAAAATATATGGAGCACCACTTTCAGTCTAAGTCACTAAAAAAATAAAATTATTTGAAAAACTTGAAGTTTCAATAACTCTTGCTAATATAAACAACATTTAAAAAAAAAAAAAATACCCTTTTGTAGATCCATAAGTTTAGTTTTCAAAAATATATTTATTTTAATAGTTTAATTATTTTTTATATTTTAGTTTTTATTTTTACAAAAACTAGGTTATTAGCACAAAATATTAGTTTAATTACTATGCCAAGGAAAAAAACTAATACTTATTAAAAAAAATTGAAAAAATATGATGCACTAGATAAAAGAATCTATTTCAAGATGGTATATTTTTTTCCCATTTTAGATAAATATTTAATATGAAAGTTGATGTTTGATGAAAACGACTATTTTTTGATTCACACACATTTTAATATTTATTTAAAACTATATATTTATCAAAATTGGAAAAAAATATAACCATGCACTAAAATTTCAACTTATAAATACAGACAAAAAATTTGAAATAAAAAATAAAATTTACTATAAAAAGTTTGACGTCCCATGCAGCTTCATTTTTTTAGCATTTTATAAACAACTAAATTATAGTGTTAATTTATTAAAAACTAGTTTAAAATAATTTTTATTTTTATTTTTAAAATACAAACAAAAAGTATACTAAAAAATACATATTTTACTAGTTTCCATCATTTCAAAATTCAAAACATATATGCCACTTTTTAGTGATTCAAGTTTAAAAGTTGGATCAGTGTTGGTCATTTCCTTTATAATGTGTGGCACAACTTTGTGCTTTTACCCGACACCTATGGAACCAACACAAATTTTTTTAGAATAGTATATTAATAAAAAGATAATTTTTGTAGAGATCATTGATAGTGGTGGTTAAAAAAAATTAGTTTCAAAATAAATGGTGAATAAGTTGAATTTGAAAAGGATTAAAAACCTAAACCTAGATAAGGTCTCATGGATTCAAGATGAACATACTTACAAGTGAATAGTGTTTGGTGAAATTCAAAATAGGATCATATAATGATGAATTGTTGTGTGTTATTATACTAATGGATTTTTGTCATATAGTTTTGGGAAGACAATGAAAGTATGATAGGAAGACCATTCACGATTGAAGGAATAATATCTACAACATGACCTTAAATTGAAAAAAGCATATCCTTATACATTTGGAAGAAGAGAGCATAAGTGAATTATCTAGTACCATCATCATCTATTTGGTGAATAAAAGGAAATATTTAGATGAATTGATACATGAAAACATGTTCTTTACATCCATTCAATGAATTGTAACACATAGAGTATGATGAATGCCATAAAATTGAAGAAGAACCATCACAAAAATAAGTAATTGAACTGTTGACAAAATACAAAGATATTGTGTTACATAACATCCTAGAAGGATTACCACTATTCTAGAGAGTCATTCATCATATGAAATTGATACCAATAGCTGTTTTTCAAAACAAAGTGGTGCATAGGATGACACCTATAAAAATTGTGTAGTTTGCAAGATGTTATGATTTTTAATAATCTGATAAACATTTCAAAATGTAGTACGAGACTAGAGAAACCTTCAACTCAAACCATAATGAATTTCATCTAATCTTGGAACTTTATCTTCAAATTTAGGCTAACCTACATATTTCATGGGGCATTGAGGTTTGAGGCCTCTTGCAGGTGATGTAGACCATTCCTAAGGCATTGAATTGTTATATAAACACCTCCTGGATTCATTTGGAGAGATGAAAGGAGTAGAAAAATAAGGATTAGATTAGAAGTAGAATATTTGAGAAGTTCTTAATTGCTATATCTTCATATAACATATTATAATAAGCAAGTGATATGATAGTGGTTCATATTGTAATCATTATGTGGTATTGAACCAATGATAATTTATTTTTCTTTTCCATGTTAATTTCATTGTCTTAACTATAAGTTGCATGATTAAATAGCCCTTCCTTTGGACTCTCCATCCATGAATGTGTCATTAAACCATATTGAACAACTATTGTAAATATATTATGTTATTTCTCTTTGGAGTACAAATTGACCTCATTGCTCAGCCCATTGGCTAAATCTCCTTATTGACTACCTTATTTAAGATTGATATGTTCCTTTAAGCCTCTTGCTAGCCTAATATTGTGATACATAGTGCAACCTAATTTGTAGGCTAGGCCACATGGAAATGCCAACTTTCATAATTCTAATTTTAAATATATTAGTTCCAAGCCAATTTTATGGAATATAGCCATTACCTTGTGTCCTTATTCACCAAATTTCTCAATTTGAATAATAGAAACATGTATTATCAATAGTCTTAGGTTATTAATTAAGTATTGAAGAATAATCTAGAAATGACAATATCAATTGAAATTTACTCAACTAAAAAATAGTAAAAGTATCATTTCTACATCCTCATGCATCTCACATTTTGCATTGTTTGATGTGTATGTGGAATTTATACACCAAATCCATATGGGCTTGAATTGTTATTGAGATAAATTAAGTTCATTAAACTCTTTCCTTATAAGGAAGTCCCACTATACTTTTCAATTTAATTTGCCCTCAAACATTGTATAGAAGACACACACACACCCACATAAAATTTGGTATTTTAAGTGAGTCTTAGTATGGGTTGTAGAATAAGTTCAAAACTGCATAGTATGATTCAATTTGAGATTAAAATGTATGACACAAGTTAGCCTATATGAGATGAAATTCTAGTAGAATTTTATCATAGGTCCTTGACATCATATCCAACATCAAATTATAGATCTCATTACTAGTTGTATCTACTTATATTAATGGAATGTCATTAAATGATTGATCTTTCTAAATTATTCAAAATAGCTATGTAGTTTTATTCTTCTCTTGTTTTCCAATCTCAATTCTTCTTGATATAGATTACATGGTTGTATTTATTGTTTAATTATTAGAATATATGCCATTAACTATAACAGAAAAAAGAAAGTTGTTAAAAAAAAGAAATAGGAACATAATAAAAAAATAGATTTTATATGTATTTCATATTGACTATTGTACAACAATAAAAGAACTAAATATTGTATGAGCGAATAAAAACTTCTATATAATATACGTTATATTTGATAGATTGTAAGACTATGATAGATCTTATAATCCTAAACAAAATACAAGGCTACAGAATTTTCAATAAATACTTATTTATTTAGAGAGTGCGAAGGCAACCACATAGATCTTCTCTTGACTTGTCAACAATCTTTTAAAATGACGTAGAAAGTGGTCTATACATTAATTTGTATGCGTATGGAATAAGCTGAGGTGACTTCTCTAATCTTACAAAATATCGTTATAAAAGTACTGCCGTGACTACTGCATATTCATTTAACAGATAAGAATCGATGAGATTATAGATTGAAAAGAGAGACAATTTACATTGGACACAGAGATACGATTCCAAAGTTTGGAAAATCAGAGTTCACATTGTGGCGAACTCCTTGTTGAATACGGCAAATGACTACAGTCCTGGAAGATAAGTTCAAATCGTGCCAAACTTCAACTACTCGATGCATGCTTAGAAACTGACTGTTGTGGCATCTATGAAAATTCAATGTTGAGCACGTATTCGAAACGTTTTTAAGTCTGCTTGACTTGACTCCAAAAGTTTTATGTCACTATTATTGGCCGGGGCAGGGAGAGAAACTTTATTTGGAGCAACGTGACTCCGAAGAAATTGTTCAGTGCTGACCTCACTATTGGCTTGCCCATTTATTTTACCATCCATATATAAAACATCAAACCCTCCAAGAAGGTTTTCCAATGTTGAGTCAAGGCGTGAGCTGCAAGAGTGTAGGAAGGAATATCAAAATACCTGCTTAGTTATCAACTAATTACTCTAGTTTATATTTGATCACCGTCCAATTTTGTGTTGACTAAGCTATTGCTCATATTTCAGAACCCACTTCTTTCTTATTAGCCCATAGACTATATATATTGTGAACCACTTCTTTCTTATTAGTCCATAGACTATATATATTGTGAATGCACTTTGAGTTGAAACCTATCTCACACCTATAATCACTTGTTCAAACCGCAAAACATCTCTTTTAACCGGTATATTTAGCCTGAAAACAAGGTAAATTTTATCGGAAAAAAATGCTAATATCTGTCTTTGTCTATTGATACACATTTAATATCCTTATGCTATCATGTGTCTGCGGACCCAGCGAAACCTTTATTTTGAAGTTCAATTTAATAATTGAATTTTTAATTAAAAAATATATATATATATAAATACATTTTTTTTTAAAAATTAT
The DNA here is from genome assembly GCA_007258455.2 of Sequoia sempervirens. Taxonomy (NCBI): domain Eukaryota; kingdom Viridiplantae; phylum Streptophyta; class Pinopsida; order Cupressales; family Cupressaceae; genus Sequoia; species Sequoia sempervirens. The sequence goes on along the minus strand of VDFB02000017.1, from coordinate 126,605,021 downwards.
TATTTAAATTATTTTATAAAAAATTACAATTTAATTGCTTTTTTAGAGAGGGGTATTATACCATCTACTAAAATTCAAAGTAAATTTTGAAGTTAAATTTGATGTTAAAATTAAATATATTTATTAGTTCCTGCCGCCAGGCAGGATTACTTATGCATTCGCCTTGAATGCTTTAAAAGGGCAACATCGACCAATCACATAGCGGCATTCAAACATATTACTTTTTTTTTGTATAGTTGGAATTTTGAAAGCTATTATTTATATTGGAAAATTAGCATTTATCTATTTTTCTATTCGTTGGAGTAGGTTTATAAATCATTTTTTGATTAAAAAAGTCAGGAAAATGCGAACGCATATATCGATTAAATAAATTTAAGCAAAGGCATAGTTTATAAAGCTGGCGGCCAGAGGTACACAATGCATGAGTGCAAATTAAATGCATTAAAATATCAAGAAAATGTGAATGCATAGATTGATTAAATTGATCTAGGTGAAGGCATAGTTTATAAAACTGGCAGGTAGACGTACGCAATCCATGAATGCAAATTAAATGCATTAAATGGCATCTGGCTCGAGGTGAAGGCGCTAGAATGGCTTGGTGTTCACGCGTGGCCAAGGTACTTTGGTCATTTAATATAGATTTGAGCCACTTGCTATGCATCGTTATTGCTTTGCGAATGTTGTTTTCCTGTTCTGTAGGCCCGTGTTCTAAGGAAGAGTTTGTAGTTGCAGAGCAGGAGATGTTGTAGTTGTAGAGTCCAGACCTAGAGACGAGTTACTTGAGGTTATAATTTGTTATTTTTTGCAGTTTCGCGCCGTTTAACTGCATAAGGAAGTTGTGTTGCATCATGCTTTGCATTGTGGCTGAGCTGGAGATCTTGTAGTTGCACAGTCACAGGTTGGAGGCCGAGAAACAAGTTGCTTGAGGTGATGTGAAGTTGGTTTTTTCTGTTTTCTTTCATTTAATAGTGAAAATGCAAGTTGGGTTTCGTAGTTCTTTAACGTGTTTGTATAGTTTGATTGCAAATTCGTATTTTAAATCGGTTTAAGTTGGGTTGAAAGGGCTATAGAGACTATCAAGAAACAATTTACTGGAGGTGATAATTTGTTATTTTTTGCAGTTTCGCGCTATTTAACTGCAGAAGGAAGCTGTATTGCATAGTGCTTTGCTTTGTGGCTGAGCAGGAGATCTTGTGGTTGTAGAGTCGCAGACTGGAGGCCAAGAAATGAGTTGCTTGAGGTGATGAGAAGTTAGTTTATCCTGTTTTCTTTCATTTAATAGTGAAAACCCAAGTTGGGTTTCCTACTGCTTTAACGTGTTTGTATAGCTTGACTGTAAATTCGTATTTTAAATCGGTTTAGGTTGGGTTGAAAGGGATTTAGAGACTGTCAAGAAAATGCAATTTATAGATTGGAACTAAAAGCGTGTAATTTCTTTGGGCTTTGTCGCTATCATTTCATTTAATAGTGAAAATGCAAGTTGGGTTTAGTAGTGCTTTAACGCGTTTTTATAGCTTGATTGTAAATTCGTATTTTAAATCGGTTTAGGTTGGGTTGAAAGGGCTTTAGAGACTATCAAGCAGCTTTGTCGTTGTCATTAAAGTAGAAAGGAAAGAGGAATTTTGTCAGATGTCGTGGTTAATGTCCTCATAGGCATACATACGATATATGGGAGCATACACAAGACAAGTAAACTGTTTAACAAAACCCCTCAAAGAAATGTGGGTCCATCAAATTTGTGTTCATAGGCGTTATGTAGAAACCCTTTTCTCCAAAGATCCTAATGCGTACAAGTTCTTATCACCTCAAACACTAAGTGCTTTTCATACGCATCAGCATTTACATTTTTGCAATTTCATGATTTTCCATATTTACCGTTTTCACATTGCACACATGACAAATTGTCCTTTGTCTTCTTTCTTGTCTCTTGTATCCTTCAACATCGCTATATTTTTACATCTTTTCTTTTGTTGCCACATTTCAAGGAAGCTCAAGGATCTCGACACCTTGTTGTGTACGAAGGAGAGCAAGGAATGCCACTTAAGTTTCTCTTCTCTATACGTATCAAGACAATAAGCCCTATGATGATTTAATAAAGCATGACCATTAACAAACTGCTAGTTTTGCCTCCCTATGATGCTATAAATGATCACTTCATAGTTTTTTTATTCCATTCATTTCAATTTCCACCCTTCAACATTTTTTCTTCCCATTTCAAATACATTTCATAATTCATTTATATGCTTTCCTTAGGCCATATCAATGCATTCCATTCCTTTTTTCTTTGCATCCATCACACTCATTGATATTTATATAGCTTGCATCTAGTTTTCTGCGTACAGCTCTAAAATGTTAAATTCATAACATTTCCATTCCATTGATTTTTGTATCCAGTCATTCATATACTTACTTGCATCTAATCAATCTGTCATATTCCTCTCTTTTTCATGCAACTCATTTATGTTTGTAAATCTCACATATCTTTATCTACCTATACCTCAAACATACCTTCATCCATCACAACAAGATTGACACCATACCAAACAAAGAAAAATATGAAAAAAATATCAAGGTTATGCAATCAAACACTGAGGGCTTTGAAGATAAATATACACCCATGCACAAATAGATGTTGTCTAACATATTAACATGCACATGGTTTTCTATTGCTACTTTGTTATTTTGCTCTGATTAATAGGTTGAATGTACACAACCATATTTGTAATTATTTCTTTCTTTTAATTATTATGTATTTCAAGACTACTCAGCAATCTCTTATTTAATTAGATATTACATGATACAAGGGTAAATGAGAAATATGCAATTGGCTAAATTGACATGGGTGAAATGTGACATAGACTTATTAGCTGGTACGCCACATATACTGTGACATTTGAGCTTCAAAGAAGTCTCCTGCTGAATTCCTAGTATCATGTAAAACCCACATAAATATTCATTTTCCACTTCAATACGGTCTTTTTATTTCCATTTCACCAACTTTATTTCATTCCATTATCTAACACTTATTATTAATTGTTTACTTCAACTACATGCAAGTGGAAATCATAACTCATGGCATCCTTATACACCTATGCACAAATACATGTTGTCTAACATATTAACATGCACATGGTTTTCTACTGCTACTTTGTTAACTGGCTTTGATGAATAGGTGAAATGTACACAAGGATAATTATAATTATTTCTTTCTTTTTATTCTTATGTATTTAAAGACAATAGACAATTTTTTTTACATGTCGTGGTTATTGTCTTCATAGGAAGACATGCAAAATATGCAAGCATATACAAGGCAGGTGAACTGTTTGACAAAACTCCTCAGAGACATATGGTCACGTGGAATGCAATGAGTATTTAGTCTGCACACCTTGACATTCGCATGTTAACTTTGACATTTTTATGTAGTTTCTAGTTTTCATTTACCCTTCTATCATCTCATATCTAATTAATTAGGTAACTGCTAATTAGTCTTTAAATAAATAATAATTATAAATATCCTTCTGTACAATTGACTTATTAATCAAAGCCATTTAACAAAGTGGGCCGAGAAACCAGTTGCTTGAGGTGATGAGAAGTTAGTTTTTTCTGTTTTCTTTCATTTAATAGTGAAAATGCAAGTTGGGTTTCATAGTGCTTTAACACGTTTGTATAGTTTCATTGTAAATTTGTATTTTAAATCAATTTAAGTTGGGTTCAAAGGGCTTTAGAGACTATGAAGCAAATGCAATTTACAGATTAGAACTGAAAGCGCACAATCGCTTTTGTGCACAGCTGTATATGGATACCATGAGTTGTGATTTCTACTTGCATGTAGTACGATTAATGCAAACCTTGGAATCATTACACACCAAGTGATGACATCTCTTCGAGGAATTCTGTCAAACAGTTTACATGTCTTTCTTGTGCTTCCATATTTTGTATGCATATTCACCACAACATTTTAAACCATAATATCTGTTAGGAATCCACCTCCTCCTATGCTTGGATGAATATACATATCCTGTTCTAAATCTCCTATTTTACTGAAGGCACGCAAAATGCTCATAAAGATTGTGTATTACTGTACAAATACACAAACACATGTTATCTAATATATTAAAATACATGTTACATAACACATTAAAATGCACAAATACATGTTATCTAATATATTAAAATGCACATGGTCTTCCACTGCTACTCTGTTAATTGGCTTTGATTAATAGCTGAAATGTACACAAGGATAGTTGTAATTATTTATTTTTTAAAATTATTATGTATTTAAAGACCACTTAGTAGCTACCTAATTAATTAGATATGAGATGATACAAGGGTAAATGGAAAAATAGACCTATTGGCTGATACGCTACAGGTACTGTGACATTTGTGACATTTGAGCTTCAAAGAAGTCTAGTGCCTGCACACCTCTTGTCATGTAAAAGCCACAAAAATATTCATTTTCCAGTTTCCAAAGCGATAGGGTCATTCTATTTCCATTTGCTTAAATTTTATTTCATTCCATTATCTAGCAATAATTATTAATTTTTTAATCCAACTACATGCAAGGAGAAATCACAACCCATGGGATACTTATAGACCTATGCACAAATACATGTTGTCGAACATATTAACATGCACATGGTTTTCTATTGCTACTTTGTTAATTAGCTTTGATTGATAGGTATAATGTGCAGAAGGATAATTATAATTCTAACGAGTTGTTTGCATTTTCATAATTTCCTTGAGCTTTATTGCTATTATTTTAGAAAACCAAACAAATATTCTTTGATTCCTAATTAAAGCTTATTACACGAAAGAGTGTTTCTGGTTGGAAATAGAAAGCTTGATTAGATATGACATGATACAAGGATGAATAAAAACTCAAAACTAAATACTCATTGATAAAAATTTGCTAGAAACATTTCAATATTATATGCTTCCACCATGCATTTGTCCATGCTTCTTTTTGGACATGTCATTATGTATCTATGTATCCACAGATGCAACCATGCATATAGTGATTTATGCATATATCTGATTATGTGTCCATGCATCTACCTATATATGTATGGATGTATCTATGGATACATGTATACATGGATACATGCATACATGCATCTATGAATATCATGCATGGATACATGTATGTATGTATCTATGGATACTATGCATGTATACATGTATATATCTACATCTGGATGTACACACCCATGTTTATGTTTTTCTTTACACCCATCTGTAAATGCATTTATGCAACTTTCCACATCTGTGCACCCATATATGCAATATATGTACCTATGCATCCATGTGTACATGTGTGCATGTTCCTCATGCATATATACATTTGTACATGCATTTATAGTTATATGGAAGAAAACTATGATAAATAACTACTTCTCAACATACAGAAAGCAATATCAATGCATTCCAAGTGACTTAAATCTATATTAAATGGCCAAAGTAAACTGGCCACATGTGGCCACCAAGCCATTCCAGCGCCTCCACCTACAGCCAGATGCAATTTAATGCATTTCCTTCAATATATGTAATCAATCTATGCGTTCACATTTTCCGTATATTTTAATGCATTTAATTTGCATTCATGGATTACGCACCTCTACCCTCCAGTTTTATAAACTATGCCTTTGCTTAAATTTATTTGATCAATCTATGCACTCACATTTTCCTAACTTTTTAAATCAAAAAAATGATTTATAAAGCTACTCTGATTAATAGAAAGACAGATAAATGCTAATTTTCCAATTTAAAAAATAGCTTTCAAAAATTCACAATATGCAAATAAAAAGTACTCTGTTAAAATACATGGATGCATATTTTCCATACATGCTTTTATGCATATATGCTATCATGCATATATGCATGTGTGTTTGAATGCATTCTTCTGTGCAACATATGCTTTTCTTTCTGTATCCACTTGTGAATGCATCCATGTATACATGTTTTTATGTGTCTTATTCATGCATATATCTATGTATGATTATTGGTTATTATGTATCCATGTATTTAACATTCTCTCATGCATCAGCATTTGCATTTTCGCATTTTCTTGATCTACTGTATTTATCATTTTTATACTATATGCATCTCAACTTTTGCTTTGTCTTATCTTTTCACTCTTGTATCCTCCAATATCATTATATTTTTATATCTATTCCTCTCTTGTCACACTTCAAGGAAACTCAAGGATCTCAACACCTTGTTGTGTGCGAGGGAGAGTGAGAAATGGGACATGAGTTTTTCTTCCATATATGTTTCCGAACAATAAGCCCTATGCTGATTTCAAAAAGCATAACCAATAAGAAACTAGAAACTGTTGCACCCTATAATTTGACAAATAATCACTTCATGACATTCCTATTCCATTTAGTGCCATTTCCACACTTTCACATACTTCCTTCCAATATCAAATACATTTCAAAATCCTATAATATCGTTTCCATGCATCATATCAATACGTCCCATTCCTTTGTTCTTTCAATCCACCTAGCTCATTCATATTTTATATTTTGCATTTAATTTTCTCCATTTAACTCAACAATGATAAATTCACACCATTTGCATTCCATTCGTTTTCATAACCAGCCTTCCATATCCTTCCCTCCCCTATCAAATACTTTTCGCAGCCCATTCATATCCCTTAGTTGCATCCCATCATTCTATCAATTCCCTCTCTTTGTTGCACTCACATAAGTCATTCACGTTCTCTCATCCCATATATCTTTATCTATCTATACCTCAAACATACCTACATCCATCATAACAAAATTCACACCATACCAAACAAAGAAACATATGAAGAAAATATCAAGGTTATGCAATCAAACACTGAGGCCTTCAAAGATAAATATCATAACATGAAATTGTATTCAAGAGTTCTTTTCCAAAAATGTTTTTTCTAAATCATGTTTTATATAGATTCCTAAAAGCACACTTGACACTTTCCTGAAGGCTAAAATGTATCGTCAATTTGCATAAATCTATTCATGTATGTATGTACACATATGCATCAACAACTATCCTTTATAATCTTGTTCTAAAAAAAAATTATGTATTATTATTTTGTTCTCAATATAAATGTTATTTGTATATGTTTAAAATGCAAATTGTTTCAAACATATCAAACTATGCTCAATCCATTTATGTTTCCATGCACCCATGTTTCTATGTATACATTCATCCATGTGTACATGTACTTGTTTAAAAAATAATAATGTATTATTATTTTGCTTCAATTATTAATGCTACTCATATATGTTTAAAATGAAAATTATTTCAAACATTTCTAACTATATTTGATGCATCTATGTATACATGTATCCATGTATCTATGTATACATGCATCCATGCATACATGTGTCTATGTTACATGTATCCATGCATGCATATACACATGTATGCATCCACACATATATACATACATGCATAGATACATATATGCCTAGATATATCCAGTTTTATAAACTATGCCTTCACCTAGATCAATTTAATCAATCTATGGGTTCGCATTTTCTTGATATTTTAATGCATTTAATTTGTACTCATGCATTGCGTACCTCTGGCTGCCAGCTTTATAAACTATTCCTTTGCTTAAATTTATTTAATTGATCTATGCGTTCGCATTTTCTTAACTTTTTTAATCAAAAAATGATTTATAAACCTACTCCAACGAATAGAAAAATAGATACATGCTAATTTTCCAATATAAATAAAAAGTAATATGTTTAAATGCGGCTATGTGATTGGCCTATGCTGCCCTTTTAAAGCATTCAGGGCAAGTGCATAAGTATTCTATGCATCTGTTTATGTATATAAGTATGCATGTATGCATACATGCATGTATGTATGTATGTATGTATGTATCTATGTATCTATGTTTGCATGTATCTATGTATACTTCCATCCACATGCATATATGTATACATGTATGCATATATGCATGTATGTATATATGTATCTATGTGTCCATGTTTCTATGTATACTTGCATCCATGCAATGTATGCATTTATGTATGCATGCATGTATATATGTATCCATGCATCGATGTGTCCATGGATCTATGTGTTCATGTAATTATGTATCGAAACATGTGTCTATATATGCATCCATACATTTATGTATCTGCTTTAATGAAGCTCAAGGATCTCAACACCTTGTTGTGTGCGAGGGAGAGTGGGAAATGGGACATGAGTTTTCCTTCTGTATATGTATCCGAACAATAAGCCCTATGATGATTTCAAAAAGCATAACCAATAAGAAACTGGAAACTGTTGCACCCTATAATTTCACAATTGATCACTTCATGACATTCCTATTCCATTTAGTGCCATTTCCACGCTTTCACATCCTTCCTTCCAATATCAAATACATTTCAAAATCCTATAATATGGTTTCCATGCATCATATCAATATGTTTCATTCCTTTGTTCTTTCAATCCACCTAGCTCATTCATATTTTTATATTTTGCATTTAATTTTCTACATTCAACTCAACAATGATAAATTCACACCATTTCCATTCCATATCCTTCACTCCCCTATCAAATACGTTTCATAGGCCATTCATATCCCTTACCTACATCCCATCATTCTGCCAATTTCCTCTCTTTTCTGCACTCACATAGGTCATTCACGTTCTTTCATCCCATATATATGTATCTATCTATAGCTTAAACATACCTACATCCATCATAACAACATTCACACCATACCAAACAAAGAAACATATGAAGAAAATATCACGGTTATGCAATCAAACACTGAGGGCTTTGAAGATAAATATCATAACATAAAATTGTATTCAAGAGTTCTTTTCCAAAAATGTCTTTTCTAAATCATGTTTTATACAGATTCCTAAAAGCACACTTGACACTTTCCTGAAGCCTAAAATGTATTGTCAATTTGCATAAATCTATTCATGTATCTATGTACACACATGCATGAACAACTATCCCTTATAATCTTGTTCTAAAAAACAATTATGTATTCTTATTTTGTTCTCAATAAAAATGTTATTTGTATATGTTTAAAATGAAAATTGTTTCAAACATTTCAAACTATGCTCAATCCATTTATGTTTCCATGCACCCATGTTTCTATGTATACATTCATCCATGTATACATGTACTTGTTTAATAAACAATAATGTATTATTATTTTGCTTCAATTATTAATGCTACTCATATATGTTTAAAATGAAAATTATTTCAAACATTTCTAACTGTATTTGATGCATCTATGTATACATGTACATCTATCTATACATGCATCATGCATGCATGTGTCTATGTATAGCTATTTGCATCAATGCATCTAGCCACATATGTTTTTATGTATATATGTATATATCTATCCATGTATACATATACACATACACACATCCACACATGTACACATACATGCATAGATACATATATGCCTTGCTATATCCAGTTTTATAGACTATGCCTTCACCTAGATCAATTTAATCAATCTATGCGTTCGCATTTTCTTGATATTTTAATGCATTTAATTTGCACTCATGCATTGCATACCTCTGGCCGCCAACTTTATAAACTATGCCTTTGCTTAAATTTATTTAATCGATCTATGCGTTCGCATTTTCCTGACTTTTTTAATCAAAAAATGATTTATAAACCTACTCCGACGAATAGAAAAACAGATAAATGCTAATTTTCCAATATAAATAATAGCTTTCAAAAATTTGACTATACAAATAAAAAGTAATATGTTTGAATGCCACTATGTGATTGGCCAATGCTGCCCTTTTAAAGCATTAAGGGCAAATGCATAAGTATTCTATGCATGTGTTTATGTATATATGTATGCATGCATGTATGTATCTATGTGTGCATGTGTCTATGTATGCTTGCATCCACATGCATATATGTATGCATATATGCATACATGCATGTATGTACGTATGTATCTATGTGTGCATGTATCTATGTATGCTTGCATCCATGCAATGTATGCATTTATGTATGCATGCATGTATATATGCATCCATGCATCCATGTGTCCATGTATCTATGTGTCCATGTAATTATGTATGGAAACATGTATCCATATATGCATCCATACATATATGTATCTATGCATATATGCATGTACGTATACATGCATCTATGTATAGATAGCATCCGTGGATGCATGTATATATGCATCTATGGATACCATGCATCGATGTATCTTTATATGCATATATGGGTCTATGTGTCCATATATGTACGTATATATGTGCTCATGTATTAGCATTTATGTATACATGCATCTGTATATGCATCCATGCACACATGTATACATGTGCAACATGCATATATAGGTGCATCCATGCATGATATCCCTGGATGAATATATGCATGCATCCATGCATGCTTTCCATAAATGCATGTATGCATATATGTATACATGCATTCATACATATATGTGTCTATGCATCCTTACAGTCAAACTATGCATATATGTATACATGCATGTATATATGCATCCATATATCCATGTATCTATGTATACATGTAATTATGTATCTATGTGTACATGCGTCTATGCATGCATCCATGCATATATGTATATATGCATGTATGAATATATGTATATATGCATGTATGAATATATGTATACATGCATGTATGTATATATGAATGTATGTACCTATGGATGCATGTATCTATCCATGAATGCATGTACATATGCATATATGGATACGATGCATGGATGCATCTATGTATGCATTTATGGATATATGAATCCATGTGTCTATGGATGTATGTATGTGCACATGTACATATGCATGTATGTATGTATGCATGTGTCTATACATGTAAATATTTATATATGCATGTGCATGCTTCTATGCATTCATATGCATCAAGAGACATCCTTTATGATCTTATTTAAAAAACAACAATGTATTATTATTTTGCTTCTATTATTACTGCTGCTCATATATGTTTCATATGCATATTGTTCCAAACATTTCTAACTATATTTGATGCATCTATGTATACATGTTTCCATCTATCTATGTCTACATGCATCCATCTATCTATCTATACTTTAAATCGTCAGTACTCCTATCTAAATGCTTTTTACTTCTCGGCAGGAACTCGACGCTTGCATCACTTGTTTATTATTACATATGATATTTTTTGAAGTTCAATTTAACAATTAAATTTTTAATTTAAAATAATTTAAATTATTACATATTTTACATATAAAATTTAAAAGAATACGTTTTTTTCTTTTTTTATTATTTAAATTATTTTACAAAAAAATACAATTTAATTGCTTTTAGAGGGGTATTATACCATCCACTAAAGTTCAAAGTAAATTTTGAAGTTGAATTTGATATTAAAATTGAATATATTTATTTATTATTATATAACATATTTTTTGAAGTTCAATTTAATAATAAAATTTTTAATTCAAAATAATTTAAATTATTACATATTTTACACATAAAATTTAAAAGAATACTTTTTTTTCTTTTTTTATTATTTAAACTATTTTATAAAAAAATTACAATTTAATTGCTTTTTAACAGAGGGGTATTATACCATCCACTAAAGTTCAAAGTAAAATTTGAATTTAAATTTGATATTAAAATTGAATATATTTATTTATTATTATATAGCATTTTTTTTGAAGTTCAATTTAACAATTAAATTTTTAATTTAAAACAATTTAAATTATCACCTATATTTTTTAAGTATTATTATATGATAAAATAAAATTATTTATATTATATATTTAATATTTATACATTCATTATTTAGGTTATAAATAAAATGTATACTGTATTTATATTAAATAATATGTATTAAATATATGATACACAAAAGGGAAGACAATTTTTTTTAAAATGGTGATTAAGAAAGACAAAGAGATGGATAAAGAAAGAGAAAGGAAGATTGAAAACATGAGAGAGATGGGATGGGATAAATATATAGTGAAACAAAGAGAGAGAAAGAGCGAGTTAGAGAGAGTGAAAGAGAGAAAGATAAGAGAGAGATAGAGATAAAGGAGAGGAGAGAGGAAAATAATCATATATATCTCCCTTTCTCCCCTTCCCCCTCTTTATCTCTCCTTATCTCTCCCTCCATCACTCCATTCCTATCTAGACTATTTATCTTTACCTTTCTACTTCCCTATCTTAGCTATCTATCTCTCTATCACTGCCCCTCTCCTTTTATCTTCTCATATATCTCTATCTCTTTGTTTTTTGTCCTACATATCTCTCCCTCTTTCTATCTACAATATTTCTCATTCCCTCTATCTCCCTCTCCAATTTTCTATCTCTACTTCTCTTTGTTTGTATGTCTCTTTATTTATCTCCCTCACTCTATCTCTATCTATTTAGATCTCCCTCTATGTCTACATAGGTCTCCCTCTCACTATCCATCCAACTTTCTCCCTTTCTCTCCATCTCCCTCTTTCTAGACCTCTATATAGATATATTTATGTCTATCAATCTCTATCTCTCCATATTTCCTTTCTCACCTCTTCATCTATGTCCATCTCTCAATCTTTTTACCCCTAATATTTATCTTTCTATCTCTCATTCTTTCCCTTTCTCTCCACCTCTCCATAAATTTATCTCTTCCATCTCTATCTATCTCTCTTTATCTCTCCCTCTCCTCTCTATACCCCTCCCCTTCTTCATCTACATATTATCTCTATCTCCTTACACCCCTCTCTCTTACTCTTCCACACCTCTTCGATTAACCCATTACACACTAAAACTCTAACCTACCTGTAATGCTACACTTCCTTTCCATGTTTACTTCTATATATTTTTATATTAGTGTAACCCTTGCACCCCCTTGGTGCAAGTGCTAGTTAGTACTTAATTGTAATGAGTTTGGATTTTTAGTTAACTAATTATTAATAATTTAATTTTCAACCAATCAAAAATAATATTTTATGGGGCCAGGTACATCAAAATCAAGAGTTTTGATTGGGCTGCGTCATGTTACTTAGATGGGAAGAAAAAGCGGCACGCTTTGTTGGTGCATTGGAATAGCTACATAATTCTGCAACAGGTCCTCAACACTAGTAGAGTTTGTAGTAAGGAGAAAACAAAAATGGGGGGGGACAAGAAAAGAGTTGAGCCTAAAAGCTATGAGGTGCACACTAGGAATGATAAGGTTTGGGAGTAGATTGAAAAAGGTGGGCTAGTTCCATATCTAGAAAAACTTCATGGGACCGATTCTATGGCTATGGATTACTTCGAGAAGAACTGGAACAATATTGAAATTATTCTCTTTGGAAGAAAGGTGAAGATGGATGAGTAGATTATAGGGGAGATTACTAGAATTTCTACTGAGGTCGTGAAGTTTTATCACGGTAGAAGGTTCTCTGAATAGGCAGTCATTAGATTTCCTAAGAAGGACAAGGAGAAATTAAAACTGGTTAAAGTCTCTAACAGCTAATTTGAAATTGATACTATAAGGCATTGTGGAGAAAGGTACTTCATGTTATCATGGAGTATATCACCTAGATGAGAGATTTACTAGAGTGTATGGGCATCATTTCTCCATTTTTAACCACTTCCACTATAAGGTATAGATTTCTTTGCCTCAGTACCTGTTATGTTCGCTAAGTAATAGCCTTGAGGACCATAGGAAAAACCCCAAGAGATACCCCATTCTTCATCCTAGTCGTATTAGGTTAATTTACGAACACTATCAAAGCATGTCGTCTTTATCTAAACCTGTGGCCTCTTCAGAGTCTGAGGACTATGATACCGATAGTGGGGGTTCAGAGATTCAGCCAAACAAGGAGATAATTGTTGAAACCCACCCATACTCTAAGATGTCTCGTAAGAAAACCCAGTCTAAAAAACCCCAGTTTGCTAAAGCTAACCCTGAGTCCTTACTCGACTGCTTTGCCCCCTTAAAGAATCCTGTTCTCAAGGGCTCCCTTGCCAACAAGCTAGTTTCCTATTCTGTGGATTCCATAGAAGACAAAGCTGAGAACCCTAAAGCCAGTAGAAATTTTGTGCCCTCCCCTCCTCCCTCTTTTAGATTCGAAGGTACTAAACTTCCTAGCTCCCCCAACCCAGGTGATGTAAATCTCATATTAGATTGGGTTTAGTCTAGTGACATTCTGGCCTATGCTAGAAATGACATCAGTGACATTTTCAAGGTCTTAAAGTGGGCCTATAAAAAAATTAATGAGCTGAATCAAAGAAACAGGGATTTGTATAGTAAGTTGGAGGAGCTGAAGCTGAAGCTGGCCACCCTTAGCAATGAAGAAGGGAAATGAAAGAAGAGCAGTATTGGAAAGAAAGGAGGTGATATTGAGGAGAAATACAAGTCTATGGAAGAGGAAATGGTTAAAATCAAAAATAATTTGAAAAAAGTCGTGGAACAAAATCATAAAATGGCTAGGCACAATGCCATTATTATGAATGCTATGTCTGAAAAGCTCAAAAAAACACAAGGTTTGCTGGTTGTTTTTTTGGAAGAGAACAAGGAAAGCAAGAATGGGGACCAAGGTATTTGTAAAAGGACTCAGACCAATCTTAAAAGGAAATTGCCTCCCACAACATAGATGGTTCAGATCTTAAAGAGGGGAGTTTAGGACATGAACGAGCTGGAAGCTGAGACTGCTGATCTTTTAAAAACTCAAATTTTGCTGCTACTGGCTTTTTGTCTATTTTTTTGGTCATGTGGCCTTCGTTGGCCTTTTTGTTGGTTGTGGGAGTTTATTGTTGTTATTTTTACAGCCTTTCTGATTGTGATGTCTCTTTTGACTCTTTCTTTATTTTGTAAACTTTGTGGTTTTGGATCCCTATAAAACCCACTTTTTCCTCTTTCAAAAACAATATTTAAAAAAAAATTTGAATTTTGTAAAGTCAACTTATAAAATATTTAACTTTACAAATTATAAAAAATATTTCTTGTGCATATGATTGGTTAAAGTTATGTGTGTTATTAAAGAATGATTTTTTGTTTTTTGTTTTATAACGTCATTTATTAAATCTTTCTAAAATAAATACATGTTACTTATTTTGACATTTTTAAGAATATAATTTTTTTTTATTAAAGAAATATTAATTAACTATTTTATAGAGATTTGGATTCACACTATTAAAATAATAAAATAAAATAAAAATTGTGTTATTCTTTCCATTAGACTAATATCTTTGTTATCTATGTTTTTGATATTTTATGGTATAATTTACTTATTATATGCTCTCCTTTTTCTTTTCATTAATAATTTTTTTTCATCATGCATATTTTTATATTAATTTATGTATAAGTTCTCCAAAAAAATTATAACCTATAATATATATAGGTATATAAGATAACCTAGGTGTTTTTAATATATAATATAAAACCTATTTTAATATAGATAATATTACTTTTTATATATAACTTATATTAATGTAGAATTTATATGTATTATTTCTATTTATATCTTATACATTATTGAAGGTATTTTTTATTTTTTTATAAAAAGGGGTAAAAACCTTATTGAATCTTAGAAACAAGCATTACAATAAGGCCAAGGGAAAAAACCCGAAAGAATTGAAAAAGAACAAAGAAAACCAAATCAACCAACACCTGCACCATCCTCAGCAAGAGCCCTCTCCAAGTCTAGATGGAGCTCTTGGGGGATCTGAACCCAATCATCAATCCTCTAGTCATCCAAATGTTTAGAGGCCCATTTGTCCAGGCAATCAACTGCCTTATTCCATTCCCTTGGAATATGGACAAATGACACCATTTCCATCAAAAAGCCAATTTGCAAAATCTACTGCACTGTCACTGCCAACTGCCATCTAACATCAGACACCTTCTAACCCTTTAGGAAGTTGACCAAAACCTAATAATATAACTCACATATAACCCAATGCCAACCCAACTCATAGGCCCATTCCATAGCATAAAGGATCGCCAAACCTTCCATAAGGTTGATAGTCTTGGATTTCCCTTAGAAGAACCATTAGTGTTAACCTTCAAAGTGCCAACCAGAGGGGGCTACCAATTCCCCATTCTTTGAACCCACTTCCTCACTCGCCTACCTCTCTTACAACAAGAAGAGGTCAAGAATAACTCATGGATACCTAGCCTAGCTTCAATCATCTCCTGAATCATACCAAGGATTCTGGACCACACTTGTATCTATAAGCTCTTCCTTCTGAAAATCCTCCAATTCCTTTCCAGCCAAACCTACCACAATAAGACAATAGGGCTAGCATTCCACACATTTTGCAAAAAGGGAGCCAAAGAGGGGGGTCTTCCCAAGCTAGTCCAGAAATCCACCAAGGAGGAGGCATGAATGCAAGGACTGTTCCAAACTCCCCACCAAGAATGCTAGAGTTGCAGAGTAAAAGGACATTGAAAAAATAGATGAGTAGAATCCTCCCCACATCTCTTGCAAAGAACACACCTAGAGGGGCCCTAAAATTTGTGCTGCTATATATTATCCCAAGTTAGGAACCTATTCCAAGCTAAAGTCCAAATGAAGCAATTGCACTTTGGCCAAGAAAACTTATTCCACACCTTCTACCACCAAGGAACTTACACCCCCTGGTTCTCTAAGAGAGAAACCTCTTGTAGCCTAAAGCAATCATGTAATGACCTTTATGGTTGGGAGACCAAGCAAGAACATCCTTATCCATGAGGGAGCTACACTATTTGTTGGATAGAATATTTTGAAGCACTACACACTCCTCTTCCATGTGCCCACCACTGCCACTCATCAGGACTCTTCCACCTAGCCCACACTAGTTGCCCATGAAAAGAAAGCAACTTAAAGTCACTTACCTTTGACCAACCCACCTCCTTGAATCTCCTAATCAAGGTCACCAAGTTAGGGAATAGAGAGATAATGGGAGGGAAACCATCCCAAGAGTCATACCAAAACTAAACCTTCGTCTTAAGTTTACAAATCCAAAATAAGCCTTCCTTGACAAGCATAGCTCCTTTCTTAAGAGTATCCCAAATAGTAGATCCCTTCCCCCCCATAGGGTAGCAAGGGATATCTTCCTAAGGAATATCCTGTAAATACTTATGGGAAAGAATCTTGGCCCAAGTCTGATCCTGCTCAGTGCACCATCACCAAGGTTTGATCCTACTAAGTGCACCATCACCAATAAAGCTTAGCCACCAACACCATACCTGCCATCAAGGACTGCCTCAGTCCTAGGCCACCATACTGCTTAGGATAACATACTATATCCCATCTAAAAAGACTCCATTTGGAATTCATTAGACTACCAGCCCATAAGAATTGTCTTACCAAAGATTCCATCTCTCTAAGAAAGCCCATCGAGGCCACCTGAAGCCTGCACCGATAGATGGGGAGAGCCTGAACCACAAACTTAAGCAACTGAACTCGACTCATAAAAGACAACCATCAGTTTGTCCAATGAGTAAATTTTGCATGAAATTTATCTAGGATGGGCTGCCATGACTACCTAAGTAGCCTACCCATAGCAATAGGAATCTAAAACTGAAGAATCTAAGCAATTCTCTGCTAAATGGTGTCAAGGGTGTTGATGAAGAATATGGAAGATTTTTTTTCATTAATTAATTGACCTGAAGCCACAAGATAAATATCCAGAGCCTTACGAAGATTCACATCTACCTGAATAGTGGCCATACCCATCAAAGCAATGTCATCCATAAACTCCAAATGGCATTTTGGGGGTAAGTCACCTCCCCACCTCCACCCCTGTATGATGCCCAACTCCACACGTCTTCTCAAAAGGAACCCAAAACCTTCAACCAATAGAATAAATAGGTAGGGAGAGAGAGATTCACCTTGCCTCAGTCCACGAGAAGTGCCAAAAAGCTCAGAGTGCTCCCCATTAATTAAGACAGAGAATGACATTAACGTGACGCAACTCATGACCCATTGAATCCACTCATCACCAAAGCCAAAATGAGCTAGAAACTTCTAGAGAAAAGACCATTGGACTCTATTGTACGCCTTGGCCATATCAAGCTTGATAAACATAGCCTTTTCTCTTGAATTGGTCATAGAATGAATGGACTCAACTGCTATAACAATACCATCCAGAATCTACCTACCCTCCACAAAACAACTTTTCTCCTTAGAAATGAGCACTAACAACCACTTTTTCAACCTATTAGCAATAATCTTGGAGATAATCTTATACACCACATTGCATAGAGATATGGGAAAAAAGCGGCTTAACCTATCCAGCCCGTCACACTTGGGAATAAGCACAAGGAATGTGGAATTCAAAGCCTTTAACATCTACTTATTCCCTTGAGATTCTTGGACCACCACCAATAAATATAGCTTGATAATTTGCTATAACTCTTGAAAGAAATCTATCGAGAAACCATCAGGTCCTAGGGATTTCCTCTTCTTCATCTAAAATGCAGTTTCCTCTAGCTCCTCCAGAGTGATCTCTCCCATAAGATGATCTTTCATTTCCCTAGACACCAAGGAAGGGATACAAGAAAGGACCTAAGCTTCCTCCACTAAACTACCCTATGACTCTTCTCTAAATAAGGAAGAAAAATACAAAAACTTCATTCGAAATATCATGAAATGAAGAAAGAGTCTCTCCCCTATCATTGACTAGAGCTAGAATAGAGTTACCAAGATGCCTAGCATTTACTGAGTTGAAGAAGAAAGAAAAATTCCTATCTCCCTCCTGGAGCCACTTAGCCCAGGATTTCTACTTCCAAAAGATCTCCTCCTGTAACTCCCATTCCTCCATGGCTTTCAAGGTCCTTGATTCCTCCTGCAAAAAATTCTCAGTCACCCCATTCTCCCTAATTATCCTAGTAATCCCATATAGCTCAGCCTATGCAATAGACTTGGCGTGTGATCCCACAATAGTGGTTTACAATTTTTGGCCAAACTAGACACTGAAATAATTTTTTTAACTAAATCTTCACTTGCAAGTACCTATATAGCTACTAAACCGTGAGGAATTTGAAGATGATGTAAACTAGAGTTTCGTGACTTTTTTTCTATAGATTCTAAATATATTTTTTTCAAAATTTTTGGAATCAGATTGCACTTCTTTTTCCATCTCCCTCGAAAACTAGTTTTTTTCATAAAACAACATTTTAAAAAAGTGACACTCACTGTATAACACATAAATTTTCTTCCATGAAGGATAAAATTCTAATTATCTCAAATTTCAATTTGTAACTCTGACCTCTAGTGCTTCCACTTGGTTAGATAGTCTTTTATTGAATAGTTTTTCTTTAATCAAGTTTCGAAGTCAAACCAATTACAATTCAGACATAGCACGACCATATAACATGTAACCTTTTTGTATGTATCGAAATTAAATTTTACTTTATTTATTGGATCAAGGACTTGAATATCTAGTGCACTCTTATCTTTAAATTTTTTTTTTGAGAATCTGCTATTTTTCTACATGTGCATAACAAAGAGCTTGATTTTCGGTGAAAAGCCTACTTTCATGAGAAATAAAAAATAAATATAATAATTAAAATAAATTTATTTAAAATTATACTTTTTGGGAAGCTTAAAATAAGGACTACACACTTAGAAAAAATAAATTTTAAATGAATTCATTTGATCCCCAAAGAGGTAAATCAAAAGTGGTTTTTATTAGCATTTTGATAGGTGTAAAGGAGATTCTATTATAGGTATGGTTTAAAACTAGTGGGGTTCTATCCAAGGGGGTGTGATCTAAGGTAGTTTGATCAAAACCTATTCAATTATAATACTTTAAATGGAACTTTTAAAGGCTTAAATCATTATATTTTCTAAAAATTTGTGATTTCAGCAAAAATCATAATCTCCCAGAAATTGTAAACCGGCTTTGTGGGATCACCCAGGCCCTAAAAATATTTTTGAAGCATTGTTAGTTCTAATGTTTAATCCAATGATATTTAAAAAAATGAAGAAGCTTAGCAAAGACATACATAGTTGTACCATAGGAAGGTCTACCATCCCTCCACCACTAAGTAACATAGCCATGTAGCTCAGGATCACACAACCACATAAGCTGGAACTTGAAGGAGGAAGTTTGAGGCAAGTGAGTAGATGGGATACACAGCTTTATAGGCCAATGGTCTAAACCCCTCTAGTCCAAAATCTTAGAGCTAAAAGACCAAAAACCACCAACTGAGAAATAGGAAACTATGAATCGGTCTAGGTGTTCTTCAATGTAGTTTTCACCAACTCTCTAGTTGTTCTAGGTGAATTGTCCATTGTTGGAATTGAAATCCACAAGATTCAGAGCCAAGATGTTGTCCTAGAACAGTAAAGTTGAGGCTTCTAGCCTTGCAGTACCACCCCTCTTCTCCGCAAGTTTCGTAATAGCATTGAAGTCACCCCCAATATTCCATGTATGGTAAGGAGCCATGTTGCATACAAATCGAATGTTGGACCACAAGAATTGCTTTCCCAACAACTCCTTAGGAACATACACATTAGAAAAGACAACACATTCCCTAGTCTCAAAACAAGAAGCCACCATGGAAAGAGAGGACTTAAAGGACACCCATCATTGGGGGAAAATATTTTGAGGGTTCCATAAGCAAGCCACCCCCGGTAGACCCTTGAGCACCAATGCATTGGAATTCACCATTCTTCCAAAGCTTAGGCACTAAGCCCATCATACCCTCAATAAGAATCTTGGTCTCCTGCAAAAAAAAGACATCATGAGAATGACATCTAACTAGATCTCAAATAATTCTTTGTCTAGGGCCACTATTCAAGCCCCTTACATTCCATGAAACTACAATCATTTCAAGGGGCTCGAGAAATACAAATATAGAGTCTTAACTGACCCTGACTCCACCAATGTCACCCCTATCAATTTAACCTTTTCCACATATTTCTTTTGACCAAGCTTAAAATCTTTCTCCATCCCCCCTTTCTTAATATCTTTTTGCAAAATACCCAAATGAGGAGTTAGCTTACTATTCTTACCCATCTCCATGTCTAGTCTCTACGAGGGATGAGACAAGGCCTCACTACCCTTCACTACTACAACAACCTGACTTGACTCCTCTTGAACTACCATCTATTGATTTGCTTCCAAATTCAAAGTCCTATCATCTTGTGAAGCAAGAGGAACCCCTGTGTTGAGCCATGCCCACCTTGAACCTCCCTCATCCTACTCTAAGCTTGGTAAGCCCATAGTTTCTTCATGCTATTTAACCTGCATTGCCTCTACAAAAAGCCCATGCTAATTAATATCCATAGTCCCTTGATCCAAATCTAACAATACTAGATTCACTTCCTACTGGCTAAGATCATCCAACACCTCGAATCTACTAAAAGTCTCATTATCATGCCTTTCCTTTAGATTCCTTTTGTGCCCCTTATTTTTATTCTGAGCTTTGATAGGACTAAAACCATCATCCCTAGCTCCACCACTTGGAATAGAATCCTTGCCCTTATCCACCCTAGGTGGATTATGAGGAGGCTGAGAAGATTGAGATTTGAGAGGCTTGGCCTTTGGACATCTATGCAGTAAGTGGCCATACTCATGGAAAAGATGACATAAAAAATGTAAGGTCTCATAATCTAGCCACTGCACCCATGAGTATTCACCTGCACACACCTCTAAAGAATCTGGAAATGGTTTACTTAAGTCAATTTGCACACAAAATCGGGCATATGTCATTACCTTCTTGAATTGCATCTACTGTGAAAAACTAATAGTTCTCCCCAACATTGAGGCCATTAGATGCAAAACATCATCGTAGTAGCATTCAATCGGGAGCATCAGAAAATGAACCCATACATGAACCTAACTTAAAAGCTCCTCAGCCAAGTTGAAGCTTGCATCCTAGGGTTTAAGAAACAATACCATCGGGTTGTATAAATAAGGGCCCCCCTCAAAAATCATATTTTGATCAACCATGCAATCAAATGTACCCATAAAATAGTTGTTAGATAGGAGTGAAATCCCCATCTCCCCTTTTGGAAACCATGTCCTCTGAGCACAAGATTCCAAAAATTGTAATGAGATTCTCAAACCAAAAACCTTGCAGTATAGGGAATGCCTTGAGTAATAATCAATATCCTATGCCAGCATCTCCATCGAGATTACTACATTCAACCTCTCTTTGTATCTTTCTAGGCACCCATTAATCTTCAGAATCTGAGACCCCCCTAATGAACCCAACTTAGTTTTCATAAAATTTCGTTACTTGTGACGCCAGCTTCAAAGTAGAAGTAACATGAAATTCCACCTTAATACCCATCCCTGATGACTCCCCATGTGACATCTTTACAGAAAATGACCCAAAAAGGGCATACAAACCCTCGGGCCTCTTGTACTTACCCTACCCAACACAAAGGGAATCAAACTTCCCCCCCTTCTAAAGAAAAAACATGCCTGCAAGGCCAAAGACAACACCAAGAGAATCTATCAGCACCCCACAGTCCTATCGCACCCTAAAACACTGCTTCCCCAAGACTCCAATGCCCTCAATCTTGGAGGCCTCTCATGGCCCCTCTCTCACACCTCACCCGATCCGATCCCCACTTTAGCCTACACCAAACATAGGCCCAACTAGCTTCTCTTCCCACAATGATCAGACTCCCCACCAATAACATAGACCACTCTCCACCATGAGCAACCAAAGAAAGTGGAAGAAGGAACAAAATCACCCACTACTTTAGCTACCAATGACTTCCTCCCACTAGAAACAAAAGAAAAACCCCACCCTCCTAAAGCTCCTGCAACATAGAAAGCTGCTATGATTTTCAAAGGCACATGCATGCACTAGAGCTCACATGTAGGCCAAGCCTAGATGGTCGTGACCCCCTGCAGAACTAGTCATCTTTGCCTCAAGTCCATCCATTTGGTTATTTCATGATCAAACCATTTGAAGGTATTTTTTAGGTAAATAAGTTAATCTACATTGTGTAGGTAATATATTAATTTATATTATACATTTATATTAATGTATATGATAGGTTTTTTTATTTTTAGGTTCTCCTTTAATCTATATTTATATATTAATATATATTATAGGATATATATATATATTATAATATTTTGTATTTTAACCATCTATTTTTTATTCTAATTATATCATTTATTTAATTTTCTAATTTATATTTTATATATAATCTCATCTTCTTTTTTTTGTGGTTAAATTATTATTGTTTTAGTATATTTTCCTTTATATCTTCCTTCACTTCTTTTAATAATTTTGGTAATTGTTCCTCAATAATTTTTTTATATAATTCATCTTTATAATTCTCTTAGAGTTATTTATTCACCATTTGAGATTTTAACCTATCTATTTATTTGTGTTATATCATAATATTATACTATTCTTAAGGTAATTTCTACAATCATATTCTTCATTATCCTCTTCCTATGATGAATCATTGAGTTACGGTTAGGGTGAGCTCATTAGAGTTATTTATTTATTGTTTGAGATATTTAAATTTAACCTTTTTGATCCATATTTATCTGTGTTATATCATATTACTATATTATTCATTCTTCTATTATGTCTTCATCAATTTTTTTACCTATTTTCACTTTTGCTTCATTTTCCAATCTCCTCCGTCCCTACCCTCTCCCACCAGTTAACTATTCTTAAGGTCATTTCTACAATCATATTCTTCATTATCCTCTTTCTACAACGAATCATTTAGTGTGGTGTAAAACGTGAATTCAAAATAGCATACATAGTTTAATCTAGAAGTGTTTACTTTGTCATTCATGGAGTTTGAAAATCACATACCATCTATAATCATCGATTCGTTAATATTTAATAATTATTGACTTGAATGGAGATATATCGTTGCACTTGTGCCTACTATGAATGAAATCTGATAATTTCATAATATATTTTATTTTTTAATATATATATATATACACATTAAATTTAAAATAAATAACTTGTAATAAACAATTTTATATTAATAATAAGAGAAGAAACATTACCAACATGTAATATCTAACTTTTAATGATTTTTAGTATATATTATATTTATTTTATTATAAAATTTATTTAATATATAGTAATTCATAATATAACATTATTAAATATATTATTTATTTAAAAGTTAGAGATAAAAGTTAGGTTTATAGTTATGGATAGTGTTATGATCATAGTTAGGGTTAGAGATAGGTTTAGAATTAAGATAAAGGTTTAAAATTTATTGTTAGGGTTAGATTTAGGGATATGGATAGGGTTAGGGTTAGGTCATTAAAATAACTAGTTAACAATACTAAAACACTATAATTAACAAAAAATACATTTAATTTTGGGTGATCCCACAAAGTTGGTTTACAATTTCTGGGAGATTCTAATTTTTGTTGAAATCACATATTTTTAGAAAATATAATGATTTAATCCTTTAAAAGTTTCATTTAAAGCATTCCAATTGAAGAGGTTTTTATCAAACTACCTTAGATCAAAGCCCCTTGGATAGAACCCTGCTAGTTTTAAACCATACCTATAACAAAGTCTCATTTACACCTATCAAAATGCAAATAAAAAACAACTTTTGATTTACCTTTTGAGGGATTAAATTAAAATTCATTCAAAATTTACTTTTTGTAAGTATGGAGTCCTTATTATAAGCTTCCCAAAAAGTATAATTTTAAATAAATTTAATTTAATTATTATATTTATTTTTTATTTCTTGTGAATGTAAGTTTTTCACCGACAATCAAACTCTTTGTTCTATACATGTGCAAAAATAGAAGATTGTAAATTTTTTTTTTGAAAAATATGAGTGCACTAGATATTGAAGTCGTTGATCCAATAAAAAAGATAAATTGAATTTTGATACATACAGAAAAAGTTACGCATTATACGGTCATGCTATGTCTGAATTGTAATTGGTTTGACTTTGAAACTTGATTAAAGAAAAAATATTCAATACAAACTATCTAACAAAGTGGAAGTACTAGATATTGGAGTTAAAAATCTAAATTCAAAATAATTAGAATTTTATCCTTCATGGAAAAAAAATTATGCGTTATATGGTGAGTGTCACTTTTTAAAAATGTTGTTTTCTGGAAAAAAATAGTTTTCAAGAGAGATGGACAAAAAAGTGCAATCTGATTCCAAAAGTTTTGGAAAAAATATATTTAGAATATACAGACAAAATGTCATGAAACTCTAGTATGCATTATCTTCAAATTCCTAATGGTTTAGTCGCTATAGGTGCTCAAAAGTGAAGATTTAGTTAAAAAAATATTTCAGTGTCCAGTTTGACCAAAAATTATAAACCACTATTGTGGGATCACCCTTTTTATCAAATCTAAAAAAAATTATAGTACTATTAAGGCAAGTACTAGCCACTACGTGACACTTGTTGAACATTCAATTATTTCACAACACCTTGCTAAATAAAATCATTCAAATTGTATAATTATATCATGTTTCCAAGTCAATTTTCAACTTATGTTTCATACTCATATATTACTCTATAAGATATTTTAATTGCAGACATCTCTATCATTTAATATTTCAAAATGTATTATCCAAGTAATAGTTTTGTTAATTATAAAATATAAAGATAAAAGATTTATATTGTAGCTTTCAAAATTATAAGTCTAAACAATATTAAGCAATGATATTCGTAAGAGTAGTTAAATAATCAAATCATAATATTTAGTGCTTATTTTTATTAAGGTTTCATACTTATCCTATCTAGTATCATTATGTGTCATTTTGTTGTCATACTATCTATTTGAGTAGAAAAATTATTTCTTTTTCTAAATTTACTATAAGCACTTTTAGCTTGATTCTTAACATGAAGATGAAGACTTACCTATTCCACCATTAGAAATAAAAGTATGAAGATAATCAAGACTTACGATGATTCATAAATTTAATTTATCAACTAGGTATAATTAGAAATAACACCTCATTCACCAATTTTGTATTCATTGATCTACTCATTGAAAGATTTGATAAACTCAGTGCTCCTAAACATTATATAGGCTATATCTCTACCAATGCTTATTGTTGATAACTAAAATAATTGTACCTACACAAAAGTATCCTTGAGACAAAAAATATCACCATGTGCACAATAGTGAAAAACACCAATTGATAAGAAAATGAAATCCTTACACACACTATACCACATGCACAATAGTTAGTACCTTAACCATCCATCCATCACTCTTTGCTAATGTATTCATAGCCTACATCAACATAGACCTAAGAGTAATATACAAATAACCATAAAGACAATATAAGACAATATCAATCATGCTAGAAGATTTATTTTATGAAATTGTCATTATAGTTGTGTGAATATATATCTCCATATGAGTATACTTAATCCTAAAAATACCAACTCAAAGTTGCATTTACTATTTGTAGTGTAGGAAAATGTATCCATTTACATATTCACACTTGTTTGGGTCATCCCTATTAAATCTGGGCTTCTTTATGCCTTAGTTGGTCATATTTTGCATCCACAAGCCTAATTTAATGGATTTTTCTCAGGATAATCCCAATATTTAACAAATGATAAATCATAATTTAATGTTTGAGGTTGTGTGTTCCAGATTTGGTGATCTGGGACTCATATGCCACCTTGGGTGTATGGGTCCCACCTAGGTCTCGAGGCTTGATTTTAAACATTGCATTGAACTTAAAACACTTATTGGAGTTTGTGTCCCATGTTTACGACATTGGGAATCATATTTCCAACCTAGCATATGAGTCCTACTTTAACCAGGACCTATTTTAAATCAAATTCTTGGTGATATTTTCTTATCCTAGATTTGATGTCAGCTTGTACTATTATAATTTTGCAAAATTTGACATAAACAAGTATAAATACAAGGCTATTTCACTTTATTCCTCCTAACAAGCTAGAAAGTTCTCAATTCGCCTAAGCTTTCAAGTATTCAAGCATTATAGAAAAATTATGATCAAGAGAGTATTCAAGAGAATTCAAGAGATGATTATCAAGCATTTTTTAGCTACATTCAAGATTCAAGCATCATGTCAAAGTCTCCATGCATCATATGTGTTTTTGAGCTAATATTTGTGATGTAGGTTTCATGATTCAAGTGAGCCAGTATTCAAGTCAAGTTTCAAGCATTCAATCAAGAGTCAAGATCCACATCCATTGGAGCCATTTCATACAAGTTTGTAGCCTTTATCTCAAGGGTTTGGTGAGTTGCAACATTACACTTGTTCATTCATCAATCCTTCATTCTATTTAATTTTATTTCAAAGTTTAATTACCAAAATGGGGTTTGACTAAGGCAAACCCATATTTCCTAACACAAAAAAAAAATCCCTCTTCATGTGTGATTGTAGATTTAGGTGAATTAGAGCTTGAAGATCCTTTGAAGATAAAGTTGCAAAAGATGTCAAAGTTTTCAAGAAGTTGTCATCTTCACAAAAAATACCTACAGGCCAAAATTTAGACTTTCAGGCTTGGAGATCAAACAAGATGAAAGCTATAGAAGATCACTAGAGGCTACAAAAGTTCCAATGAACCCCTAATACTTGGACTAAATCGCCCCTCTGGGCTATGAGTCCCAATATAATTCTTTTTACTAGATTTATATAGATCTCCAAACCAGTTAGCAGAAGATTTTAGATTCTACCTAGACTCTTGTAGTAGGATTGAATCACCTAGCTTGGAAAATGAGTCCCAATGCACTTCATAAAGAATAATTTCAGAGTTTCAGATCTTGTTTGGAATCCATCAATTTTCTAGGTTCCTTTCTATCTAATTTCTATTTATCAATTTGATTGCATGTTCTTAAGTATCTAGGGTTTTGTACATAGATATTTGCATTTCTCCTTTAAAGCTTCATTTTAATGGTGAACCCCTATTTAATCACACCCAAGGAAACCCCCTAAGTTATCCTTACCTAAATTGAGTCACTTGGTTGAGGAATCTTGGTTTCCTAATCAACTAAGAGTGTAATAGGTCCTAAGCCTAGTTCCATCTCCTAAAAGGTGGAACCCTATTTTCTTTGGTTGATTTTGGTGAACCTAACCTTTGGACCCTTGAATTTTATATTTGGAGAACATTGTAAGTCCTATAACTAGTTTTCATTAACTTTGTATTGGCTTTACATTAGTTGAATTACATTTAGGGCTTCTCAATCTTGCATTAGTGAAAAGTGCATATAGGTTGCATTTTTTTGCATCTTGCATCATTCAATTTCTTTGGAAAACTATACTTGTAAATATTTATTTGAATATACAATTTAGAAACCTTAACATCAACTCAAAATGTTATGAATTTGGTTTAAAAACCCCAATCTTGGACTCATTCACCCACCTGGGTGATTTAGTCCTTATATAGGTTATTATTCTGGATTTCTAGGGATTCTATGATTTTTGTTTTTTAGTATTTGAACTTTCCATAAACCCTAATTGGGACTCATTCACCCTTCTGGGTGATTTAGTCCTAAATTAGGTCTAAATTTTCATTTTACAACATTTAAAACTTCATTTTTGTGCTTATGTTTTCTTTTATCAAATCTCTATTTGAGTTTGCTAAGTTTTTGTTCCATTCACTTCATTAGATCTAGATTAATTGGGTTCATGTAGTGTATTTCTTAATTTCAAATTTTCATTTACAACATTTTATTTTCATATTGTTGCATAGTGTAATCAACAAATTACCTTGTTTAGGGTATGTGTAGGATCATGATGGGCCAAAAGATATTTTCACCTTTCCATGAATATAAATTTTTCTTTACTTTGAATTTAATAAATAATTATTATTCATTTTCTATTTGAATTATGACTAAAGTCCTGATTGATAGGCTGATTGAAAACATCTATAACTTTCAAACAGTATCACATATTTTGAATTTGAAACATGCATCACATTCTATGCTTCACATACTATAGGATCAAAAAAATAAAAAATGAATTTCATGAAGTTTTGACCAAGTTAGGGTGGTCAAACATACGAGTTTTTATATTTTTATAAGTTGCAATAAAAAATAATAATTAATTATTTACTTGAAAAAAATTACAAAAAAGATGATAAGGGCATGGTTCGATGGTCAAGTCACTTGGTTGTAGTGACGGCCACCAAGGTTCAAACCCTCGCTGGGTCAAAGTGCTCGTAGGCTTTGTGCCTTTGCTGGGCCTTTGTACTCGCGGGTTTGGTTGTTTCTTGTGGTATGTTGTACCTGGTTCATAGCTCCAGTCAAAAAAGCGTTTACCCCTAATAATATGGGTGCATTGCACCTTTAAATAAAAAAATAAAAAAATAAAAATAAATTACAAAAAAATATGCATCACATTCGGACATGAGTCCTCTACTTATGTATAAAATCTTATAAAAAAATAATATCATTTCATTTTGGTTAGGGTGGTTAGGCAGATACCTACTTCTTATTTTTTTCCTTGAAATTTAAGTACTACTGCATTAAAATTTCAAATTTTCACCAAATAGATTTAAGAAAAAAAAAAAAAACCTAGTAGTTTAGAAACTAGAATCAATTTTCTACAAATTCAATTCTTACATATTTTTTAAATAATATAGATAACTTACTCAAATTTTTATGTCAAGTTGCCTAACTCTAATTTTTCTAATTTTTTTGCCACTTAAGGGCTTGTTTTTTCCATGATGATCCTGTACATACCCTTAGAATCTGAAAATTATATTTACATATTTCATTCTAGGTCATTACATTGCATTTCATCATGTATATATGATTTCATAAGTTTTGGATGTTCTTGAAATCGTTAGTGGATGTATCAAGATATGTTTTTTGAAATGATCTAAATGAAATTTAACTCACTCATGCTCAATCAACTTTGACCGCATGTCCTCCTCATGAAGTTGACATTAGTGGATAAGATGATGATAGCATGAACAACTTTATAAACAATTTCCTTAACAACCTTGATACTAATGCATCCTTTTATTCCTCCATGAAACAACCAATGCAACTTGAGATGTTCCATCTTTTACATCCTGAAATTGAGAAACAAACTAAACCTAAGCTCCCTATAATAGATGAACCTAGCTCCTCTAATCAAGAAAAAATTAGACTATCCTATTTTAACAAAGTGACTGACACATCAATCAACCTAGAAGATACATACGAAAAATGATTCACAATTTTAAGCAAACAAGGATGTGACATAACAAGCGAACATGAAATTCATCAACTCTTAGAACAAAAACCAACTGAAGATACCAAAGGAGTAGGATATCAAGATCCTCCTCCCGACATAAGTGTCCTTCCTGAAGAATAACCAATGCCTCATAACAATGAGAAGGATGATAGGATCATCTTAGATCCTCCTCCTCAACAAATTGATGAATCTAGCAATAAATGAAATCCTTATAGACTATAGAAACAAAAATTCCCTTGTCCCATGTCTGAAACTGAAAGATCCTTACACATACTTCTAAGTCAAGGACTTATAACATTACCACCATGAGAGAAAATAAAAAATGAAATCCTAAGAACACAAACATGTCACATTGTCAATATCATAGGGTTTCTGGACATAGTACTGATGAGATCTGTGATTTAAAAAAACTATTTAAAAAGTTTGATATCATAAAAATAATCCCTTAAAGTGTGTCCTTTTCCTCCTTGGCATGTAATAGTTGTAGGATCTTAATATTCTCACTATTACATGCTTACATTCATTGCAAATTATTTCAAAATGTAAGGAGGCCTATCTCATCATTTATCTCAACTCATTCTTGTCTTGTAGTTATTGGGGATAAGGGATTAAATAGCCTTGTCCTAGTTTTGGAATTTGACATTGTCCCTTTGGCTAGTTGTCTTCATTCTGCATATGATGATGAAGATTGGGATGCGGAGGAATTTCCATAGGTTGATTCACATGTGCCTTACTAGTCTTTTCTTTATTTTCTTTTTCATGTTGTGTGTGTGATTGCATGTATGTAATGTGATCTCCCATACCATTCTATTTGATGTATCACTTTTTGTGGCATTCCTCTATTTGTATCTACATTCTTCTCTATGTCATAAATCTTTTTATCTTTCCTTGGTCTTGTGTTTTCCTTTTTGGGATGATGCAAAGCATCGAGACATTCAGGTGTCTTCCATGTTGACCCAAAATATTATCATTTATCTTTTCTTTGTCTTGTGTTTTCCTTTTGGGGATGGTGCAAGGCATCAAGACATTTAGGTCTCTTCCATGTTGACCCAAAAGAATTTTGTTTATTTTCTCTCTCTTTGTGTCATTCTTCCTATTCCATGAGTATTTGGGGAATGATTATGTTTCTAAGCTCTCTTGAACAATATTGTAGCAAAGACATACTGACCCTAAATATGTGGATCCCTTATGTTATTTTGTTATTAATTTTGGGAAAAACCCCCTTTTCATGACAAAAGTTCACTTGGAAAAGTATGATATGACATAGGGATTTCCAAATAATCTCTTGTGATCTCTTTATTGTTAGCATTTATCATTTGCTACTTTAAAGTAATTGCTCCCAACATGGTGTTTAGCAATTTATTTAAAGTGGGGGCATACATTAGCATTATTCTTTTGCATTTCAATTACAACTCATGTTTCATTATGTGGTCTTCTTACTTCATGCAATGCATATTTCTCTTTGTGGTGATATTGGGTGCGATTTCCTTCAAGATTGTGATATCTCTTAGCATATTATATTCCTCTTGGTCCCTTGATGTGACACACTGCATCCCTTAAGTTGTGAATATTCTATTCTTCAATTGGTCCTCTCTTGGAGACATTAGGAATGATGTTCCATAAGTTAAGACCTTACATGGACTAAGAAAAACTCCTTTGAATGTACATTACACTATTTTGTATTTACATTAAAGTTATATGGCCACCTTGCATAACACACTTTGCTTTCCTATGGAGCCATCTTGTATGCTCATGAGTGTCAACATACGAAGTTTTTCTTACCTAATGGATCATATTGTTCATGTCGTCTAGCACCTTATCAAAGTTAAATTAGGAGGTATAGCTTTGGTATGGTTAGTACATTTGGGAGTGAACCTAGGAATGAATTTCCCATAGCTACTTGTCTATGTGGGCACATACCAACCATGTGCATATGTGTCTCACTAGGGACTCACCTAGTGTATACCAGATTCCATTAGCCCATGTGAGCATGCATTTTTTTTGCATAGTGGAGATCGTGTTCCACTTGTAAATTTTTTTTGGACAAACAACTAAGGCTTGATCCGCATCATGTTGGAAAAAAGTCGAGGCTTGATCCACCCCCTTTTTTTGTTTTTCTTTCCTCTTTATGTCTTTGATAGTGTATGATTGTACCTTTTTGTTGCTTCATACATCATTCACATGTGTGTTCTTTTGTGCCTACATTGGTTTGTCATAGGAAAATGTATCCCTTTACATTTTCACACTTGTTTGGGACCTGTATAGGAGCGAATTTGCACCCCTTATGCAAATTCCCCTTTTTCCCTTCCTCACTTTAGAAAACCAAATCCAAAGGCTAAATTCCACAAAAGCTCCCTACCTTAATTCCACTTGGTGGCTACTTTATGTTTCAACATTGGAATAATTGTCGGGGATACCCACACGACATGTAGACGTCCACACAATGTGCTTACATCCATGGTAGATTCCTATGTCTAGAGCCTATAGAGGCATTACACCTCCCATTGGAGTTTGGTTTGTAAGACCCCATTTGACTAACCGGCCCAAATATGGTTTTTTTCTTCATTCTCTCCTTGAAATTCACTCCTTCTACATGCTTTTCATCTCTTTAGATCCTTTAGCACAGTTTCAAAGCATTCTAGCATTTAATTTTAGCCTTCAAGAAACACTTTGCACTCCATAGTAGTAGCAACAACACTCTCAACTTTGTAGAGAAAGTGTGGAACAAACACCATTGTAGCAGAGGCTTGAGTCCTCTCATTTTCTCCTCCATTCGCTAGTGAAATCTTGGTGGATATGGTAAGCTTTCTACTCCTCTCCTTTACGATTTGGTGGGTAGCACTCTATTGTTTTTGTAGTTCTTTTGTGTTCTTTACTTCATTTCTTTCTTTATCATATATTTCTCCATTTTTGTAAACTTGGTTGTTCGTGGAGGTGGAAACACCAAAAAAAGGGTCTAACTGAGGCAAGCCCCTATACAACCCCTCAAAAAAATTTCCTCTTTCTTGTGTGTATGTGGATGTGCTACTTGGAGCTAGCTCGTGAATGAGTACCTCTGTGAGATTATTCTTGCCACCTTAACTCTTGTGTATTTACTTTATCAGATTCATGCATATCTTGCCTACTTCATAGCTTTGTTTTGGCCCTTTGGAAGTGATTAACTAGGCCGTTAGTTTTTTTTCTTGTGTTTAACCTTGTCTCTTTAGTCCTTTGGTCATATAGATGCCAGCATGCCACACTATCATCCCAAAATTGTGCTTTCATCCTCAGGTAGAGAGCTTCTTGAGGCACAGTGTTGAACTTGAAGACCGGCTCACCTAGCCCCATTCCAAGTTTCAGGTCTACAGAGTGGTTGAAGGACCTTATAGTCCTCATCATTCTTGTCCCACATCTCCTAACACCCTTTTGAGATGAGGTAAGTTAGGGCAACCTTCCTCTCTTGTCTCTCTATGACTTGGGGGCCTTGAACGTGGTTGGTCCACCTGTCTTACCATTTTAGGGAACCTGATGTAAACCATTTTGGTTCCATTTTGCGATAATAAAATTTCCTTTCCTCGTATTCTAGGAGTGTTGAAGGTGTGAGTGTTGTAGGAGTGTTTTTGGCATAGTTGGAAGGTTCTAAAGGTGTTGTATAATAGAACCTTAATTGGGTCATTGTCTTATCCTTTAACCTTTGGGGACTCTGTGAAAGTATCCTCTAGTGTTTGCAACAACCTCTTTCCTACATCAACCTATCCCATTTATGCAGCCTATGGACAGTGGTACTGGTATAACCTTCACTTCAAATGACCTATTGATGGGTTTTAATAGGGAACCATCTACTCTCTGCATCCTTGTGTGAATCAATAGAAACATTGTAGTAGGTGTTCTTGTTGATTTGTTGTCTCAAGTAATCATAATTGATGAGATCATGCTAATCAACTTCTTGCATAAAGATTGGTATGATGTACTTGTGAGAAACATTCACATGCATGACAGAATTTTCGTGCCCCCTTTGGGTAGTAATGTCCTATCGGTCTTGGTTGGACTAAATTTTTGAAGCTTTTGTTTGACATTATCACTGGGTTTGAACTCTTTAGAGTAAAGCTGGGTATCCCTTGGTTAGTAGTTATGAATGTCATACCCATAGTTGTGCATAAATGTTTAAAATTTATCCATGGGGGTTCTGTGCATGTAATTCATGACATCGGTTATAAACCACCAGTTGCTCATGGTAGTTTCTCCTCGGATTACTCTTGGCCTGCGCCCATTGGTCCTCTCTCACCTAGGATGGACCTCTTGCACTGAATGTATTAGAATTATAAGAAAGGGCACCTAAGGCCAAAAGTGAGATACCCTTCATCACCTTATGTTGTTTCACATAGGGCCTACCTAAAAGTTGACAGTGACGCCACCAAGGCATGTAGAAGAGAAGAAGAGAAGCAAACCTGAGATCCTCCTTCCTCTTATGCTATTGAACCTGATGCTTCCTCTTTCCCCACTGAGGTGCCATCAGATTCTATTCCATGTTTGTGAGAGAATCCTATGGTGCCTACTTGGAAAAAGCCCAAGTGTGCCATGTTTGAACTTCCTGATCTATCCATAGAGCCTAGGTCTATTCTCGGTATAATAGGAAGAAATTCCCCCATGGAGAGTCCCCTTTGTCTTGACCTATATGGCCTCCTACTACTCTTGCTCCTAAAGTGATGAATTGGAAGAAGCCCATTGCCGAGGCACTTGATCCAACTCCCCCAATTTCTTCTCAACCTACTCCTCTTTCTCCCAATCAAGAGTCCATTCCTCTACCAGAAATGGCTGAAGTGGACACTCCCATGGCTGAGTAGGAGCCTTTTGTTCCTTTGCAGCCTCCAGCCTCCAGTTTAAAGAGTCACAAAAACTACCTTGCGTGCGAGCATAAGTGCTGGTGAAAGGCTCTCATGGTTGAGAAAGCCACCTTACAAAGGAAGGAAGAGGAGATGACAACCCTTATATTAGGGCCTCTTGCTGAGTCCTCCTCTCTCCTCCTCTCTACTTCCATTCAAACTAGCTTTGTATCACTTTCGGCTTTCACTATGCCTAACCCCAAAAAGGTGTAGGTGTTCATCACTCCTTCAGTGGACACACCTTTGTTGACATCCATTTCATATATCCCACCTTTCTTGAAACCCATAGATATGATTAACACCTCAGTCATATCGATTGTGGTTCTTTCCTCCTCCTCTTCCTCTACACTTCTTGCTTCATTTGTGGGGAGTCCACCTCCTTCGATGAAGTAGAAGGTAGAAAGTGGTCCTTCCAACAATGGAGGACATAAGAGGATCCCACCTTCTTTGAAAGGTGGTCTTGCACTAACTTGTTTCATCCTAGTGACAGAACTAGTCCTGACTTCTCCTAAGTTTGTCATCACTCCCGAAATCAATCAATGGGCTTGGGAGTGAATCTTAGGTGCAACCTTCTCTGTATGTTGAGGTGCCATATTTAACTCTCTAGATGAGGTTTTAGCCTTGTTGACGATCTTCATAAAATCACTAACCTTAACTCCAGAGGAGCTCAATGGAGAGAACCTTGTGGTCCCCTCTTCCTTAACCCTTGTTGTGGGAGGGTTAGATGCTCCTCTTAAAATTCCACCACTATAGGTTCATTCTCCTTCCCCTACGATGATCTAGAGTGGGAAGTGGATGACCTCTTGGTCGATCAGTGTTAGGGGGAGGCTCCTTTATCTTTAGATTAGATGTGTGTGTGTGTGTTGTGATGTGTTCCCCCGTGATCATGCTATGTGTGCCTGGATGAACCTTGTCACCCCTGTTGGTGCTTGGATACAGGCATGGTTTTTGTATCTTATATCTTATTCTATTTGTATCATCATTCTTCCATGTTTGTGACTTGATTTTCGATAAATTGGGGATGATGCAAAGCATTGGGGGCATTTAGGCTTCCCTTCCATGTTGGGCCAATTTTTTTAATTTTTACTTTGTCTTCTTGTGCATTCTTCACATGGCTTGATATAGTAGGGGGTTGATGATAGTTCATTTTATATACTATTACTATACATACACACACACGTACACACATATATATGTACTATTACTATACATACATACATACATACATACATATATATATATATGAGCAGTTCTAACCAGGCTGAAATATCAGACTACTCCTATGCCCTTTGTTCGCAATGTCTCTTGTTTCCTTTTTCTTTTATATTTCTCTCTTCTTTGCTTGATTTTTCCCTCTCATGTGTGACAACACCATTTCTTCAACGTTTTGATTTTTAGAAAACACATTTGTTGCCAACAACTCTTTTCTTGAGAATCTTCACAATCTTCTTTTCAAGAATCACATTCTCAACTTGAAACCCTAATGGAACACATTTCCTTCATCAAAGGTTTTTAAAGAAGGAACTTGAGAACCTTCCTCTGAAGTGGGAAGAACTTTGATCTTCCCCTCATGTGGGGGCATATTCTTCCTTTCGAATTCCTTGATGAAGTGAGCATCTTTCAAAAGGATTCCTTGATGATGAATAAATTCAAGGAAGAAATCACTTGCTTTTGAACAAGCACATCCCTTGAGTGGACCCCTTTGAAATTTTTCCAATTTGTTTGTAACACCCCTCCGATTTTCTATGTTTTCTCTGACAGTTTTGATACTTTGTTAGACCATATTTTATGTTATTTCTATTCGATCGCTTGTAGTGGAGTGATGATAGACTTATATTGATGTGTTGATATAATATATGCATGGTGATTATGTTTGACATGCTTTATGTTTGTATAGATACTTAGTTGAGATAACATTGCTATATATGTTCATTGTAGTTTAATTGATATTTTATCTTGTCAGTTGATGTGATATTGTATTGGTGAAGAGAAAAATATTGCATCACTCGCTTGCAAGTGTCGTATGATTTATGTGATTCTCTCTTCATGGTGTGTATGAATTATTATTTGGATACATGTACGATATTTGCTTTGTTTGTAGGTTTACAGGTACAAGACAACAACTTCACCTGGTTTCACAAGTCTGAGTGTGTCCACTACTCAATAGTAATGTTGATTGGGAGATAGTAATGGGTTAACCTAGACAAACCTTTACCCTAGTACAGTGTGTCATCAGTAAATGTATTGGTCGTATTCTTTATCCACATTTGTCTTGTTATTTTAATTATCGTGCACAGTTTAATTGTGAGGATTAAATTATATGATATGATTAAGTATTTAATTAATTGTATTATTGATGTGGAAACTTTATAATAGATAAATTAATTAATTAAATTTATGTTATAAAGTAATTTTAATTATTAGATTAAATGTGAATTAAAATTAATAAGTTATTTAAATGTGATTTGAAATAAATAAATAATTTTAATTTTAAATGCATGTTTTTGATTAGTGGAGAAATAGGTTTTGAATGGACCCAAAACTATTAGGTTTTAAGGGGACCCAAAACCCACACCAAGATGAACATTCTTCTCTAAAGATAGATTCAAAGTAAACCAACAACAACAGGAAAGCAACAAGCCCACAACTAGCCAAAAATGAGTGGGCGACCCAAAAAAGAACCAAGATATACATGAATCTTGAGCTCATTGGTTTTGAAAGGACCGACAACCCATTACAACCCATTGGTTTTGATGTGACCACCAACCCATTGAAACAAAGTTTTGATCGGGACCTTAAACCCAAATCTATGGATTTCGAAGCGATCCACAAGCCTGTACATTTAGGTTTTGACAGGGACCTTGAACCCAATAAAATAACAAGCAAAGCATAGATCAGGACCAAAGCACCACCAACAAAAGTTTCTGAACCCAGTAAAACACCCTTTCCACCTCTATAGGAAAGGTCACTATAAATGCACAAGGCTCTCATAACCTAAAACATGGGTTTTACATGGATCCCATAACTAAGAATGAAGGTTTCCACCATAAGGCAGCCATGGGCCGAACAACTCAAAGCCTCAAACGACCCCCAAAAGCTGCAATCTGCAACTTCCTTGCATCCCTTCACCATCTTCATAAGAGAAGCATTCTTACACCAACACAATACTTCTCCTAAGCCACCCCTCTTCACCACAATAGAAGAGGCATTCACCTAAATAGAATGAGCTATAGAAGAAAATGAAGGAAGATAGAAAGAATACCACCCCCAAAACTAGCAAACCACCTCTCCCCTGCACACCTTCTTCACCTCTATAGAAGAAGCATCCACCTCCATAGGATTAACATGAGAGTAAATGAAAAGCTAACAACATAGATCTTTACTTCCAATCAGAATCTTCACCTCTATAGAAGACTTTAGTCCAAAAGTAAAGAACAAACTAAAAGAACCCTGGTTAGCATAAAATCTTTGAAACACATAGGGGTCTTAAAAATATTCTCCCATAACCATATCTCTTCCAACAAAACAGGGGAGGTCCATGACCTAAAGTAGTAGGGGTTAAGAAAGAACCACCAATAAACATTCAAACCCCTACACAAACCAAATTGGAGAGAAACCTCCAACTAGTAACTAAAACTAGAGCCTCTCCAGATAGAAAAACTGTCTAACTACAACAAGAAAACATAACTAGGGGAAAGAAGCACCACCAAGGGAAACAAAATGAAACAAGCATTAGAGAAAGCCAGCCTAGTAGCTATGACCACAAGATTTGATTCAAGATTGCATTATGGCTCTCCAAACAGCTTCAGAATCCTCACCACGTTCACCCAAGACAAAACCCTACCCCTAGAAAAAATGTTTGTAGCAGTAACCACCACAAACACTCTAGCATGCATCCTTAGACAAGGGCCAAACCATAACATCAGGATATCCTCAAACAGGGTAAAACCCACAATAAAAGATCCCCCCTCCAAAATAGAAACAACCCAGAAAAAAAGGCCATGTTCGCCATCACCAAGAAGAATGGTGAAAGAAGCCCCCACAAAAATGGGTCCAGTGCACATAGACCCCATCCCCAAAGGAGCTTCCCCCATGATAGAAGGAAAGAGTAGAGGCCACACTCATCAAGCCACACGCTAAATCCTACAATCTTCACAACTTCACTGTCCCCTTCACTGTCATCCTCTCCCTCTCCCATGAGCACTACCACAGCCGGCAGTGCCATGCCAGCCCTTAGTAGAGCACATCCACCAATGCCTCCTCTCGGATCTCCATCACCCTCCTCTAATTCTTCCTCTCCGATAGTTGATTTTGAACTCCCTCTGTGCATGCGCTCTCCCACACTCCTCTCCATTTCCATTTCCTCTCAGACAATTGATTTTGAACTTACCTCAATTGTTGAATGCACCAAATTAATTTCAAATGCATGTTATTGGGAAAAGATCTTGGAAATATCTTGGTTGTTGAAGAAAAGATATTTGTTGTGTTAATTAGAAGTTAGAAGGTTTGTTTTCTAATTGTTTTAAAATTGATTTTCGAAGAGATTGATTGAGAATGGGGAGAAGAAGAGGAAGATTTTTCACGGGAAAGAAAGAGAGAGGTTTTTTGGAAATGGTAGAATTGTTTTGACGTTTGAGGAAATTGGGAATCTTAGAAGCTCTCTGATAAATTTAGGAATCTAGTTTGTTGTATTCTTGGCTATGGATTATATTCTATTCTCTGGGAAGTGGAAATTATTCTGGAGGAAGCTTTGAAAATTGAAGATTAAAGGGAAGCTCGACATCAATCTTTGAATCGACAGGTCTTCTGGAACAGGTTGCTTATTACTTGTGAATTTTAATTTGAAAGAGATATTTAGTTATTATTTTATTGCAAATTGGAAAAGTTTAGAAGATGATTTCTTTTATTTTAGAAGCTTTTGTTTTTTTTAAGTAATTGCCGTGAATGTTGAGCCTTTATAGAAAACAATATAGATCCTCTTTGTAAATTGATCATTTCAAATAGATTTATACAAAAGAAAATTTTAGAACCTCTATGAAAATGGAATCGAAACTGTAGAAATTATTATCCTCTGTTTCAAGATTATTTAATATTCTCTATAGAAAATGACAAATTTCTTTGAATATTTAGATCTTTTTAGGAAATGACTTTTAACACAATAGAAAATTCAAAATGAAATATTTGAGGATTTAAGAAACCTCTGTAAATTTTTCTACTTATTTTCCTATAGAAAATTTAGTTTTAAAATTCCCTTTGGGCAATTGGTTTTGTTTGCTTCTACACACACACACACACACACACACACACACACACACACACACACACACACACATAATATGCATATATTGCTTATACATTTTAAAGTTCCTTGTAGAAGAAATTAATTTAAAAAAAAAACTTAATTTTGTTTTGAAATCGTTGTACGGAAAAATCTGTAAGGTAAATTTTTAATAAAAAGATTATAAAAAATGGTGGATGTTGTGGCTACTGCAGCTACCCCACAAAGAGACGCGGACTGTGGGCAGCACCCAACGCTGCTAATAGGTTGTAGCCCTGTGGGGAAGTCTGCATAGCAGCTCACCCCCACACATAGGGTAAAGCCTGTGTTGCAGTGATGGCTGTGATTCTGTATATTGTTGTTTTTTTAATATATATTTTATATATAATAAATATGTATATTATGTATATATATATATATATAAATATAGATATTTGTGTACATATATTTTGTATGGTGGTAAATGAAATTTATCGTTATATATTAAATAATATATTTATTTAAATTTAAGTTGTTATGAAAGATAATTTTTTTAGAAGGCAAGTAGATGATTTTTAAATGAATATTGGAATAGGATAATTTTATTTTATAATTTGATAATATAGACAGATATTTATTTAAAGAATTTTATTTAGGTGCATGCAAGCACGAGTAGTTAAATATAAATGATTAATTATTTTAATTGTGAAATTGAGTTATTTGATATGTGTAGTTGTGAAACTAAAAGTTAAACATTTAGTTTTATTTGGTTGTTGTTTATTAATTGGAAATAAGCTTGAAAAATATATTTTAATATGAGATATTGATCTATTGGATTTAGGAAATTCGA
The DNA here is from genome assembly GCA_007258455.2 of Sequoia sempervirens. NCBI lineage: Eukaryota > Viridiplantae > Streptophyta > Pinopsida > Cupressales > Cupressaceae > Sequoia > Sequoia sempervirens. Next base: position 126,563,992 of record VDFB02000017.1, on the reverse strand, counting down.
ATGGTAGTACTTTTAATTACATGAGATTGTTTAGTTTAATTACGACTATTTATGTAATTGGGTACTGTGGGGGATATTTTTTGTTGAGAAAATGTAAGTCTTCCAGAGGTTGTAAACTTGTGAAAGAGTTGCTATATCTTTTGTTCACCATTTGAGATTTCCTTGGGTAGTGCACGTATTTTGGATTCAATATTTGACATCTATAGGGATGTGTGAATTAGTTTGAACACCTAGTTACTATGAATGGGTTGTGTGATTGAATTTGAGCACCTAGTTACTATGAACAGGATGTGTTGTTCTTTATTGAATGGTTGATATTTGTTATCATATTTTGTGCACCTTGTCTACCCTTGGGTTGTGGAATATTTTTTTGTGTTGTCAATTGGGGAGTGGTTTTCAATGGGGGTTGGGACACAAAGTGGTCCCAGGACAACTCGTGTGAGAGTCAGTTTAATTAGTGAAAATTAAATAACCTATATTAGGGATAGAGTAGCTTAATACATTTAACCAGATTATTTAGCCTCACTCATTGGCTCAAGGGCTTGTGTGAGACTTCAGATGAGTCAGGAAGGCCTGGAATGGCAAGATCATTATCTTTTCCTCTCAAAAGATAATCGATTTCACACTGGTGTGCATGTGGGGCAAGATTTTGTGAGAGGTTACCAAGATAACCTAGGATGGGGGGTCGAGACCTAGGAAGATCTCCATTGGATAACCAATGCAACCTTTGTGATGACACTTCTCCTATGACAGCAGTCGGTTTGTATTGTACAGTTGGTTTGTATTGTACAGTGGATGTATTTGATTCAGTGGTTCTAGAAGCAATGTAACCTTATGTTTTGTGTTTACTAGTACAGTGTTGTTATGTGTTTATTGGTATAGTGTTGTTTTGTATATTGCATGTGTCTAGAGGTAGTAGGTTTTTCTTGGTTACTTTTTACTATCTCCTAGCATGGGGGTTGGGCCTACGGGTACCACATGGTTGGGTGGCATGCACCTTACACTGTTGGGCTTCCTCTTTAGGTTCATGATGGTGGTATCTTCTAGTTTAGAGAGCTCATGTGTTTCTATGGATTTGTACTTCTCTTATATTCATTGTAACAGTGGGACACTATGTATTTGTATTCCTCATTTGTAATCGAGGAGGATCCATGTGTTTTGGAATTCACATGTAGACATGTTGTGTCACCTAGAGGATGTATTTGGTTAGAATAGATTAATTTACTTATTGTTATTACTCTTTTAAGAAAAAAAATAAGTTACGCTTCCATAGTGTTGCATCATCCTCTAGGTTGTGGGGTGGGTTTTACACATGGTATCAGAGCCTAGGTTTAAACACTGGGTGCTCTAGGATAATGTTGAACCCACTAGGCTATTAGTTTCGTAAGTTTATAGATTGGGCAATATGAGCCCATTATGTTGACCAAGGTATTGTACTCTTTAGTTTATTTTTTTCCTTTTGGGTTGTTCTTGGTTGTCTACCCAGAAGTTGTTGCTAGGTGGTGTTGGTCCAATGGTGCAGAAAACCAGAGGAAAGGATAGGACCCTAGGTGTAGTACACAATGCACTTATATCCTTCCTTCTGAGAATGCATTATGGACATTGGTGTAGTGTGGATTGCTATGATTTAAATTTTCTTTGAGTCTAATGTTTACCCTTGTTTGTGTGTAGGGATGGGAGGGTCAAAGTCTCTAAAGAAGAAAGGAAAGGCAAGATAGACTGCCAAAAAAGGGGTGGTTATTAAAGAGAATCCTACATCAGTAGCCCCACCTTGCATTCTAGATGATGAGACCCTAGCTCAGGCCCTCACATAGCTCAAGGTAGAAAAAGGGAAAAAGGTAGATGAGGAAAAGCACACAATGAAAGGGAAGAAGCCCTCTGCATTTCGTGAGTTACCATTGGGGTGCGGAATGAACACTCCCCTACTGTCCAAGGAAGAGAAGGAGAACCTTCATGCTCAGCCTTCTACTTCCATTATTGTGGTAGTTGATTCTGATGAGGCCCTAGAGGAGTGTCCTCTTCCGGGCAATGAGAAGCTCAATAGTTTTTAGAGGAGTGTTGAACCTTCTCTATTGCTTAGCTGGTTTGATACTTTATTCTATGTTATGATTATGAAACTTTGATACTGATTGTATTATTTTTTATGCTTTGAGACCTTATAGTTTGTTGTTTCACCATACTAGATGGTGTTGGATGACATTTCTTTTGATCTTGATGGTCGTGACATTATGTATTGATATTTATGAAACATTGGATTTATGGAATTAGTATTGTGTTGGATAATTTTGATTATGTGTATCTCATGGTTCATGAATGTGTTTGTTATGCTGATGAGTAGCTATTTCCTTATGATGTGGTTCATAACTGTGTATGTTTACCTGATCTTGTGACTTCTAGGAGTAAGTCGAGTCCTAGGGGGGAGGATGTAACACCCCTCTGATTTGCTACATTTTCTCTGACAGTTCTGATACTTTGTTAGACCATATTTTATGTTATTGTTATTCGATTGTTGATAGTGGAGCGGTGATAGACTTATATTGATGTGATGATATAATATATGCATGGTTATTATGTTTGACATGCTTTATGTTTGCATAGATGCTTAGTTGAGATGACATTGCTCTATATGTTGATTGTAGTTTAATTTATATTTTATCTCATCAGTTGATGTGATATTGTATTGGTGAAGAGAACGATATTGCATCACTTTCTTGTGAGTTCCCTGTGATGTCCATGATTCTCTCTTCATGGTGTGTATGAATTATTATCTGGATATATGTATGACATTTTCTTTGTTTGTAGATTTGTAGGCATAGGACAACGACTTCACCTAGTTTCATAGGTCTGAGTGTGTCCACTACTCAATAATAATGTTGATTCGGAGACAGTAACATGTTAACCTAGTCAAACCTTTACCCTAGTACACTGTGTCATTAGTCCATGTATTGGTCGTATTCTTTATCCATGCTTGTCTTGTTATTTTAATTATCATGCAAAGTTTAATTGTGAGGATTAAATTATACGTTATGATTAAGTATTTAATTAATTGTATTATTGATGTGGAAACTTTATAATAGATAAATTAATTAATTTAATTTATGTTATAAAATAATTTTAATTATTAGATTAAATGTGAATTAAAATTAATAATTTATTTAAATATGATTTGAAATAAATAAATTATTTTAATTTCAAATGCATTTTATTGGGAAAAGATCCTCAAAATATCTTGGTTGTTGAAGAAAAGATATTTGTTGTGTTAACTAGAAGTTAGAAGGTTTTGTTTTCTAATCGTTTTAAAATTGATTTCCAGAGAGATTGATCGAGATTGGGGACAAGAAGAGGAATTTGTTTCATGGGAAAGAAAGAGAGAGGTTTTCTTGAAATGGTAGAATTGTTTTGAGGTTTGAGGGAATTGTGAATCTTAGAAGCTCTCTGATAAATTTAGGAATCTAGTTTGTTGTATTCTTGGATGTGGATTATATTCTATTCTCTAGGAAGTGGCAATTCTTCTGGAGGAAGCTTGACATCAATCTTCAAATCGACGGGTCTTCTGGAATAGGTTCCTTATTACTTGTGAATTTAAATTTGAAAGAGATATTTAGTTATTATTGTATTGGAAATTGGAAAAGCTTAGAAGAGGATTTCTTTTATTTTAGTAGCTTTTTTTTTCTTTTAAGTAATTTCCATGAATGTTGAGCCTCTATAGAAAACAATTTAGATCCTCTCTGTAAATTGATTATTTGAAATATATTTATACAAAAGAAAATTATAGATAAATTTTAGAACCTCTGTGAAATAGGAATCAAAATTGTAGAAATTGTTATCCTCTGTTTCAATATTATTTAATCTTCTCTGTAGAAAATGATAAATTATTGTGAAGATTTAGATCTCTATAGGAAATGAATTTTAACACAATAGAAAATGCAAAATGATATATTTGAGGATTTAAGAAACCTCTGTAAATTTTTCTACTTATTTTCCTGTAGAAAATTTAGTTTTAAAATTGCCTCTGGGCAATTGGTTTTGTTTGGTTCTACATATATATATATATATATATATATATATATATATATATATATATATATATATATATATATATATATATATATATATATATATATATATATATGCATATATTGCTTATACATTTTAAAGTTCCCTGTAGAAGAAATTAATTTCTCTTAAAACTTATTTTTGTTTTGAAATCGCCATATGGAAAAATATGTAAGGGAAATTTTTAATAAAAAATTTATAAAAATGGTGGAGGTCGAGGCTACCACAACCACCCCACAGAGGGACACAGATTGTGGGTAGTGCCCAACGTTGCCCACAGGCCGCAACCCTGTGGGAAAGGCTACGTAGTAGCCAACCCCCACATGTAGGGTAAATCCCGTGTTGCAGCAATGGTTACGATTCTGTATACTGTTGTTTTCTTTAATATATATTTTATATATAATATATATGTATATTATGTATATATATTTGTGTATATATATATATTGTATGGTTGTAAATGAAATTTATTGTTATATATATTATATATATATATATATATATTTAAATTGAAGTTGTTATAAAAGATGTTTTCTTTTAGAAGGAAAGTAGATGATTTTTAAATGAATATTGGAATAGAATAATTTGATAATATAGATATATATTTATTTAAAGAATTTTATTTAGGTGCATGCAAGCATGAGTAGTTATATAGAAATGATTAATTATTGTAATTGTGAAATTGAGTTATTTGATGTGTAGTTGTGAAACTAAAAGTTAAACATTTAGTTTTATTTGGTTGTTTATTAATTGGAAATAAGCTTGAACATTATATTTTAATATGAGATATTGATATATTGGATTTAGGAAATCTGAATAGTAGTGCTTTTAATTAAATGAGATTGTTTATTTTAATTACAAGTATTTATGTAATTGGGTACTGCAGGGGATATTTGTTGTTGAGAAAATGTAAGTCTTCCAAAGGTTGTAAAATTGTGAAAGGGTTGTTGTGTCATTTGTTCACCGTTTGAGATTTCCTTGGGAAGTGCATGTATTTTGGATTCAATATTTGACATCTGTAGGGATGTGTGAATAAGTTTGAACACCTAATTACTATGAATGGGTTGTGTGATGTAATTTTAGCACCTGGTTACTACAAATGGGATGTGTTGTTCTTTGCAAAATGGTTGAGATTTGTTATCATATTTTGTGCACCTTGTCTACCCTTGGATTGTGCAATATGTTTTTGTGTTGTCGATAGGGGAGTTGCTTTCAATGGGGGGTAGGACACAAAGTGGTCCCAGGACAACTTGTGTGAGAGTCAGTTTAATCAGTGGAAATTAAATAACCTATATTAGGGATAGAGTAGCTTAATACATTTAACTAGATAATTTAGCCTCGCTCATTGGCTCAAGGGCTTGTGTGAGACTTCAGATGAGTTGGGAAGGCTTGGAATGGAAAGATCATTATGTTGTCTTCTCGAAAGATAATTGATTCTACATTGGTGTGCATGTGGGGCTAGATTTTGTGAGAGGTTACCAGGATAACCCAGGATGGGGGTTGGGACCTAGGAAGATCTCCTTTGGATAACCAATGCAATCTTTGTGATGACACTCCTCTTATGACAGTAGTCAATTTGTATTGTACAGTGGATGTATTTGATTCAATGGTTATGGAAGCAATGTAGCCTTATGTTTTGTATTTACTAGTATAGTATTGTTTTGTATATTGCTTGTGTCTAGAGGTAGTAGGTTTGTCTTGGTTACCTTTTACTATCTCCTAGCATGGGGATTGGGCCTATGGGCACCACATGGTTGGGTAGCATGCACCTTACACTGTTGGGCTTCCTCTTCATGTCTGTGATGGTAGGATCTTCTAGTTCAGAGAGCTCATGTGTTTCTATGGATTTGTACTTCTCTTATATTCATTATAATAGTGGGACACTATGTATTTGTATTCCTCATTTGTAATCAAGGAGGATCCATTTGTTTTGTAATTGTAACTTTATGTTTGAACTATTCATTATGGGAGTAAATTATATATATCATTTTATGTGGTGTTGTATCTGTGGAAATATGTTCATTACATTTCTATGTGTTAGATTTATTATGCAATGGTTTAATGCTTTGATGTATATTTCTTATCATGAGTTAATTTCATATGCTATGGTTAGATTAATTTTGTAAGTTTTGAAGTTCACATGTAGATGCGTTATGTGACCTAGAAGATGTATGTGGTTCGAATAGATTACTTTACTTAGTGTTGTTACTCTTTTAAGAAAATAAATTAGTTGTACTTCCACAGTGTTGCATCATCCTCTAGGTTGCAGGGTGGGGTTTTAAATTGTTGATGGTTTACATGACTGTTCACCTACTTGCCTACGTGGCTACTTTTTGACATGTTCTATCTATGGGTAAACATGTCGCTTTACAAGTGCGTCTATGAAGCCACTTTTTGTCTCTAAAAAGTCTGCTTTCCTAGGTTTCCTCCATGTGAAAGATCTTGGGTGATACCTCCTTGTAGGTCTGCGGGCTTGTAGGGTGGTTCCTTTGAGTTTCCTCCATGTGAGAGATCTTGGGGTGGCTCCTCTATAGGTCTATAGGTCTATAGGGTACTTTTTCTTAGGTTTCCTTCATGTGAGAGATCTTGATGGACACCTTCCCTAGAGGCCTGTGGGTCTGTAGGGTGCTTTCCTAGCTTCCTCTATGTGAGAGATCTTGGGGGATGCTTCGTTGAAAGTCTATGGGCTTGTAAGGTGCTTTTCTGGGTTTCCTCCATGTGAGTGATCTTGGGGGACACCTTCCTTGTAGGTCTGTGGGCCTGTGATGTGCTTAATTCTTGGGGAATCCTTCATGTAAGAGATCTTGTGGGTTGCCTCCTTGTAGGTCTACAAGCCTATAAGATGTTTTCATTCTTTAGTTTCATAGTTCTGCAGGGCTATGAAGTCTTTGGCTTCTCCTACACTCTCGAGTTCACCAAATCATGGTCTACTTCCAGGTATACATTTCTAGCTCTACTACTTCTTCAATCTACTTTACCAAAGCACTCATCAGTATTTGTGCTCCCTAAAGTTGGGGAAAAATGTATAGGAGTGAATTTGCACCCCTTTTTCCTTTCCCTTAGAAAACCAAATCCAAAGGCTAAATTCCACAAAAGCCTACTACCTTCATTCCACTTGACGGGTGTTTTGTTTTTCAGTAGAGGAATAATTCTTGGGGACACTCATATAGGACATAGACATTCGGGTATGTGTAGGATCATCATGGAAAAAACATGCCCTTAAGTGGCAAAAAATTTAGAAAAATTAGAGATAGGCAACTTGAAATAAAAATTTTAATAAGTTACCTATATTATTTCAAAATATGTAAAAATAGGAATTTGTAACAAATTGGATATAGTTTCTAAAAACTAGGTTTTTTTTTTTTTTAAATATACTTGGTGAAAATTTGAAATTTCAATGCATTAGTACTACATTTTAGAGAAAAAATAAAGAAGTAGGTTTGTTTGACCACCTTACGATAAAATGATAATATTTTTGTAAGGTTTTAGATATAAGTAGAGGATTCATGTCTGATGTGATGCATAAGTTTTTATAATTTTTTTCCAAGTAAATAATTAATTATGAATTTTTATTACAACTTTTCAAAATAAAAATATCGTGTGTAACCACCTAAACTTGGGTCAAAACTTCATGGAAATTCATTTTACTTTTTTAATCCTATAGTATGTGTGACATGTTTTGAAAATGTGATACCATTTGAAAGCTATACATGTTTTGGATTCAAAATGTGATACTGTTTGAAAGCTATAGATTTTTTCAATTAGCCTATCAATCAAATAATTTAGTTTATAATTCAAAATAAAGCATAATTTATATTGGTGGAAAGCTGAAAATATCCTCTAAAAGCCCTTTTCGTTTCATTAATTTTGGGTAAGAAAAAAGTCATCAGCCACATACCCTACAAAAATCCATCATATCACCACTTTTTGGCCCATCATGATCCTACACATACCTGTCCATATGACACACTTACGTCCTTGGTAGATTCCTACATCTAGAGCTTACAAAGGTGTTACACTTTTGATTGGAGTTTGGTTTGTAATGCCCCCTTCAACTAACTGACCCGAATATGGCAATTTTCTTCATTCTCTCCTTCAAATTCACTCCTTCTACATCCTTTTCATCTATTTACATCCTTTAGCACACTTTCCAAGCATTCTAGCATTCACTTTTAGCCTTCAAGCAACACTTTTCACTCCATAACAACAACAGCAACACTTTGTCAACTCCATAGAGAAAGTGTGGAACAAACACCATTGCAGCAGAGGATTGAGTCCTCTCATTTTCTCCTCCATTAGGTAGTGAGCTCTTGGTGGAGATGGCAAGCTTTCTACTCCTCTCCTCTACGATTTGGTGGGTAGCACTTTACTATTTTTATAGTGCTTTTGTGTTATTTACTTCATTTCCTTCTTTATCATATATTTCTCCATTGTTTCAAACTTGGCTATCATTGGAGGTGGAAACACTAAAACGAGGGTCTGATTGAGGTAGACCCTTATATGGCTCCCTAAACAATTTTCCTCTTTCTTGTGTGTAGGTGGATGTGCTACTTGGAGCTAGTTGACGAACAAGTACCTCTGTGAGATTATTCTTTCCGCCTTAACTCTTGTGTATTTACTTTATCATATTTGTGCATATCTTTCCTACTTCATATCTTTGTTTTGGCTATTTGGAATTGATTAGGTAGGTTGTTAGTTGGTTTTCTTGTGTTTAACCTTGTCTATTTAGTCCTTTGGTCCTATGGATGCCAACACACTTGAGAGATGCCAGCGCACCATGTTGTCATCCTAGAACCACTCTTTCATCCTCAAGTAGAGAGCTTCTTGAGGCATAGTGTTAAACCCAAAGACTAGCTTGCCTAGCCCCATTCTAATTTTTAGGTCTATAGAGTGGTTGAAGGACCTTATAGTCCTCATCATTCTCATCCTGCATCTCGTAACACCCTTTTGAACAGAGGTAAGTTAGGGAAGCCTTCTGCTCTTCGCTCTTGTGACCTGGGGCCTTTAATGTGATTGGTCCTCCTCTCTTATAGGCCCTCCCTATTAAATTTGGGTTGCTTTATGCCTTAGTTGGTCCTATTTTGCACCCAAAAGCCTAATTTAATGCATTTTTATTAGGATAATCCCAACATTTAATAAATGATAAATCATAATTCAATGTTTGTGGTTGTTTGTTCTAGTTCTGGTGATTTGGGACTCATACACCACCTTGGACGTATGGGTCCCACCTAGGTTTCAGGGCTTGATTTTAAACATTGCATTAAACTTAACACTTCTTGGAGTTTGTGTCCCATGTTTAAGACACTGGGACTCATACACCCAACTTGGCATATGATTCCTACTTTAACCAAGACCTATTTTAAATGAAACTTTTAGTGGGATTTTACTATCCTTAATATGATGCTGGCTTGTAGTGTTGTAATTTTGGAAAATTTGGCATAAACAAGTATAAATGCAAGGTTATTTCACATAATTTCTCCTAACAAGCTAGCAAGTTCTCAAGTCATCTAATCTTTCAAGTATTCAAGCATTATAGAAAACTTATGATCAAGAGAGCATTCAAGGAGCTAATTATCAAGCATTTTTTAGCTAAATTCAAGATTTAAGTATCATGTCAAAGTCTTCATGCATCATGTGTGTTTTTGAGCTAACATTTTTGATGTAGGTTTCATGATTAAGTGACCAAGTATTCAAGTCAAGTTTCAACCATTCAATCAAGAGTCAAGATCCACATCCATTTGAGCCATTTCAGGAAAGTTTGTAACCTTTATCTCAAGGGTTTCGTTAGTTGCAACATTATACTTGTTCATTCATAATTCCTTCATCCTATTTCATTTTATTTCAAGGTTTAGTTACCAAAATGAGGTTTGACCAAGGCTGATCCCACAATAGTGGTTTACACTTTCTGGGAGATCCCGAGTTTTGCTGAAATCACATATTTTTAGAAAATATGATGATTTAACCCTTGAAAAGTTCCATTTAAATGATCTCAACTGAAGAGGGTTTGATCAAACAACCTTATATCAAACTCCCTTGGATAAAACCTCACTAGTTTTAAACCATACCTATAATAGAGTCTCCTTCACACCTATCAAAATGCTAATAAAAAACCACTTTTGATTTATCTTTCGGGGGATCAAATGAATTCATTTAAAATTTATTTTTTTAAAGTATGTAGTCCTTATTATAATATTCCCAAAAAGTACAATTCTAAATAATTTTAATTTGATTATTATATTTATTTTTTATTTCTTGTATTAATAAGTGGGATAAACACTTTTGACCCAGATCTATGAATTGGTGAGGTCACAAATGGGGCCCCTCATCCCAATATAAATTATCAAAAATTACATCCCAATGGGGTTTGAACCTTGATGGCAAGAATAACAACAAAACAACTTAACCATCACACCATGCCACTACTAGCAATTTTTATCTCTTGTGAATGTAGATTTTTCACCAAAAATCAAGCTCTCTATTCTACACCTGTGGAAAAATAGCATATTATAAAAGAAAATCTAAAAGATGTCTATGCACTAGATATTGATGTCCTTGATCCAACAAAAAAATAAATAATAATTTCAATACATAAAAAAATAGTTATGTGTTAGCAAGTAAACCTATGTTTGAAATGTAACTAGTCTGACTTCAAAACTTAATTAAGAAAAAAATGCAATTAAACACTATGAAATCAATTGCATGCACTAGATATTGTAGTTAAAAATCTAAATTATAAAAGAATAGAATTTTATCCTTCAGAGAAAAAAAGTTGTGTTAGCAAGTACATGACACTCTTTAAAAATGGTGTTTACTATTAAAAAATAGTTTTCAGAGGAGATGGAAAAATAAATGCAATTTGATTCCAATTTTTTTAAAATTATATATTTAGAATCTACAAAAAAAATGACACAAATCACTAGTTTGAATCATCTTCAAATTCCTCAAGGTTCAACAGCTATAGGTGCCCAAAAGTGAATACTTAGCTTAAAAAACTTAGTTCAATGTCCTGTTTGACAAAAAATTGTAAACCAATATTGTGGGATCACCTCGAAAGAAAACCCCTATTCCTTAACAACAACAAAAAAAAATCCCTCTTCATGCATGATTGCAAACTTTTGGTGATTTAGAGCTTGAAGATCCTTTGAAGACAAAGTTGCAAAAGTTTTCAAAGTCGTCAAGAAGTTGTCACCTTCACCGAAACTCACCTACAAGCCAGAATTCAAACTTTCAGACTTAGAGATCAGACTAGATGAAAGCTACATAAGATCACTAGAGGCTACAAAAGTTTCATTCAAATACTAATAGTGGGACTAAATTTCCCCTCTTGGCGTATGAGTCTCAATATACCTCTTTTTACCAAGTTTTTGTAGATCCAGACTAGTCAATAGAAGATTCTAGATTATGCCTAGATTCTTGTAGCAAGACTAAATCACCCATCCTAGTGTATGAGTCCCAATGCACTTCAAAAACTAGAATTTCAGAGTTACAGATCTTGCTTGGAATCCATCAGTTTGCTAGGTTCCTTTTTGTTTTATTTATTTTTATCAATTTGATTTCATGTTCTTAAGTTTCTAGGGTTTTTTCAATAGATATTTTCATTTATCCTTTGAAGCTTCATTTTAATGGTGAACCCACATTTAATCACACCCTAGGAAACCCCCTAAGTTCTCCTTCACTCAATTAAGTCAGTTGGTCAAGGGATCTTGGTTTCCTAATAAACTAAGAGTGAAATAGGTCCTAAGCCTAGTTCCATCTCCTAAAAGGTGTAACCCTATAATTTCCTTTAGCTCACTATTATTGATATTTTATAGTGGCTAACTATATGGAGCTGCTATGTGAACCACTTCTTATAGTTATTTCTACCCTTTAGTTCAACACTCTATTATTGTAGTCATTATCTTCTATGTTCGTCCTTAAATTATTTTTCTCTACTGTTACTAATTATTTTCTTCTTTTATTTTTTTTTATTTTTTATCTTCCAATTTCAAACTCACCTACCACAATAAATTTCCCACCAAAATGAGTCGCTACTTAAAATTTAAATTTGGGCATTAAAAATATAGGCTCCAAAAGTAAAAAGATGTTTGGTAGTTGTAGGAGGAATGAAGAGGAAAGATCCAAGAGAAACTGGTCAATAATTAGATATATATAAAACCTAAATGCTTTGAATTAAGATTATAGTATTTCAACACCCCCCCTTAATTATGAGTTTCCTTTATGTTCATTTGGTACCTCTAAAGCTAAAATTATTCATCCCAAAGTCTTCCAAAGCTTCTCATTTCAGAGCTCTACTCCCAAAGTTATTTTTATCATAATTTTTTAAGTTGGTGCATTTCATTCCATGTGAGAAGATAAATGATGCTATAGATATTTCTAGCCTATTTTTTAAGGGGAATTGTGATATTGCATGGTTTATTATGGAGGATAGTTTCAAATAAAGACATAAATTTAATAAGTAATTTTTGGAAGAAATTATGGGAAAATATGAATATAGATCTAAAATCTAGTTCAATGTATCACCCACACACCTACAAAGAAGGAAAAGTGGTCAATAGGAGTCTAAGAAACTTGTTATGATTTTTAATAGGGGAAAAGTTAGGAAATCGAGTTATAATTCTATTAAAGAAGAATTTTCATATAACAAATCGATAAATACTTTAAGAAAGACACCATTCAAAAATTTGAGTAGATTGTAAACTAGACCTAGATATTTAAAATTAGAGATATCTACATGAAAAATAAGAGAAGTATGAAATAAAAATTCACAAGATACATGGAAATAGTACACACTTGGAGGAAACAAACAAAAGAACAAATGATGAGAAAATGAAAAGTTGAGACATGAATAATTTTCTATTAGAAATGAAGTCATGATATACCTTAGAAAATACATATTTCCAATAGACACATACAACAAGCTAAAGATGAAGAAGTTTTCCCCATGTAAGATTCTTAGGAAATTTAATTCAAAGTGTTTATGAGTTTGACTTATCAAAAGCACTTGATATATCACCAATATTCAATAACTTGTAGATCTCTTAAGTAAATTTACCACATCAAAACTATAACAAGATAGAGAATATTTTGGATAATAGAAGAGAGCGCAACACCAAAAATAAGAAAAATGAAGAAGACCTTGTTATGTGGAAAAAATGCAAATAGAAGATTCAACGTGGATTCCATAGGTTGAGATGGACTTTATTTGGTTTTCTCTAGCCCTAAAAAAGTGAGGGACTCAATTTTTAAACAACCCTACATGTCTTATGTATGAGCATCCCAAGTTGAATGCAATATTGTACCAACCAAGAATATATATTTTTTTTTGTTTCAATCAATAGGAGTCTCAATATAGCATACCATATTTCATTAAAGAATCTCACTTTAGCTAATGACATAGAATTAAACTTTGTAACAGATCATGCGCATCATACCCAAATTTCATCATATTTGAATCAATTGGAAAATAATTATCATCACCAAAAATGGCATCAGATTCATAGTTTAGAATTATTAACAGTTAGTTTGATGTGTGTAGTTTCCAAGACCTTCTCGTGATTTATGATAATCAAATTAATATTTCAAATGGAAGCATGGAACTAGAGAAACTTTCAATTTGAACCATAATGAAATTCATTTAATCTTGAAGCTTCATCATTGGATTTAGCCTAACCTACATATTTCATAGGGGATTGAGATTTGAGACCTCATATAGCTGATGTAAATCATTCCTAAGGTATGGAATTTTTATATAAAAACCTCTTGGATTCATTGGGAGAGATAAAAGGAGTAGGAAAATCAAAATTAGATTAGCAGTAGAATATTTGAGTTCTCAATTGCTATATCTTTGTATAACATATTGTAATGAGTATGTGATATGTTAGTGGGCCATATTGTAATCGTTATGTGGTATTGAATCAATGATAAGTTGTTTTCCATTCCATGTTAATTCTATTGTCTTAAATCTAAGTTGCATGACTAAATAGTCCTTCCTTTGGACTCTTCATCCATGAATGTGTCATTAAACCATATTGGAAACCTATTGTAAATATATTATGTTAGTGCTCAATCCATTGTGTTTGGAGTATAAACTGATCCCATTGCTCATCCCATTAGCTAAATCTCCTTAGTGACTACCTTATTCAAGATTGATATGTTCCTCTAAGTCTCCTACTAGCCTAATATTGTTACATAGTGCAACCCAATTTGTAGGCTAGGAAAAATGGAAAATATCAGACTTGCATAATTGAAATTTTACATCTATTAGTTCAAAGCCATTTTTATCAAAGATAGACATTACCTTGTGGCCTTATGGACAAAATTTCTCAAGTTGGACAATACAAACATGTATTATCAATAGTCTTATGTAATTAATGAAGTATTGAAGAATAATCTAGAAATGAAAATATCGATTGAAAGCATACTCAACTATAAAATAGTAAAATTATCGTTTCTACATCCTCATGCATCTCACATTTTGCATTGTTTAATGTGTATGTGGAATTTATACAAAAAAATCTTAGGGGCTTGAATTGTTATTGAGATAAATTAAGTTCATTAAACTCTTTCCTTATAAGGAAGTCCCACTATACTTTTTAATTTATTTCCTTCTCAAACATTGCATAAAAGACACACACATAGAAAATTTGATAGTTTAAGTGAGTCCTAGTATGGGTTGTAGTATAAGTTCAAAACTACATGACATGACTCTATTTGAGATTAAAATGTATGACACAAGCTAGTCTATGTGAGATAAAATTCTAGTAGAATTTTATCGTAGGTCCTTGGCATCATGTTTGATATCAAATTATAAATCTCAATTACTAGTTGTATCTACTTATATTAATAGAATGAAATTAAATGATTGATCTTTCTAAATTATTCAAAATAGCTATGTAGTTCTATTCTTCTCTTGTTTCCCAATCTCAATTCTTCAGAATATAGATTACATGGTTGTATTCATTGTTTAATTATTAGAATATGTACCATTTTACTATAGTAGAAATTTTTTTTTGTGTTCCTTCACAAGCATGAGACAAGAAAAGGAGTAGGAAAATAATTAAATAATAGATTTACATTTATTTCGTATTGGCTATTGTACAACAATATCAAAATTAGATGTTGTATGGGTGTTAAAAAACTTCTATATAATATACTTTATATTTGATACTATAAGACTATGGTAAGTATTTGCTATTATGAACGTATTTAGATCTATTGTTCTTACGAACTTTAGATTTTATATTGTAAAAGAATGAAAAATATTTTAAATTTAAGATTAGAAAAATAATCATAGATAAAATTTTATATTTAAAAAGATTAGAAAATATCAACATATAATGTAATTAGAAAAATTGTAAAAATTAAATATTAATTTTATAAAATAATATTGTTTATACATTTTCACATTGCACTACTCATTTGCAAAGGATTCGTGGTCATCAACAATAAAATAGTTCAAAGAAAGTTTAAAGAAGATAAGCGACGACGCTCACATTAATTTCTGGCGTATGAGAGGAGTGGGGAAAATGGAATGGAAAGACTCTATGTCCCATTAACTTCTGTCGTATGACAGTGAGAAGGAATTCATCAACCAGACACCGCAGTCTTTTCCCTGCCTATTTAGAAAGTGCGAAGGCAACCGCATAGATCTTGCCTTGACTTGTCAACAATATGTTAAAATGACGTAGAAAGTGATGATACATTAATTTGTATACGTATGGAATAAGCTGAGGAGACTTTTCTAATGTTACAAAATATCGGTATAAAAGTTACCGTGTTGTTTGGAAACAGCCGTGAGTACTGCATATTAATTTACCAAGGAACACTTTGGTTGTGTGCAACCAGATAAGAATCGATGAAATTATAGATTGAAAAGAGAGACGATTTACATTGGACACAGAGATACGATTCCAAAGTTTGGAAAATCAGAGTTCACATTGTGGCGAACTCCTTGTTGAATACGGCGAATGACTACAGTCCTGGAAGATAAGTTCAAATCGTGCCAAACTTCAACTACTTGATGCATGCTTAGAAACTGACTGTTCTGGCATCTATGAAAATTTAATTTTCAGCACGTATTCGAAACGTTTTTGTAGTCTGCTTGACTTGACTCTAAAAGTTTAATGTCGCTGGGAGTCAAACTTTATTTGTAGCAACGTGACTGAAGAAATTGTTCAGTGGTGGCCTGACTATTGGCTTGCCCATTTATTTGACCATCTATATGTAAAACACCAAACCCTCCAAGAGGTTTTCCAATGTTGAGTAAATGCGTGAGGTGCACGAGAGTAGCAAGGAATACCAAAATCTCGGTGTCTACATTTTCTTCGTTATCAATTAATTACATTAGTTTCTTGTGTTCACTAAGTTACCATTCAATTTCGCTGTTCATATTTAGGAACCTATTCTTATGCTATTTGGCATCCAATTATTTCACAATACCTTGTTGAATAAAATCATTCAAATTAATTCCCAATTAAATTTTCACCTCAAGTTTCCTACTCATATATTACTTTACAAGATATTTTAATAGCATACACCCTATCAATTAACACTTCAAATTATATTATTCAATTAATAGTTTTGTTAATTCTAAAATATGAAGATAAAAGATTTATATTATAGCTTTTAAAATAATAAATTTGAAACAATATTAAGTTATGGTATTTGTAAGAGTAGTTGACTAATCAAATTATAATATATAGAATATATTTATTTTTAAGGTTTCATACTTATCCTATCTAGTATCATTATGTGTCATTTTATTGTCATACTATTTATTTAAATAGAAAATTTATTTATTTTTCTAAATTTACTATAAGCACTTTTAGCTTGATTCTTAAGATGAAGATGGAGACTTCGCTATTCCATCGTTAGAAATAAAAATATGAAGATGATCATGACTTAATATGATTCATAAGTTCAATTGATCAAGTAGTTATAATGGAAATAGTACCTCATTCACGTATTTTGTATTGATTGATCTAGTCATTGGAGGATTGTGAGTAACTCAATGCTCCTAAACAAGATATATGCTAGATCTCTACACATGCTTACTCTTAATAGCTAAAATAATTTTACCTACATAGAAGTATCCTCAAGACACAACATATCACATTCACAATAGTGCACAACACCAATTGCGAGGAAAATGAAATCCTTATAGACACTATACCACATACACAATAGTTGGTACCTTAACCATCCATCATCATTCTTTACTAATGCATTAATAGCCTACACCAAAATAATCAAGAGAAACATACAAATAACCACAAATATAATACAAGACAATATCAAACAAGCTAGAAGATCTATTTTAGAAAATTATCATAGCAATTGTATCAATATATATCCCCATGTGACTACAATTAAACCCGAAAATACCAAATCAAAGTTGCATTTACTATTGTTGCTATTTTGTAGTAGCTAACTATATGGAGTTGCTATGTAACCACTTCCTATAGTTGTTGCTACACATTAGTTCTACACTCTACTATTGTTGTCATTATCTTCTGTGTTCCTCCTTAAATTCTTCTTCTCTACTCTTGCTAACTAATTGTTTCTTTTATTTTGTTCCTCTTCAAATTTCAAATTCACCTACCATAGTAAATGTCCCCCCCCTGAAATTAACGTCCACTCAAAATACAAATATGAGCATTAGAAATATAGGCCCCAAAAATAAAAAAGTTGCTTGGTAGTTGTAGGAGGAACGTGTTAGGAATTAGGTGTTGTACAACTTGCATAATGTTATAATGTAATATTTATTTATTTATCTGGTGCACTTGGTGAATCTACGAATGCATGTATCACATGGGTCTAGCATTCTTGGGGCCACTTTATGTGTTGTATGCAACATTGGGAAAAAATTTGAATTGTAAAAAAATATTTATTTAATATGGGGAAAACAATTTAAATAAAGTACCCAAAATTAAATTTGTGGTCATGGTTTTGTAATCTCAGGGTTTTAGTCACATGGGTATATGTAATACCACTTGGTGGTTTTGTGGGAGCTTGTTTCTATAAAAGAAATCATATGGGTAGTTGTTTAAGATTGGTTAGTTGGTAGGATAACTCTTGTTATCCTATAAAATAACTCATATGGGTAGTTGTTTAAGATTGGTTTTGTGGGAGCTTGTTTCTATAAAAGAAATCATATGGGTAGTTGTTTAAGATTGGTTAGTTGGTAGGATAACTCTTGTTATCATTTGTGAGGGTCAAAAAATTGCATGGGATGTGTGGTTACAAGCTTGTTCACATGGAGTTCTTATTGAGGGCTTGATGCTTCAAATGTTTTCATGGAGAGCTCTGAAGATGTATTCTCATGTTTATTGCTAAATAATACATGAGTGATGGATTATTTTGGAAGTTGGATTTTTTCATCTTGAGGGTTTTCCTATGGTATATCTTATGTCATATTTTGATGGATATGTTGTCTATTCTCTTGCATGTGGATTCTAAATACTTATTTGCATATATTTCTATTTTGGGTTATGTAAACATTATTATTAGATGACTGCAAGTTTCTTTTAATTTGGCATCAGAGCCATGATTGTGGTTGGATAAGCCTAGGTTGTCAAAATCTTGATTAAGTTTGAATCTATGGTCTTGTATGAGAGAATGAAATACATAGAAATATATGAGGGTTTTGTATATTGTTTATTGCAAATATGAGAGTTTTGGATATGTTGTTATGATGAGTTGTTTGCAAATTTGGGATGTGAGAAATGCTAGATGAAAAGGATTTCTTGGTTGTGTATTCAAATGAGGGTTTTATTGTGGAAATGTTGTAGATGACCTCTTGAGACAAAATGAACCTCATGGTTGGATTTGGGTTGGTAGAGAGATGAAAATTCATATATAACTTGACCTATTTTGGACAAGTTGAAAAAAATATAATTTTTTGACATACCAGGTTATACGACTATACAACCTTCTATCTTAGTTTGCAAAAAAATAAAATTAAAAAAAAAAAGTTTAACTATTGGCATTAAATTGTTTTTGGATAAAAGTACAAAGTTGTACCACACTTTTAAACAACTTATTTGCACAAGTGAATTTTAGTATTTATAACTAAAACTCAGTCTTGGTCAAATATATGATCTAGTAAGATTCATTCTAGATAAATTAGATATGTTCACAAGTTTTCCAACTTAAATTGTTGGCTAAATCCATATGTAGCACTACTTTGAAGCCAATTCACTAAAAAAATGAAATTATTTGGAAAACATGATGTTTCAACAACTATTACTCATGTAAATAATTTTTTTTTTTAAATGTAGAATTAGCCTTTTGTAGATCCATAAGTGTAGTTTTCAAATATATATTTATTTTAATAGCTTAATTAATATTTTTATTTTATTTTATTTTTGTATTAAAAGTAGGTCATCAAAACAAAAATATAAATTTGATTACCATGTCAAGAAAAATACTAAAACTTCTTAAATTTTTTGAAATAGATATGATGCACTAAATAAAATAATCTATATTAAGATACTATAATTTTTTTATATTTTAGGTAAATACTTAATATAAAAGTTGGCATCGAATGGAAACAACTATATTTTAATACATGACCATTTAAATATTTATTTAAAATTATATGTTTATCAAAATTGGAAAAAAAAATCCATGCACTAAGGTTTCAACTTATAAATACACACAAAAAAGTTGAAGGAAACAAATAAAATTTACCATACAAAGCTTAGTATCTCATAAAACTTCACTTTTCAACATTTTATCAACAACTAAATTATAGTGTCAATTTATAAAAAAACTATATTAAAATAATTTTTTAATTTTTTCAAAAAATACAAATATGAAAAATACTAAAAAATACACATATTATTAGTTTACATTATTTCAAAATTCAAAACATATATACCACTTTTTAGTGATTCAAGTTTAAAATTTGGATCAATTTTGGTTGTTTCAATTATAGAAGTGTGACATAACTTTATACTTTCACCTTCTTGCAAAATTATTGTCTTTTTTTTAATTATGGGAGGGAGCAGATCCACAGACCCCTATATCCTTACAAACTTAATTTATGTCATACATTGTGAAAATCATCATACCAA
This sequence comes from Sequoia sempervirens, assembly GCA_007258455.2. Classification (NCBI taxonomy): domain Eukaryota; kingdom Viridiplantae; phylum Streptophyta; class Pinopsida; order Cupressales; family Cupressaceae; genus Sequoia; species Sequoia sempervirens. The sequence continues at coordinate 126,543,860 of VDFB02000017.1, read as the reverse complement.
GGCTATCAGTTACCGACATGCCTCCCATGGCCAATGAGGTGCCATCAATAGGGGCTTATCCCCTCCAAAAAGCCTCCCAATCTCATGGAGGAACCTATCCCAAAGTGCAGGCCATTTTAAACAAATATAATTAATCCACACAAAATAAATTTTTAAAATCTGTGTAGTTTAAATAAATTTCATAAAACTCTAAAGTTCACCACTAAAATTCTAGAAGAAAAGAATAAAATGGATTTAAATATTGTTTGAGTTCAACCACTAGGGTGTTTCCCAAGCAGCACCAACTAAACCACCACTGATGGTTCACTCGTGGCTTCGCTCAAGGGCCACCACAGTGCCACCCTATATGGGTAATTGGACAACTTTTTTTAAACGGGCATAATTTTTACCCATATTGTCCATTTTTTGACTTCTTATAATAAAAATAATGCTTTAGAACTTTGAGCACTATGTTGTGGAATAGGTTTGGTTTGTTTATTTTTCTCTTCTAGGGTATGTGTACGATCATGATGGGCCAAAAAGAGGCGATATGATGGGTATTTGTAGGGTATGTGGCTGACAACTTATTTTTACCCAAAATTGATGAAATGAAAAGGGTTTTTAAAGGAGATTCTTAACTTTCCACCAATATAAATTATGCTTTCCTTTCAATTTAATTAATAATTATTATTCATTTTCTATTTTAATTACGACTAAAGTCCTAATTGATAGGCTGATTGAAAAACATCTATAACTTTCAAACGGTATCACATTTTTTGAATACAAAATATGAATCACATATATGCTTCATATACTATAGGATTAAAAAACTAAAATATTTAATTTCATGAAGTTTTAAACAAGTTAAGGTGGTTAGACATATGAGTTTTTATATTTTTTAAAAGTTGTAATAAAAAATTCATAATTAGTTATTTACTTGGAAAAAAATTACAAAAAAATATGCATCACATCCAAACATGAGTACTCTACTTAGGTCTAAAATCTTATAAAAAAGTATTATCATTTTATTGTGGTTAGGGTGGTTAGACAGACACCTACTTCTTATTTTTTTCCTTGAAATTTAAGTACTACTGATTGAAATTTCAAATTTTCACCAAATAGATTTTTTAAAAAACCTAGTAGTTTAGAAACTACATTCAATTTGCTAAAGATTCTATTCATACATATTTTTTAAATAATATAGATAACTTATTCAAATTTTTACGTCAAGTTCCCTAACTCTAATTTTTCTGAATTTTTTGCCACTTAAGGGATTGTTTTTTCCATGATGATCCTGCACATACCCTCTAACTAGTTTTTGAAGCCTAAAAGCTTGTTGTTCTCGGTTTTGCAATTTTGAGCTTAAATTTTGCATAAAGAATCATTTTTATTTTATTTTGAATACGCATTGAAGAGCATGTTCAATATACTGTATAGTGGTGGTGCAATTTTCTTAGTTTTTTGAGTAGAGAGAGTTGCATACTTGTCTAGACACTTTTGGATGCCTAATATTTGAGGTGTGATTTTGTGAGCATTAAAATGATTCAAGAGGCCAAAAATATAGGGATACCATGTTTTCATATATTTTTGATGATGGTACAATTGCTTATCAGTTTGGTGCTTTTTGTATAATTTTGCATGTGTTTTTTAGAGTTGGAATTTGATGGTGATAGGTACATAGGTTATCTTCATTTTTAAGGACATGTTTGGTCATGGTATGAGAGTAGGAGTTTTGTGTGGGTAATATTTGAGTGTAGGTACAACGTTGTTTTTTATTATGGTGTCATGATTCTATAGGTACACTTTTACATTTGCACGACATAATTAGGTTTGTGGTGTTTTGGTGATTTGGTTTAGTTTTAGGAGGTTGTTATGAAGGTAGGGGCCCATTATGTGACATTAGGTTATAAATATGCCCTATAATGGTGAAAATAGGTCATTTGTGTATTTTTACTATAGGAGACTAAGAGCTCAAGTACAAACATATAGATGCAAGGAGGGCTCAAGTGTGGTGGTATGTATCCAAAGCTTTCTTTGTGATTTTGTTGCTTTAGCATATTTTTAAAGACTCAAAGAAGGGAAAGCAGACACAGTGTAATTTTTGCACTATAACTATTATCACATTCACTGTAACTATGGTACGGTGCATCATAATTAATCTAGTACAACACAATTGTTTTAGATAGGTAATAGATGAAAATTGGCTTACAACTATAAATTGCATCATAATTGTTGTGGTGTGACACATGTGAAGGATGGTGAACTACAACTAATAAAGTGTGACACAATTAAATGATAAAATGATGCAAGTGAACAATGGAACCACAATTGAAATGTATAATGCATATGAAGGACAGTGCAATGCATTTGACTGATGGAACAATTTAGGTAATTTTTGACAAAATTTGAGATATGAAATAGGTCATATAGGATAATTTAGATGCAATGATTATCATTATGCACTTTCTAGTGGATGCAGGTGAGATTAGACCTAACATATATGCATGATAGCTGACCAACATCCTTTTCCCTTTGAGATCATCTGGCCATAGAGGAGTGAGATGCATTTTCATCCAAGAGCATCTCTAGTTGTAAAGGAATCATGTATCAACAAAAAACATTTATTTTCTTGGAATTCATTCAATAGCAGAAATTCAGTGTTTCATTTTACATTCCACCACATTATTTTTTCTCAACTTGCGTATCAGGATATTGTACCTTCACAACATCATATACAACTATCTAGATTTCAAATCATTTGCATTTGTCTACATAAAATTATTGCTCTCAGAACTTTACTATTATTTATAGTTAGAGCTTTTAGGGCCGATTTGGTCCATAATTCTTAGAGTGGAACCTTGAACATGAAAATCCTAATGGGACATCATATAGGAATTACAAGCTCAAGGGTATCTCTTTGGGAGATTCACAAGACATTTCATTTTGTGAAGGATTATTTTTTCAAATTTTGAGGTCAACCCACATGCTTGATCATTCATCAGGTTCTATGAATCGTTGTGGTGTATGTAGACCATTTTTGGAGCTTGAGAAGAATAATTATACTCATTTGTAATACATATGAAAGTAGTTAGTTAGAATACGTATGATAGAGTAGATTTTTGCATCGCCCTTTGAGTGACTATAATAAGGCCTTTGGCTAATTGTAATGTTAGATGCCCTTGAGGTAGGCCTACGAGCCTTGAATATTCACCCATGAGGTATATGCTGCATGTAAGATTTTGAATTCAATAAAGATTCATGCTTATAGATACTTTGTGTGTGGTATTTTCGCTTTGTTGATTTAGTTTCATAGTTTGGGATGCTATTTTTGAACCTCCATATGTGACTACACCAAGTGGTATTAGAGTGAATTTATGAATCTTGAAGGAATTCCTTATGGTTAATAGATTGTTGAATTGAGGTAGATTGCATGTATTATCAACCGATCATGGACTATGAGTCAATTGCAACCTTGTATCTAGATCACCAAATTGAGGTAGTTGCACTAGTTCAAGGGGAGATATGTTGCCAAGAAGAGTTCCTTCTATGGTGAATATTTCTAGAAGAATGGAATAAATTTTGAAATGATGCGAGCAATGTGAGTGAAATTAGATGAAGTAGAGGAAGATAGAAGGTGAGGCCTAAACCCTAGACAAGTAGATGAAAGTGATGATGAAGAAAATCATGTTGTGAACCAAATTGAAGATACCCCAAGAAAAGAGGAAGAAGAATCAAATCAAATAAAGATGTTGAAAGTAATCTCAAAGATTATCAAGTGACCTAGAGTTGAAATTAAAAATTATGTGGGAAATTTAAACCTTGAATAATTGATTGATTCAATTAATTAAATGGAAGAATACTTTGAATATGAAGAAATGGGAGATCCAAAAAGAGTTATATTTACAAAGAAAAAGTTGAAAGGACATGCTGCATTATGGTGGAAATAAATTTAATTGGATAGAAACAAAAAAGGAAAAGTTAAAATCATGAAATGGGATATAATGGTGGAAAAGCTAAAGAATCAATTCACACTAGTCAAATATGAACTAGAAATGTTGAAAAAATTGCAAAACCTAAGGAAAAAAGAAATATTTGTGAAGGAGTATACTAAATAATTTTACAAGACAATTATTAAGAGTGGACATAGTGAATCAAGCAAGAAGATTGAAAGATACATCAACAGATTAAGAACAAAAATTTAAAAAGAATTAAGCTTGATTAAGATGACATCAGTTGAAGAAGCATACCAATTTGCATTGAAGGTTGAAGAGAAGATGAACAAGAAGTTTGAAAAAGAACAAAGAAGTGCATTGAGAAGAAGATTCTAGAAGATTAGATCCCAATCCAAAGAAAGAAGACCTTATATAGAGTAGAGCAAGGATGTGAAGCCATGTCAGAGTAAAGAAAAGGATTCCAATTCATACCGTAGAGGAACAAAAGATAGAAATTTGAACCACAGTGATAGAGAGGGTCATAATTCCTACCACAATGATGGATACCAGAGAGTTCAAAAGAAGATATGAGAAGAGACTATGTAGGGTATGTGGCTAATGACATTTTTTTTACCCAAAATTGATGAAATGAAAAGGGTTTTTAAAGGAGATTCTCAACTTTCCACCAATATAAAATATGCTTTACTTTGAATTTAATAAATAATTATTATTCGTTTTCTATTTGAATTACGACTAAAGTCCTAATTGATAGGTTGACTGGAAAACATCTATAGATTTCAAACACTATCCCATTTTTTGAATCTGAAACATGTATCGCATTATATGCTTCACATGCTATAAGATTTAAAAAACATATTGAATTTCATGAAGTTTTGACCAAGTTAAGGTTGTCAGGCATACGAGTTTTTACATTTTTTAAAAGTTGTAATAAAAAATTCATAATTAATTATTTACTAGGGAAAAAATTACAAAAAAAAATATCACATTGGGACATGAGTCCTCTACTTATATATAAAATATTATAATTTTTTTTATCATTTTATTATGGTTAGGGTGGTCAAACAAATACCTACTTCTTATTTTTTCCCTGAAATTTAAGTAATACTGCATTTCAAATTTTCAAATTTTCACCAAATAGATTTTTTTTTAAAAAAATAGACCCAGTAGTTTAGAAACTACATTCAATTTTCTACAGACTCTATTCTTACATATTTTTGAAATAAAATAGAAAACTTATTCAAATTTTTATGTCAAGTTGCCTAACTTTGATTTTTCTAAATTTTTTGCCACTTAAGGGCCTATTTTTTCCATGATGATCCTGCACATACCCTTTTGAAAAAGTATTTCAAGTTGATTGTGATGCAAGTGGAAATGCATAGGAGCAATGTTAGGTTAGGAAGGAAGACACATAGATTACTTAATTGATAAATTGATAAATTGATTGATGCTAGAAGAATATATTCAATTTATCATTATGAATTTTATACCATACTTCAAGCTTTGAAGAAATGGAGATATTATTTATTTCTTAAGGATTTTTATGTTGTATACAGAAAATCATTCTTTGGAGTATTTAAATAGTCAAGGGAAGTTGAATCAGAGACATATGAGGTGGGTTGAGTTCTTGAAGAGTTATACATTTATGTTGAAGCAAAGTCAAATAAAGTTTTAGATGCAATGAGTAGGAGAAGAAATTTTCTAATTTAGAAATGAGGATAAAGATATTGTGATGTCAAGAAAGGAGGTCTTAACAAAAAAAAACTCAAATCAAACTCGCTTGAACACTTTTCCAACCCCCAAAAATCTATCTCAATGGATCTTCAATATCCCTTGACAATTCCCTTGTAGGTGTGCAACTAGGGATTCTTGACCCTAACTCTCAATCTACTCAACAAAATAACTGACCATTGGTGTTTTCATAGACCTATTGACCCCTCATGTAACATATATCAAACCCACATAGGTTTACTTTAGACCAACATTTTCAATTTCATGCAACTACACTGTCCACAAGGTTAGTTAGGCCACATTAACAAAGAAACCACCTTTCTAACAACCCACAAAGCCAAAAATTCAATGGGGCAGCACTATTCAAGCAAGAAAACCTCTAATTTCACAAATTTTGATCTGAGACTCCCTTCCTATGATACCTTACCTTGAAACCCTCCTTTTACCTAATATAGGCCTACAAGGGTTTAATGAAAAGACATGCTCCCAATCACTTGGCACTTCAAAAATGCATTAACCAATCTTCAAAACACCTACACATTCTCAAAACAACATAAAAATCTTGCTTCCCCCAATATTTCTACACATTTCCCTTCTTAAACCACCCAAATTCATCCAAATGTAGTACAATTTCCAACTAGGGTATCATAATAAATCAACTATCTCACCTTCCTTTCTCAATCCACCCATTATAAATCAAAGCCAACACTACAATGAGCCATTCCACTAAGTCACAGGAAAATACAGTGGCTGGAATGATATGTTTTGTCATTTTACACAAACAAACCCTTAGAAATAGGGTTACATAGGCAATGCCACTAAATTTCTTATAAAATTTACAAAACTTAATGGATAAACCTCAAAGCAAATGAATTTGAAAGTATATTCCACCACCTATCTATTCAAAATAATTTCTTTCCAAATGATGCATTGTACAAGCCATATAATTCACTCGTAAAAAAGGTTTTCTCAAAAACAATAGGAAAATGAGAGTTTTGATATTCAAATTCTTGATTTGTACCACAACCAACCTTTACATTGATGTTTCTCACCTATTTAAAAAATTTCCCACCAATAAAAAATTGAAATAACCTCTGAAATTGACTCATAACCTTCAAATGACCATTGGGACTCAAAAGCTACATTTTTGCATTTTCTTCATCGTCAACTTTTTGCATATTTTACAATTCTTGCAATATTAAGTCAAAGGAGCCCCTAAAACCACATAAATATTACCTATTACATTATAAATTGGTCTAAAATACCTTATTCAAATGTCAAGACTCAAAACACCTAGAAAACTTAACAAAGGCCAAACTAAACCAAGTTCACTTCAATTGAAATGGTGCTCCTACACCATACACCCCACCTAAAAATGTTTCCATATCTCTTGGAAACTAATATTCAACTGTTCCACCCTTGAAAAGCTACCTTGACTGGTAAATTCTAAAAACTTTCTTTGTACTTACCATTCTTGTGCTCTTGGCCCACTTGATAATGCTTCCCTTGATTTGTTGAACATCCTCTAACCTCTTTTCCATCTGACACTAGTGCAAACTTACCTCTGTTAACTTGGAATTTGACTATCATGTCCTTCAACCTTGCAACATACTCAACCTTCCCCATTTGTGTTTTCCAAACACTCTCATACACTGCACCTTTTGCTCTCAACTTTGTCATCAGATCCTTTGCCTCAACAATCTCTATCATATCAAACTTATAAGCCTTAGTTTTGACAAAACTAGTCTACCTATTAGCTTCTTGTGGAATCACAAGACAAGATATTTTCACTACCAAAACTCTATTATGCTAACCTTGCAATCTTATCCTTGTGTCATCAGATTTTGGTGTTGCCTCAATAACATTCCCTTCCAACTTCATTCCACCCTCTTTGTTTTCCAAACTAACTTCATTCTTTAAGCTCACTATATTAGTGTCTTCCAGCTTAGGAGTGGTTGCAACCTCCTTGGAATCCGGGTATGTGCAGGATCATGATGGGCCAAAAAATGGCGATATGATGGGTATTTGTAGGGTATGTGGCTAACGACATTTTTTTACCAAAAAATTATGAAATGAAAAGGGCTTTTAAAGGAGATTCTTAGCTTTCCACCAATATAAATTATGCTTTACTTTGAATTTAATATATAATTATTATCCATTTTCTATTTGAATTACGACTAAAGTCATGATTGATAGGTTGATTGAAAAATATCTATAGCTTTCAAACAATATCACATTTTTGAATCTGAAACATGTGTCACATTCTATGCTTCACATACTATAGGATTAAAAAAAAAAATTGAATTTCATGAAGTTTTGACCAAGTTAAGGTGGTCAGACATAAGAGTTCTTATATTTTTTAAAAGTTGTAATAAATAATTCATAATTAATTATTTACTTGGAAAAAAATTACAAAAAAATATGCATCACATCTGGACATGATTCCTCTTCTTATATCTAAAATATTATAAAAAAATATTATCATGTTAGGGTGGTTAGACAGACACCTACTTCTTATTTTTTCCCTGAAATTTAAGTACTACTTCATGGAAATTTCAAATTTTCACCAAATAAACCTAGTAGTTTAGAAACTACATTTAATTTTCTATAGATTCTATTCTTACCTATTTTTGAAATAATATAGATAACTTATTCAAAATTTTATGTGAATTTTCCTAACTATGATTTTTCTTAATTTTTTGCCACTTAAGGGCCTTTTTTTTTCATAATGATCCTGCACATACCCATCCTCTTCATTTGTGTCTTCCGTCAACCTCACAAACTCCTACCTACCCATCATGTTCACCTTGACTATCTTGATCAGCTCCTAAACTTCTTCCTGCAATGGAAGCAAAGTGAATGTGTTCCCATCATGCTCAATCTGATATTCATTATCCCATCCATCATACATGGAATTTTTATCAAATTTCCATGGTGTTCCAAGCAACAAATGGCAACATTCCATTGGTAGAACATCACAAATTAGCCTAGCTCTATACCCTCCAATATGAAACTCAACTAAAGCCTGCTTATTAACTAGAAGTGGTTGGTCATCATTTAACCATGACACCTTGTAGGGTGTTTCATGAGGAACTTTCACCAAAATTAACTTATCTACCATTTCTCTTGATACTATATTATCAGTGGAGCCTGAATCTATCACTACCTTGCATACTTTACCTTTGCTCTTGCATGTGGTCTTGAATAGATTTCTCCTTTGCAATGGTTCCTTCTCCCTAGAGGCCTTCATTATTTTTCTCAGCATCAAAGATTCACCCACCTCTGATTTTACAACATGACTTGAAGAATTGACACTTTATCCTTCACCTTCTTGCACAATTTGGACTCTCTTTTCACCAATTCTTTCACCCCCACTTGAAGTAGCACCAAAAATTTTAGGGCACTTAAAGGATGGATGACCAAACTCACCACATTTGTAACACCTTCCCGAAAAAATATTAGAACCTTTAACTTGATATGGCATTTTTGCCCCTAAAAATTGTTCTTCCACCTCTCCACCCACCTCTAGATTTAGCCACTTGTTCTTTACCTTTACTAGCATCTTCTTGGTCTTGATAGGACTGTATTGGAGCAGGAAAAGTTCCTTTGCCTCTAGAAGTACTACCTCCACCTCTTATTTTTTCTTGTCTCCTCTTCACTTTTTCTTCTACACTTATAGCTATTTGAAAACATTATTCTATTGTTTTTGGTGTCACCAAACTTATTTCATCTTGAGTGTTATACCTCAGACCATTAAGATATCTTTCTACTTGTTTTTCCTCATCTTCCTTATGCTTTTTCCTTATAATTAATCTATAGAACTCCTTGGTGTATGCTTACATATCTAGATCCTTTTACTTTAGATTTTGAAGTTTTTTAAGAAATTGAACATTTTAATCACTAGGGAGGAAATTACCTCAGAGTTTTGTCTTCATTCTTTCCCAAGAAGTAATCTTGGTCTTCCCTTTTTTCTACCTTTCATCTTGCACAATGTTCTAGCACAACAAAGCATGTCCTTTCAACTTGGTCTTAGCCTTCTTCACCTTGTGATCTTCATCTACTTCTTTACTTTCAAAGTAATTATCCATGGCTCCTATCTAGTCCAAGAGCTCTTCACCATCTAGTTTACCTCCATACATAGGAAAATCCAATTTTCTATGTCCATCACATTTGATAGCCTTCAAAAGCTTTAGCATCCTCACATCCACTGGATCCAACTCTTCCTCTTCAGAATCACTTTCATCCATGGTGACCCCAACATTAGAATTCAATGCAACAATCTCCTTCCTCAATGCTTCTAATTCTCTAGCCTTTTGATCACTATTTCTAACAGCAATGCTTCCTTTAGGAGGCATCTTGACTCCTCCAATTCCACCTTTTTCCTTGCACACAAAATTTCAACCTTCTCCCTCAAGATACCTACTTCCTAGGCTCTAATACCAATTTATGTCAAGAAAGGAAGTCTTAACCAAAACAAAATCAAATCAAACTCACTTGAACACTTTTCTAACCCTCAAAACTCTATCTCAATGGATCTTCAATATCCCTTGACAATTCCCTTGTAGGTGTGCAACTAGGGTTTCTTGACCCCAACTCTCAATCTAATCAACAAACCAACTAACCATTGGTGTTTCTAGAGACCTATTGACCCCTCATGCAACATATATCAAAGCCACATAGGTTTACTTTAAAAAAACACTTACAGTTTCATGCAACCACGCTATCCACAAGGCCAATTAGGCCACATTAACAAAGCAAGCACCTTTGTAACAACCCACAAAGTGTAAAATTCAATGGGGCGGCAATATTCAGGCAATAAAACCTCTAATTTTACAAATTTTGATATGAGACTCCCTTCCTATGATACCTTACCTTGAAACCCTCCTTTTACCCAATTTAGGAAAGGGTTTAATGAAAAGACATTCTCCCAATCACTTGGAACTTTAAAAATGCATCAATCAATCTCCAAAAAACTTGAAAAATCTCAAAAAAGCATAAAATCTTGCTGCCCCCAAGATCTACACATTTCCCTTCTTAAACCACCCAAATTCATCAAAATACACTACAATTTCCATCTAGGGCATCATAATAAATCAACTATCTCACCTTCCCTACTCAAGCCACCCATTCTAAATCAAAACCAACACTCCAATTAGCTATTCCATTAAGTCACAAGAAAATATAGTTGGTGGAATGACTTATTTTGTTATTTTACACAAACAAACCCTTAGAAACATGGTTATACAAGAAGCACCACTAAATTGCTTATAAAATTTGCAAAAATTAATGGATAAACCTCAAACTAGATACTTTTGAAAGTAGATTTCACCACCTATATATTTGAAATCAATTCTTTCCAAATGAGGCACTACACGGGCCATACAATTGACTGGTAAACAAGATTTTTTTAGAAAATGCAAGAAAATGAGAGTTTGGATATTCAAATTCTTGATTTCTACCACAACCAACCTATTTAAATTTTTTTTGACCAAAAGAAAACTGACATAACCTCCTAAATTGACTCATAACCTTTAAATGATTGTTGGGACTCAAAAGTTACATTTTTGCATTTTCTTCATTGTGCAATTTTTGCAATATTAATTCAAATGGTCCCCCAAACCACACAAATATGACCTATTACATGATAAATTGGTCTAAAAGACTGTATTCAAATTTCAAGACTCAAAACACCTAAAAAATCTTAACAAAGAACAAACTGAACCAAGTTCACTTGAATTGAAATGGTGCTCCTACACCATACTAGGATTTGAGGAATTGAAGCATATTTATGAGGATCCAAATTTTTTTGAAGCCTAAAGAGAATGTAAGGAACCAATAGTGATAGACTAAAGCCAATGGTTGGATTATTTCATTCAGGAAGATATGTTGTTCAAACGAAATCCATTGTGTATTTTGAGGAGTTTAGTGAGGGAGAATCTAATCAAGGAGAAAAAAATGGATGACTAGCAGGAAATTTTGGACTAGACAGGACAATAGCCTTCATGAGTGAACACTATTTTCATGCACATATGTACAAGGATGCTAGGAAATATTTTCAAATTTGTAGAATTTATCAAATTGCAAAAGGGATTAGTTAGACTATTGGATTTCATAAACCTTTGATAAAACCGAAGAGAACTTAGGAAGATTTGAGCATGGATTTCATATTGGGACTGCATAGAACATAGAGATGATATGATTCAATAATGGTAGTAGTAGAAATATTTTCAAAAACAACACATTTTATTCCTTGTAAGAAGACTAATTATGTTGTGTATGTTGTTGAATTATTTTTCAAAGAGATTGTTAGATTGCATAGTGTAGCAAAGAAAAAGGAAACTTTCTTGATTTGGGAATAATTGATGACAATTGGACTTAATGAGGCCCTGATTTAGCATTGTGAGGTGTTTTACATGTCTACATTAGGTCTTGGATCCTTGCAAACTGAATAAAATGCATTTAACAATGTCTTTTGAAGGTATTGCAAAGTGTTGTAAAAGACTTTCACACTTCTCTAGATTTAACAAACCCATTTTCCATTAATTTAACAATGTAAAATGCATTTATTGTATTATCGCATTAATCTTGAAGGCTTGTAAATTAGACTTAACTTTAATCTAGTGATGAATGTGTTATACACATTCACATTGGATGTTGTGCCTTTCTAGGCTAAGTTGACCTTATTTTAGTGTTGTAAAGTGTATTTAATCACACTTTCACACTGAATTTTGTATCCTAAGTGCTAATTACTCATTGAATAATCCTTAATAGGCCACTATGGCCCCCATATTGTGCATCTTGAGGCTTAATTTGATCAAATACCTTACTATATCAACATATAAACCTAATTTATGCATTCCTCGACAATCGAGTTGGAAAAAAGACTCCTCTAGGACTAAGTCACCCATCTAGGTGAATGAGTCCCTGCTAGGTGGGACTAAGTCACCCAACATGGCGAATTAGTCCCATTTGGGCTATTTTTGACTTTTGAGCAAGAAAATTTGGATTTTTAGTTTTTTTTACCTTCATGTCATCCTTAGGGATCCAATTAATGGGAAAATTAGGTGGATTTCCTATAAATACAAGCTTCTAAACCCTAATTAATAATTTATTCACATCCTAATCATTTCATTCATCATTCATCTTCTCTCTCAATTCAAGCAAGCTAGGGCTTTATCACCTCAAGTCATCAAGATAGCTTCCTAAGGCATCCAACGGCAGAATCTTCATACATTGTTGTAGAAATTCAAGATCTCTGGAAAGTATCTAATTCCTTTATTTCATGCTTTATGATATTATTTCTACATTTTGGTTTAATTACCTAAAAAGGGGTTTGACCAAGGCAAACCCCCATGCTCTAACATCCAACATTTTTCTCTCTTTTCTTATGCGTTTTCAAATTTAGGTGTCTTGAGGGTTTGAAAATCATTGAATAATAGGTTGAAGATTTTTTAGAGTCATATTCCTCTTTGTAAGGTCAAAATATCAACAAAAAATCACTTTCAACCCAGAATTTGATACTTTCAGAATTAGACACTTGAGGAACAGAAAGAGCAGATTAAGGGCTTCCATGTCCACTTTTAGATTTTCAAAAATTCACAAGTGGACTAAGTCACCAACAATGGTAGATTAGTCCCACTACCAAGCCTATAAAGTTTTTTTTGTAGATTTTGACATCCATTTCACTAAAATGAGCTCCAAAATAGTTTTTTTAGATCTGGGACTAAGTCACCTAGATTGGAACAAGTGTCCCAATGGGCTTTTGCATCATTTTTTTTTGTATTTCATACCTTCATTCTATCCCTTTTTAGCTTCTAGGTGCACACCTTCAGTTACATCAATTTTTGTTGCAATTTACCTTCATTTCTAGGTCATTTAGTTTATATTTGCATATCACAATGTGTTTTCAAACAACTTGCATTTTTAAGGGTTTGCATTAATAAATCATCTTCTTTTCAATTTATTACATTTAAACATACTTCATTCATATTGCATTGATTTTGAATGTTAACATTTCCCATTTTGGCCCTTCTTTCTCCTTTTAGGTGAAAACCCTAGAAATGTAAGAAAGCAATAGGGTGCCAAAATCTTTTGTTACATTTTGGTGAACCTGACTTTTGAACATTTTACTTCTAATTTAAATTTCATTCACATCCTAGGGTTAGCTTGCATTATGGTTTTCATTGTTTAAATTGCATCTAGGGTTTTAAAAATTGCATTAATGAAAAGCTCATATAGCTTGCATTATTGCACTTCATTTCATTGAAAAATTGTAAAGTTCTACATTTTCACTTTACATCTACATCATACAACACAAAAATCATCAAAATTAATCCAAAAAATCTCAAAATTCTGCAAAAAGTCCCCACCAAAACTAATTCGCCACCTTGGGGGACTTAGTCCCTATTCAGCCCTAAAACTACCTTTAATAGAGCTGGAAACCCTATTTTTATGCTTTAGTTTGCTACCATCAACTATTTTTATCAATTGGCTATGTTTCTATAACATGTATTTCATTATATCTAGCCTAAATTAGCTCATTTCATGCATTGCTTAAATTTTTCATTCAGAACATTTCATTTTTAGGTCATTGCATTGTGTAACTAGAAAATTATATTGCTTGAAAACTAAAAATTGCATTTCATTTTACATTCTTATATATTGCATTTCAATTTTGTATAGTTTAATTTTTCCAAATTTTAATTTCAATCTTCTCCAAATTTGCAAAGAGAAAGTTAGTTAATCGACATGTTCATCATTCATTCAATGTGTTTGCTAGTTATAATAGTCTCTTAGCACAAGAGAATAGCAATCTTAATGCTTGTCTTAACCAAATACCTCCTACAATCTCTCCTATTTGTGTGGATGATGTGATAAAAGAAAATACAAGTTACATAGATACTCATGATGATCATAATTGTTATTCACCCAATACCTCTCCTTTAAGTGATGAAGGTATCTTAGCGAAAGAGGATACAATCATTAACAATCATGAAGATATTTCTTGTCCTTCTCCTAATTCCCTTTGTGAAGATATTTTAGCACAAGAACATAAAATCATAGATACATTCTTAAACATCACCTTTCCTAATTTCTCCTCTCCTTTGACTTGTGAGAATGATTTTGAGGAAGCTAAGATTATAAATAGTGAGGGTATGTTGGTGTTAGATGACCAAACCTTTAAGGTCCATAACAACCCTCTTTTGGAAGACATTAGGGAAAAAATGAATGAAATCGTACATGATCATGATAACCATACTTGTTCTTCTCCTAGTATCTCCCCTAGTTGAAAGGAAGATGCTTTCATGTTAGAAAACACAACCAATGAGAGTCATGAGAATACTAGTTGTTCCCTTTCACCTAAGAAACCTCTTCTTGAGCAAGCTAATTTGACTATTGATCATTCCCCTACTTGCGATGAAGTCATTTTAGAAGAACTAATCCATGAATGTCAAGAACATTCAAATGGTTTGTAGTTATCCTAACAACTCTCCTCCTAGGGAGAATATCATGGAGCAATAATATGAAAACAATTGTAAAGTAGATGACAAATAGGTGGTTCTAGATTGCCCTTTATTAGACATACATCAAACCAAGACCATTGAGGTTATGAATGCACAAGTATCCATTAGATTCCTCTTAATCAATAGACCTCATACATACCCCGTGGGACATCCTAAGAACCCTCTAATTCTCTACCCATCTTCACACAAATCTCCAACTCAAAACAAAACCCGAATTCGTCCTCAACCCACCTAAGAATAATGCATTGCAACAACTGATTCATAATATTGTTGCTCATATGTATAACACTAGACACAATCTGCAACCACAACAACCAACCCCAACCTCCTTACCTTTTCCCAATTCTATATTGCATAGTGCTCCTTGATTATGTGAGTATGATCTTGTCAAAAAACTTAAGAGTACTCCCGCAAAGATATCCCTATGGGATTTGCTTTAGAATTCACCTAACTATCACACTATGCTTCAAATGAGATTACAACAAATTCCTATCCCTTCTAATGCATAACTGAATGACATAACAACCCTAATTCAAGGATTGAATGCTGACATTGTTTTCCACCAAAGTGAACTCCCCTCTTTGGAAGTACAAAAAAAAAATGTATCTTTCATGATCATAGCTCAATACAAACATAAAGGGATAAAGAGAACTCTTGTAGATACTGGCTCAACCCTTAATGTGTGTAGTGTAGGCCTTCTAGATAGGCTTGACATTGATAAATAAAAAATTCAACTTCATTCTTTATGTATTAATGGATTTGAAAAAGTTGAAAAGAAACCATTAGGGGTGATAATTTTACCTCTTATAGTTGGAATGGCCACATTGGATATACCAATCCATGTCATGGCTCATGAACTTTCATATAATCTTCTCTTAGGTAGGCCATGGATTCATGAAATGAATGGGGTGCCTTCCACTCTTCATCAAAAAATTAAATACATCTACAACAAAAAAGTATACACCCTTGACCTTGACCCTAAGCCTTATAGTGTCTTACAACTTGAGGAATACAAAGAAAATCCCTTAAACAAATCAACATCAACTGCACACATGAAACCTGTACAATAGAAAGACAAAGAACAACACATGAAGCTATTAGAAAATAATTGGGGCTCCTTAGATTTCACACCAATATTAATGGGAAAGTACAAGATCATAAACAATGATTTAAATACACGAAATGCAAAATCATTCATGTCACCACAAAACTTAGAAGACCTTTTGAAAGAGTATGCCTCCAACACTTTACACAAAGAAGCAAATTACAAAACAAAAATTTATGAACTTAATCATGAACAACCACCTAATCCAAAAGCAATAAAAATTATTTACGTGTATGTGTAAGATCATCACGGAAAAAACATGCCCTTAAGTGGCAAAAAATTTAGAAAAATTAGAGTTAGGAAACTTGACATAAAAATTTCAATAATTTATCTATATTATTTCAATAATATGTACAAATAGAATCTATAGAAAATTTAATGTAGTTTCTAAACTACTAGATTTTTATTTTTTTTTAAATCTATTTGGTGAAAATTTGGAATTTCAATGCAGTAGTACTAAAATTTCAGGGAAAAAATAAGAAGTAGGTGTCTATCTGACCACCCTAACCACAATAAAATGATAATATTTTTTTATAATATTTTAGATATAAGTAGAGGACTCATGTCCTGATGTGATGCATTTTTTTTGTAATTTTTTTCCAAGTAAATAGTTAATTATGAATTTTTTATTACAACTTTTAAAAAATATAAAAACTCGTATGTCTGACCACCTTAACTCGGTCAAGAATTCATGAAATTCAATTTTTCTTTTTTGAATCCCATAGTATGTGAAGGATAGAATTTGACACATGTTTTAGATTCAAAAAATGTGATATCGTTTAAAAGATATAGATGTTTTCAAATCAGCCTAGCAATTAGGACTTTAGTTGTAATTCAAATAGAAAATGAATAATAATTACTTATTAAATTCAAAGTAAATCATAATCTATATTGGTGGAAAGCTGAGAATCTCCTTTAAAAACCCTTTTCATTTCATCAATTTTGGGTAAAAATAAAGTTGTCAACCACATACCCATCATATTGCCACTTTTTGGCTCATCATGATCCTACACATACCCTTATGGATGAGATTACAAGCTTATGAAATAGTCCATGTACAATGGAAAAAGATGTGGTGCTCATGATTAAGGTATTTGCAACCCTATAGATCCTATCACACAACAAATAACTCATGGTCTTGGTTATTCTCCTTTAATAGAAATCATTGTAAGGAAAGCTAAGTGTGGAAACAACTCTCCTAACATCAAAACCTTGGGGAAGAATGTAGAGACACTTTTAAAATTTTCAATTACAATCCAGTTAAGATGCACTTGAAAGCAATAACAGAAATAGAGAATTAGACAAACACATATGAACACTAGATTTACGTGGGAAAACCCTTACAAGCGAAAAACCCACAACACCAAGAGAAGTCAGTTTGTATTAAAGTAATAGAGATTACATACAAAGATCAAACTTATCTTTCTGATGTCAATTTACAATATCTTTCACAATGACCAACCTTGTATAGAACATTCAGGTTACAGTCTTCTTAGAATAGAATTCACACTGATACACATTGAACAATTCACCAAACATCCATTCATCAAACTAATCATCCAAACGAACCTCATCTGCAACTTCAGAGTAAATCCATGATGCTTCCATGTCTATCGAACTTCCTCTCAGTAATGACTACAATAGTCCAACTGCTAGCAGTTCCCATTCGACTTCTCTGATTGGTCATAGACTCACCACGTAGGATGGTCTCCCAATCAGTCAAAGGCATTTGACCTATGTTGGCATGTCGGTGAGACACTAACCGTGTCTCCATGATGCCACAAAGCCAACATTCGATATCGCCAAGAGTCCTTACTATTAGAAAGAGGTTACACCAAGTCTAGAAAGCTATTGCTAAGACTTTGTCGTATCACAAAGACCTCATACTAATGATCATCACTTGTATCACTATCACCAGGACTTATCGCTATCGGTGAAAAATCATACCGAAGCTTCAAAGTCACATAGACATGAGTATTCCATTCGGTGAAACAATTATCTTTTGGCAAGACATTACACCAATGTTCACAAAGTATTCCAAAGTGTTCAATAGTCGGCAAGACTATCATCCTTCGCTAAGAAATTATACCGAGCCCTTTAAGTTATACCAATACATCCAACAGTCAGCAAGACTTCATTCATCACTAGGACTTCACACCGAGCCACCATATGTTACTCTAAGTGTATACTATCGGTGAGACATACCAACTATCACCAGGAGTTCTCATCAAAGTTACATGTTATCCTGAAGACTCCAAGTGAATACCTATCGGCGAGACATCTCCATAACGACAAGACTTCACACCAAAGCATATGAGATACTTCGATGACCACAAGTGTAACACCCTATTGGCAAGACATACCATCTTGATAAGACTTCATAGCAAGATAAGCCTTTCAGCCAAGGGTCTCCCTGACACCCCTTGTCGCCCAGAGTCTCCCTGATATACGATAAGAGTGGCCTGTCGACCAGAGATATCCATGAGTAGTGAGAGATAGAAAATGTCATAGTGATCAACATGTCACAGCGATAGGTTCATTTGATGAGACAGTATCAAGGTCACAATGACCATAATATTTCAATAAGGTTTCAACTACTAGTCGGCTAAACAAAAAATATGTCACACTGACTTGGCTTTCTTAGAGGTTTCAACCTATGGGATTGAGGCACACATTTCCAGGAATCTCCCACTTGATGAAGATCATGCAGGCACCTCTAGAGCACAACAAAACTACTGAAATTCATGGGCACTAAGGCCCATCAAATTGGCACACCACCTAAACTTGTCTATGATCACTAGCTTTGTCAATGCATCTGTAACATTCTCCAGCGTATCCACTTTTTCTAACAAAACCTTTCCATCCTCCACCATATCTCGTATAAAATGATACTTTACATCTATATGTTTCATTCTGGCATGGAAAGTAGGATTCTTTGCCAAACAGATAGCACTCTGAATGTCACAAAAAATAGTTATTTTCCCTGCGTCAAAATCAATGTTAGAACACAAATGTTTTAACCAAACTACTTCTTTACAAGCATGTTTATCTGCCATGTATTTAGCCTCTATAGTGGACAAACTGACTACAGCCTGCCGCTTACTCATCCAACTAACTACACCCCCATTCAACATGAAAATATATCCACTAGTGGATCTTCTGCTATCAATGTCCCCTACATAATTAAAATCCACATAACCTCGAATGCTTAGAGTCCTCTATGATTCAACCAAGTTCCCATGGTAACAAAAAGAATAATTTGAAGTTCCCTTCAAATATCTAAATACCCTTTTCACAACATCCCAATGTTTCCTTCCAGGATTAGCCATAAATTGACTAAGTACTCCCACTACTTGGGAAATAGTTGGCCTTGTACAAACCATTGCATATATAAGACTACCAAACACACTAGCATAGGGTACACTAGTCATGTCCTTCATCTCAGTAGGAGATTTTTTACAGTCTTCAACAGATAGCTTCATTCCCTGCAAGACTAGAACAACTAGTTGCTTGCAATCATTCATACAAAATCTCTCTAGAACAGTCTTAACATACTCTGATTGAGCCAATTTTTTCTATTTTTCCTATCCCTGGTTATTTGCATTCCCAAAATATACCTCGCTACACCAAGATCTTTCATTTCAAACTTTGCAGACAACTGAGACTTAAGATCATAAATCATTAACTTACTATTGCCTATGAATATCATATCATCAACATAAAGAGCAATAATAAGCACTTGATCACTTTCAGCTTTGTAATACACACAATGATCATATTTTGATCTTACAAATCCTAATGACAATACAAAAGTATCAAATTTCTAGTACCACATTCTAGGAGATTGCTTTAACCCATATAGAGACTTTTTCAACTTGCAAACAAGTTTTTCTTTACCTTTCTCAACAAAGTGCTTAGGCTGGAACATATAGATTTCTTCTTCAAGATCACCATGGAGAAATTTTATCTTCAAATCCATCTATTCGATCTCTAAGTCATACAATGTTGCAAGGGACAAGAGAAATCTAATGGACATCAGCTTAGCTATAGGAGAAAAAATCTCCCCATAATCAATTCCCTCTACCTGGGAATAACCCTTTGCAACCAACCTCACCTTGTACTTTTCCACACTGCCATCTAGACCTATTTTCTTCTTAAATACCCATTTGTAGCCCACAACTTTTCTGCCTTCAGGAAAGGGCACCAAACTCTAGGTCTCATTCTTTTTTAATGATGTCATTTCCTCATTCATGGCTTCTAACCAAGAGTTTGAATCAAACATTCTAAATTCCTCTTTCATGGTCATAGGTTCATCAGTGCTACAGATTAAAGCATAGGCACAAGTAGAATCTATCAAAGAAAACCCATGCCTATCAGGTTGCTTTCTTTCACGAGTTGACATCCTCACTTGGTGAGGCTAGGGTTCTTCTTCTTCTTTAGAGCTTTCAGAACTACTTGAGCTCTCCTCAGTTTTAGGTACATTTTGAATTTTGAATTCCTCTTTATCTGGTGTCAGAGGAATTTCAACTACATCCTTTCTATTTTCTGATTTTGTTCCTAACTACAGATCCAAGGTAGAAGGCTTCAACTCACGAAATATTACACTTCTACTGTACAGAACCTTCTCTGTGTCAAGGTTCCAAAGCTTGTATCCTTTTTATGCCAGCATTATAGCCAATAAAAACACATTTGACAACCTTGTTCTCCAACTTAGATATTTTCTCATTCTCCACATGAGCATATGCCTCATAGCCAAAAACATGAATGTGTCTCAGAGAGGGCTTCTTACTAGACCATGCTTCCAAAGGTGTTTTCTCAACAAGAGCAGAATTTGGAGAACGATTTATCAAGTAACATGCAGTAGCAATAGCCTCAACCTAGAGTTTCTCCTCCAAGCTAGCACTACTCAGCATACTTTGTGCTCTCTCCATCACTGTCCTATTGAACCTTTCTGCAACTCCATTTTGCTGCGGAGTGTAAGGTGTAATTGTATGTCTCTTAATTCCATGATCTTTATAGTACCTCTCAAAATCATTAGAACAAAATTCACTGCCATTATTAGTCCTTAAACATTTTATTTTTCTTCCAGACTGATTTTCTACAAGGTTTTTAAATTCTTTAAACTAACTGAACACTTCTAATTTACTTTTCAAAAAATAAACAAATGTTCTTCTCGAATAATCATCAATAAATGATACATAGTACCTTGACTTAGACAAAGAAGGAACATTCACTAGACCAAATACATCAAAATGAATATAATCTAGCAAACCAAAATATTTATGAGGACTGGAATACAATGAAACATGGTGTTGTTTACCATATATACAATGTTCATAGAATTCAAATTCAAAGTTACAATCTTCAAGCCCCTCAACCAGGTTTTTATTCTTCAAGGTTTTTAAACCTTGCTCTACAATATAGCCTAGCATATGATGCCAAAGCATATTCTTTTTTGTTGGAAGTTTAAATTCCATAGAGTTTAAACAATTAGGAACATTTCCCTCTTTACCTCCATGAGTAGCTTTATGTGACTTTATAGAAACACTGTTACATTGAACAACATGTGCATCCAACTTGTATAAGGTACCAATACGAGCACCCCTTGCTAGCACCATTGAGCCTCTAGTCATCTTGCAGCCATTTCCAGAGAAGGTGACTTGCACTCCAATATTATTCAACTTACTGATAGACAATAAATTTTGAGCCAAACCTGGTATATGTATCACATCCTTGATTCACTTCACTCTTCCATTAGGGAATTGGATTTTGACTCTTGCACGGCCAACAATCTCCAAAGTTGAATCACTTCCTAAGTACACCTTTCCACCATCGTATTCTTCATACTTCATAAACCAATCTCTATGAGATTTCATGTGGAAAGATGCTATAGAATCAATTAGCCAGACATCATCCGATGCCTACATAGCCAAAGCTACAATGAAGGCATTTGCATCACTCTAAGAAGAATCATAGTCAGAAGAGTTCTTCTTCTTTTTATCCTCTTTACAATCCTTTCGGACATGACCAGGTTGCCCACAATTCCAACACTTCACCTTGGACTTCTTGCTAGGAGACTTTGATCTCCCCTCTAATTTTGATTTAGACTTCTTGTTCTTCTTCTTGCCTTTTTCTTTCGACCTTCCTCTAACAGCAAGGGCCTCCTTCCCCATCTCAAAATATTTCCTTCTCATCTCTTCTCATAACAAAGAAGCAACAATATCTTCCATCTTAAAATTGGATGTTGTACTCCCAATAGCCATCACGAGGTGATCCCAAGAGTTTGGAAAATAACACAATAAAAGCATACAACAATCCTCTTCATTAGTCTTCACACCAACAGATGTTAATTGTGCAATCAACATGTTGAATGCGTTCAAATGATCAATAATAGATCCTCCCTCCTACATTCTCAAATCATACAACTTCTTCCTCGAGAATAATTTATTCACCAAAGATTTCCCCTGATAAATAGATGCTAGTCTCTTCCACAAGGAAGATGCAGTCTTCTCTTCATGCACATTCTGAAGAATGAAGTCTGCCAAACAGAACCTTATCAGCCCCTTAGACTTTCTATCTGCAAGGTCCCAATATTCTTGCTTCATGCCTGTAGGCTTTGTTCCAGACACAACAATCCAAAGATCACAATCCACTAACAGGTCTTCCATTTTGAGTTTCCACAACTCAAAATTGTTTCCATTGAATTTCAATATTTCAATATTTCCTGGCATGCTTGCCATCTCAGTCTGTAATCCGAATTACCAAACTTCTACAAGACTCCCATTGAACAGAATTGACTCAAAAAACCCAATGTACCCAAAAGGATAACACAACTAACCTAGCTCTGATACCACTTGTAAGGAAAGCTAAGTGTGGAAACAACGCTCCTAATGTCAAAACCTCAGGGAAGAATGCAAGGACACTTTTAAATTTTACAATTACAATCTAATTAAGATGCACTTGAAAGCAATAACAGAAACATAGAATCAAAAAAACAAATATGAACACCAAATGTACATGGGAAAACCCTTACAAACCTCATTTGCAACTTAAAAGTAAATCCATGATGCTTCCATGTCTGTCAAACTTCCTCTCAGTAATGGCCACAATAGTCCAACTGCTAGCGGTTCCCATTCGGCTTCTTTGATTGGTCATAGACTCACCACGTAGGATGGTCTCCCAATTGGTCAAAGGTGTTCAACCTATGTTGGCATGTCAGTGAGACACTAACCGTGTCTCCCTGATGCCACAAAGCTAGCATTCGATATCGCCAAGAGTCCTTACTATCGCCAAGAGGTTACACCAAGTCCAAAAAGCTATCACTAAGTCTTCGCCATGTCGCCAAGACCTCATACCGATGATCATCACTTGTGTCACTATTGCAAACACTTATCGCTATTGGTGAAACATCATACCGAAGCTTTAAAGTCACATAGATGTGAGTATTCCATTCGGTGAGACAATCATCTTTCACCAAGACATCACACCAATGTTCACAAAGTATTCCAAAGTGTTCAATAGTTGGCAATACTATCATCCTTCGTTGACAGATTATACCGAGCCCTTTAAGTTATACCAAAACATCCAATAGTTGGCAAGACTTCGTTCATCACTAGGACTTCACACCGAGCCACCATATGTTACTCCGAGTGTATACTGTCGGTGAGACATACCAACTATCGCTAGGAGTTCTTATCAAAGTTTAATGTTATCTCGAAGACTCCAAGTGAATACCTATTGGTGAGACATCTCCATATCGACAAGCCTTCACACCGAAGCATATGAGATACTCCGATGACCACAAGTGTAACACCCTATCGGCAAGACATACCATCTCGATAGACTTCACACCGAGATAAGCCTTTTGGCCAAGGGTCTCCCTGACAACGCTTGTTGCCCAAAGTCTCCCCGATATATGATAAGAGTGGCCTATTAGCCAAAGATCTCCACGAGTGGTGAAAGATAGAAACTATCATAGTGATCAACATGTCACAATGATAGGTTCATTCAGCGAGACAGTATCAAGGTCACAGCGACAAGAACATTTCAACAAGGTTTCAACTGCTAGTCAGCCAGACACAAAATATGTCACACCAACTTGCCTCTCTTAGAGATTTCAGCCTATGGGATTGAGGCACACATTTCCAATAATCACCAAGCCTTCACTCAACATCAAAACTCTCATACAACATTCCTCTAATCCAACCTTAATCATAGTGCATCCTAAACTAATCAACACTAGTGGTCTTTATCATTCTCCTTTGCAAGCAATCAAGCAACATAAGACATCCTCACTTAATGTAAATTTAATCTCGCAAAACACTAATGAATTGAATTCATTATATTTTACACCCTCCTGTATAGGAGAGAACAAAATCTCACAATATGCAGAGTCTTTTGTAGGTATGAGAAATTATACTAAGAAAGATGTATCTTTGAAGAAAACTATAGGAACAACTTCTATCATTGATCAAGAGGGTATCTTGTCAAGACTCCTCCAAGATTGCTTGATAAACCTTCCTCCAAGAACTCGAAAGAAATTTTATTACAAGACTTAATTTTTGACATATCATAGAGTTCATGACCATTTGACTAATGAATGCAAGGCTTTGAGTAGTAAAATCCAACATCTTAAGGAGTTTGGTGTTCTTCCTTATGTGGGGGGGCACCTAATTTCTCTAATTGATACTAATTTTCACTCTACCACGCATCTTCTCACTCATGTCAGCTCACCCTTATCCTACACTAACTAGGGGCAAGGTGTTTAGTAGCCTTGCCCTTGTATGTCACTTGGCGTTGCCTCTTTTGACTAGTCATTAACCTTTCATGAACATATAAGAGAAAGCTTGGGATGTGGAGAAAATTCCTTAAGTTGGCTCACATGTGACATACTACCCTTTTGAAAACATATGACTTGGCATAGAGATTTCTGAGTAATCTCTCATTTCTTCTTCTTCTACTACCTTAAAGCAATTTCTCACAGAAATGGTGTTAGCAACCACTTTAAAGTGTGGCATACACCGACACTCACATTTCATTGTGTGATTTTATTTTTCATGTGATTTCCTCCCTTGGAAATGTTAGGTACAATTTTTTCCACAATGAGACATTGCACTTGTCCTCTCTTGGAAACAAGATTGAGCATTTGCACATTTCCTCTCTAGGAGAAATTAGGCACAGTGTTCCCTAAGATGAGACCTTACACAAAATAAGAAAAATCCCTTTGAGTATTCCTTGCATTTACAATGTCTATGAGTGTCAAGCACACAAATTTTTCTTACTTCATAAATATCAAAAGTCATTTTCATTATGGAACCTTATTAAAGTGTTATTAGGAGGTATAACTTTGGTATGGCTGAACAGGAAGCCCATTCTGAGGCATTTTTTTTCTCCATAGCAACTTGCATGTGTGTGAGTGTATAATATCCATGAGTGTATATGTCTCACCTCTTAGGACTTCTCACTCGACAGACAACCAAGAGTTCCCCCAGCTCAAAGTGAGTATACATTATTGGAAAAATAGCTTAGATCTGATACACAACGTGTTGGACAAACAACTGAAGCTTGATCTACCTTTTTATTTTTCACTCTTCTCTTCTAGTTTTTTTCCATTGCATGATCATGTATCGTTTTCTACTGAAAATCATTCACCTTGTGCATGCCCTTTTGTGCTCATGATGCTTGACTTAGGATCTTGAATCTTGGGAGAGTGACCACCTCCTTCGATCTTTGTCATCCCTTGTCATCCACATTGGTACAATTGGATCTCTCTTGAATGTCTACTTTAGCATAACTATGAAGCAAGTTCATCCTTTCACTAATGTGGGGGCTAAATGTAGCATAGAAAAAAGGAAACTTGCTTGATTTGAGAATAATTGATGATAAATTAGACTTAATCAGGCCCTGATTTAGTGTTGTGAGGTGTTTTACACATCCACATTAGGTATTGGACCCTTGCAAACTAAATAAAATTCATTTAATAATGTCTTCTGAAGGCATTGCAAAGTGTTGTAAAAGACTTTCACACTTCTCTATATTTAATGAACCCATTTTCCCTTAATTTAATAATGTAAAATGTATTTAATGACATTGCCACATTAATCTAGAAGGCTTGTAAATTAAAGTTAACTTTATTCTAGTGTTGTTATGTGTCATACACATTCACATTGGATGTTGTGCCTTTCTAGGCTAAGTGGACCTTATTTTAGTGTTATAAGTGTATTTAATCACACTTTCACATTGAATTTTGTGTCCAAAGCCCTAATTAATCTTTACATCATCATTAATAGACCCCTATGGCCCCATATTGTACGTACCAAGGCCTAATTTGATCAAATATCCAACTATATCAACATATAAAGCCAATTTATGCATTCCCTAACAATCGAGCTAGCGATAGGACCCCTTTGGGACTATTTCACCCATTTGGGTGAATGAGTCCCTTCTAGGTTGGACTAAGTCAACTAGCATGGTGAATTAGTCCCATTTGCACTATTTTTGACTTTTGAGTTGGAGAATTTGGATTTTAAGTTTATTTTCCTTCATGTCGACCTTAGGGATCCAATTAACAAGAAAATTAGGTGGATTGCCTATAAATGCATGCTTTGAAACCCTAATTCATAGCTCATTAACATCCTAATAATTTCATTCATCATGCATCTTCTCTCTCAACTCAAGCAATCTAGGGTTTCATCGCCTCAAGTCATCAAGATAGCTTCCTAAGGCATCCAAGGGAAAAATCTTCATACATTGTTGTATAAATTCAAGATCTCTCATCGTGGAAAGTATCTAATTCCTTTATTTCATGCTTTATCACATTATTTGTACATTTTTGTTTAATTACCTAAAAAGGGGTTTGACCAAGGAAAACCCCCATGCCCTAACATTCAACATTTTTCTCTCTTTTTGTGTGTGCTTACAAATTTAGGTGTCTTGAGGGTTTGAAAATCATTGAGTAATAGGTTGAAGATTTTCTAGAGTTATATTCCTCTTTGCAAGGTGAAAATATCAACAAAAAGTTACTTTCATGTCTGAGTTTTACAGTTTCAGAATCAGACACCTGGAGGAATTGAAAGAGCAGATTGAGAGATTTCGTTTCCACTTTTAGATTTTCAAAAATCTCAAAGTGGACTATCACCAACCATGGCCGATTAGTCCCATTTCCAGGCCTGAAAAATGTTTTCTATGGATTTGTACACCCATTTGGCTTAAACAGGCTACAAAATAGTTTTCCAGATTTGGGACTAAGTCGCCTAGATTGGTACAAGTGTCCTAGTGGGATTCTGCATTAGATTTTTTAGGATTCCATACCTTCATTCCATCCTTTTTTAGCTTACAGCTGCACAAATTTAGTTTCATCAGTTTCTGTTGCAATTTACCTTCATTTTTAGGTCATTTAGTTTATGTTTGCATATCAAAAAAATTTCTCAAATGACTTGCATTTCTTAGGTCTTGCATTAATAAATCATCTTTTTAGTTTATTTCATTTATATCATTACATTTAAACATACTTCATTCATATTGCATTGATTTTGAATGTTTACATATCCCATTTTGGCCCTTCTTTCTCCTTTTAGGTGAAAAACCTTAGAAGTGGAAGAAAGCAATAGGGTGCCAAAATCCTTTATTGCACATACATTACGAAAAAATATAGTTTTAGATAGAGGTGCCAAATTCATTAGATACTTTTGGAGGACATTGTGCAAGAATATGAAGATATATTTGAAGATATATTTGAACATATATACCATCTACAAAAAGATGGAAAAATAGAGGTTGTAAATATAAGTTTGGATAACTTTTTAAGATGTTTAGTAGGAATCAAGGCAAGATATTTGGATATTTTCCTGCTACAAGAATATTTTTCATACAATAATTTAGTTATCCAAAGCATAGGGAAGACAACATTCCATATTGTGACAAGAATAGATAATAGAGGAGAGCAGAGCTAAGAGACATCGGTATGGAGAATAAGAGGAGTGTGGAGGTAGAAGACTTTGTAGATTTAATAGAGACATTACATAATCAAGTCCAAAATCATTTGGAAGACATGAACGATAAGTATAAGGATAAGGTAGATGAGAAAAGAAGATATAAAGAGTTTATTGTTGGAGATGAAGTGATCATATATCTGAGAAAGGAAAGATTTCAAGTTGGAACATATAATAAGTTGAAGATGAGGAAGTTTGGACCATGTAATATTCTAAGGAAGTTTGACTTAGGAAATGTATATGAAGTGGAGTTATCAGAGACATTGGGTGTATGATGTTGGAGCATATCTAGTTGTAGAGCAATCCTTTATCAAGAAAAAATATTTCTTTTCTTTCATTTCATTCAATAGTTTTTTTATTATTTCATTCTGCATTCCACCACATTATCATTTTTAGGTCATGGAGTAGAATATAGTACTGTCATGATGTGATCTATGACATCCATATTTTAGATCACTTTCCTTTGTCTACATAAAGTTATCACTCTCAAAACTTCAATGTTATTTATAGTTAGAGAATTTGAGGCCAATACCAGGTCCAAAATTTTTAGTGTAGACCTATCCCTAAACATAGGGAGCCTAATGGGATGTCATATAAGCATTCTAGGTCCAAGCAGATCTCTTTGGGAGGTTTTCAAGATGATTCATTTCGTAAAGGATTGTGTTTTCAAATTTTGAGCTGAACCCACATCCTTGATCATTCATTAGGTTCTATGAACCATTGTGGCCAATGAAAACCATTGTTGGAGCTTGAGAAGCATATTCATACTCATTTGTAATTCATCAAAAATAAGTTAGTTAGAATTTTCATTATAGAGTTTATATTTTTGCATCACCCTTCTAGGGACTATAATAAGGCCTTTGGCCAATTGTAATGTTAGATGCCTTTGCGATAGGCCTGCAAGCACTAATAATTCACCCATGAGGTATATGTTGCATGTAATATTTCCAATTCAATAAATATTCATGCTTATAGTTCATTTTTGTATGATATTTTGTTGTGTTGACTCTAAGCTACACAGTTTAGATTGTTCTTTCTAAACCTTCCATCCATAATTGCACCAAATTAACTCCATTAGAACTCTATCATGTGACTTTTGTGCCCATGGTGTAGAATAATAGGGGACTACTGATAACTTACAAATAGGTGGCACACAAAGATGAGTTCATTCCACTGACCGATTGGGGAGATGATCATGATGTTGGAGGATGTGTGGAGGATTTTGCAACTTCCCATCCATGGGGAATAGGTGATTATGACACTGGGAGGGGATTTGAAATAATACATGTCTTTGAGATACATTCCCTAGTAGAGCTAGAGGTGGAGGACTACGAGATCAAGTGGGACACCATGGCTAATAGGCATGAGAGATCAATAGTGGTATAATGTTAAGTTGTTGGAGTGGTTTTCCTTGATAGGCGTAGACATGAATTTCCTATGGGATGGGGGAAGATGCTTGAGGGTATGATCTAAAAAAAATCCAATGAAATTAATAATTTTTGAAAAAAGAAATAATTTTCAATAGAGATTAATATTTTATCTTAAAAAATTGAAAGATTTGCTAGAATTTTATCTTTCTTCAAGGGTATTTCTTAAATTTATCACTACTGATGCAAACAATACTCAAGAGTATGATGCATGGTGGGAAACACATAGACCCACACCATTTACAAATCTTGACCAAGAAACACCTGTGCAGAGGATGGATAGGGGACCATGAGGAAGACTATGAGGTAGAGGCCAAGGGAGATGAGATGATGGAGACAGAGATGGAGATTTGATGGTGATGGTGGAGACAAGGGTGTATGAGGGGATAGGGGTAGAGAGAACAGAGGTGGAGGTGATAAGGATAGAGGAAAAGACATGATAGGTCAAGGTCATGATAACCTAGGCCAGTGGGGGAGAGTAGCATAGAGGGTGCCCCAACATATGTAACCCATCAAAGAGAAGGGAGAGGAGGAGAAATAGGAAAAGCAACAAGGGGAAATGGAGGTAGATGTGGAGGATGAGGTAGTAGGTGAGAAGAGAGTAGGCAGAGAGGAGGAGGTTTCTGTAGAGGAGGCTACCAAGGATGCAATGATCTTGGAGGACGTCTTGCATGATTTCTTGATTTGGGATGTCATTATTAATGTTATGGAGGAGGAGGTTGAGGATGCAGAACAGGGTCCCCAAGAATATATATAGGCATTACATTCTTAGGTGCAGACTTTATAGGAAAAGGTAGTGTAAATTCCAACCTTGCAGGGTCAAGTACAAGCCTTGATAGCCAAGAGAGACTAGGAAGTCATACGAGCACAAAAAGTATACCAAGGATGTATTGACTTCATTTCTTTTGTTATTGGACTAGTTGTGTCATTCATAGAGACTATATACTAAACAAGAAGATAGGCTCAATACTACATTGATCTATATGAGCTTGTTGTGCCAAAGACTGCTAGAGAGTTGAGCTTCTAGAGCTAGAGTAGGAGTAGGACACATTCATGTAGGACTCAGAGTAGTGTCAGGGTCTCACCATCAAGATTTCAATATATGGAGGATACACCATCATATTCAAGGGAGGAGTGTAGCATAGGCTAGGCCTATTTTGTTTTCATATGCATTCAAACACTTACATTTTTTATTGAGCTTGTGAGATCAATTTTCTAGATACATCATGGCATTATACTGTGACACTGATTTTTGATATATATGTGAGATACATGATTGTGGTGGTGACTATATGATGCTTATGATTCTATGTATGTGCATCTATGTTATGGATTTATCATGTGATGTTATGATTATGGATTTTATTTTTATGTGATGTTTCTATATGATGTAGATTATGGATTGTGATGTGATGTTATGGATATATGTGATGCATGGTTCATTCTTATACATGTTTATGATATATGGATGGATGAATGTCATTATTTCATATGTTTATGTGTGTTATGATGTACAAATGGATACCTATATGGTTATTACATGATTCTTATGTGATCCTTATGTGGATGATGGCTCTATATGATCCAATGCTATGGATACTATTGAATTTTCAGATGTAATATGGATGACTTAATATGCATATGATAATGATACTTATGATGTCCTAACATGATTGTGGATGCAATATGGTACTACTTGTCGAACCCTAATCCAAATACCTACAAAATACAATAAAAAAATACATTAGGAGATCATATGTAAGTAAGAAAAGGGATTCCCCGTGGAATCCATTAGGAAAGTTTTAAATAGGAAATAAAGCAAGATTTAGATGAAAGAACAAGAAAGCAAGCTAAATCCTATTCAAGACAATGCAAAGTCTTGATCCTATGGGGGAATTGGTGCCAATTTGATGTGAAAATTGGCCCTTTCCCAAATCCAATAATGCAATGATGATTTCATGAAGGTTGTGATCCACTTTGATGGAGGATGATGAGTGCTTCAATACAAAAATCTGCATAACCTAGCTATAAATTTGAAAATATGGATGAAGATTGCTAGATATTTGAGCATGGTAAGTTTACTCAAATTGTGGATGATGAAATGAGGAGATTGGCCTCTTATTTATAGAATGAGAAGATGGACGAATGTCCAAAATAAAGCAATGTGGGACTAAGAATTAGCCAATGACAAAGTGCCAGTTGTCAATGGGTGAATGGATGGAGGATGTGCAAGTTTTGAAGATTGTGTTAGTAAATGCATATATTTGAATTTTGAAATTGTTGAAATGGCATGTAAGAGGGAAAGAAGATGCATTGAATGCCACTTGGCTCAAGGAAAAAGGAATTTGTAGGTGGAGTAAATTCCTTGTTGGAAGGACAAAGTCGACCTGGATTTTGAATTTAAACTTGAGAAACATTCCTTAAAAGATGCCTTGTTGAAGAAAATAGAGATTTAATAAATCAAATAACTCTATTTTCATGTGCAAGTGGAATAATTGAGGATGGGACATAAAAAGAGATTAAATTAATCAAGGTTAATTAATTTAATTAAATGAAGGGGTTAATTGATGTGACCTATTTGACTTAAATTTATAGATTTATTTAAATCAAATATGAGAAGAATGTGATAAAGGATTAATTAAATAAGGATTTTTTGATTTATTTAATTAAAAGAGATGGTGTTAGATTAAACTAAATAGGGTTCTAATTTATTTAATTTAATAGATATACTTTAGGCATTTAATCAAATAAAATTAATTATTTAATTAAATAGGATAATTAGATTAACATGGTTAATTTAATTATCAAGAAAGGGTGACTTAATTAGATAACTGATTTATTTAATTAAGAGAGGAATATTGATAAATTTAATCAAATAAAGGTATTTGCTTAAATGGTTAGATCGAAGGATGATTCGGGATGAAACAATGTTTGTGGTTAGGATTAAATGTCTAATGTTAATTAGTACATTTTATGTGTCTATATTTTGTCCCTCTTTGAAGCAATGCACTCATTGCATTGGTTCAAAGAATAAACGGTCTTGATCAAAGTCAAAAAAAAATATTTTCAAAATATTGCCCCACTACTGCCGAGTGAGAGAAAACATGCCAATATATTGCCCCCTCAAGAGATTGGGTGAAAATTTTAATTTTTGGATGATCTAGCAAAAAAAGAGGACAAGGTTCTCGAAAGTCCAAAAAGGCTCCTAGAGGCCAAAAATGTGTCTAAACACAACAAAATGATGTAAAACAGGCCTTAACAAGACAAAAATAGGTTCAAGAGTTCAAAACCCTAGCAGGATAGCCAAACAGGGTGAAAAAACCCTAATTTTCAGGCTTAAAAAGGCTCCAAGGGGTCACTTTCAGTTCATTTTCACACAACCTTTTGACGAAACTACAATTTGAGCTCTGAAATTCTAAAAATATGGCACAATGATAGCTCCCAATGCACATTTCCGATTGAGTACGAGCATACCAGCAACCACCCGACATTAGGGCACTGGAAAGTGATCCTTGAGCTTTTTTTTTCATTTTTTCGCATTCATTTAATGCTTTTGAAGTTGGTTCTTCTGCAATGGTTCTATATAGCACCACTTAAAAAAAAAACTACACCACTCAGTGTCCCAATCTAGCTCATCATTATAGACTACATCGCAGCGATGGAGTTTGGAGTTTGGAAACAAACTGCAAACTCCAATGCTCAAGCACCCAGCATAAGCCTTTGGAAACTAAGGTGATTAACACCCACAATCTGTGCAAAGCCGGCCACAAGACACAAATGTGATAATGAATTTGAACTCCACTCCTTGTGAAAGTCATCCCTTAAAATCATAATTTTAACATCCTCATTCATGAAATTCAACCATGTGAGTAAGGACAAGCACCCCTTAATGTACAATAAGATCAACATTAGCTTCTGCAGGATACTGGCATTTATTCCAATACCCACATTTATATCCTGGCTAGAAATACTATTGGTTTTAGAGTGTTACTAATTGAGTTGTTCCCTTAGGTGAGAACTTTTTCTCCAAGGTAGGTCCTCTAAGATAAACAAAAGTGAGAAAACATATTCATAGTTCAATCAATCTTTGTTTAGAAAGAAAGGGAAAACACATGCAATAGATTTACTCACACTGACACAATATTTTGTTCAATTTTAATCCCAAAAATGAAATGTGGAGGTGATACTCTATCCCACCCTAAGACCACCGAAAATCCTTTTGATTCTCAAGATCGCCGAGAGGCACGAGAGAAGCACATATGTCTTTTCAATGGTGTTAGTTTGAGTAAGCAATCACAAAAAAAAGTAGCACATGTTCTTTTTAGTCCCACAAAGT
Organism: Sequoia sempervirens; assembly: GCA_007258455.2. Classification (NCBI taxonomy): domain Eukaryota; kingdom Viridiplantae; phylum Streptophyta; class Pinopsida; order Cupressales; family Cupressaceae; genus Sequoia; species Sequoia sempervirens. The sequence continues at coordinate 126,509,818 of VDFB02000017.1, read as the reverse complement.
AATCATTTTGATTTTTTTTAAAGCACCAAAATGAGATATAAAAGTTGCCTTGTTCAATTGTTAAATCCAAAAACCAACTCTAGTAAGTTTGTGTCCTAAAGTTCATTTTAAACCCTTTTGTCGCAAAATTTGAAATGTTCTTTTTAGAGCCTTAAAAAGATGTAAGTTGATTTAAAACAGAAAACTAAAGTGTAGAAAGGAAGTCCTAAGCATTTAAAAATGATTTATGAGTTTCATATTTCAAATGCCTGATTTTCTCTTTAACTCCAATTTCACTTTGCTTTCACTTGATTTCAATGCTTGATTCCAATGTCAACCTTCATCTTTTTCCTATAAACATCACAAACAAGAGTTAGGCATGCATGGTAAAATGATAAAAATATACACAAGAAATGTCAACCATTTGAGGAAATCCTTTTAAAGAGGAAAATAGAAGAAAATTGGCAAGGCACATATGTTCTTTATGACGAAAATAACCCCATAACAAATTTTCAATTTGTACCTATTTTCATAAAAGAACAATTGATTTCAAAATTCCCATATTTAGTATACAAAAGCCATACCCCCAACAAACATTGAGAAATAGATGAAAATTAAAATAAGTTCCCAAACACAGGGAGAATTCAACCAATATTTAATGAATAAGAGTATGCCCTATTTAGAGCAACCTAATGCACTTGAATGAAATAAATATTATGAATTGTTCCATCCTACTATAAAGACACCATTGTCAAACTAATTTGATGTTGATCACCCATGTAAAACTTGTTTGCTCACCATTATTAGAGATGACGTACTCCTTTGATCGTAATCCCTACACTTTCCAATGTCTCTTGTGTTCGGTTTACTCAATTATTATTGCACCCTCCTTGTTATATCCTATCTTTTTAAATCTGATGCATTCAATGAAAAAATACACCTAATCTCCCAACGGCACTATTTACTCCTCTTGACTGATATTTCTGGATAAAAGTGACTCTCCTTCATTGATTGCAATCACTATTGTGAGGGGGCGGCATGACTCTTGTGATCCTATAAGACATTCAATTCTCAACTAAAGAGGAGTATGATGAGAAAAATAAAAGAACTCTATCCTTCTAAAATAATTCCTCTTGAGAAATGCAGTGTCATTTAACCATTAGGAGATGTATCTCGTAGTTAATTTGAGGATGTATTGTCAATGTGATTGATGTGACATTAATTCATCAACCATTTTATTCAAAGCGCCTATGTTTTCAATGAGGATTTGAAAAGATAGCAATAACGGTAGAATAGGAATAAATGGAGCTTGCTGAAAATGCTTTAGAAACTTTCCAATCTACAAACTAACACAAACATGAAATGTAGCCAGCAATTTTTGGAACTTTTCAAGCTAATGCATTTGGCAGGTTAACAAGAAGAAATAGTGACGCCTTTCAAGTTATATTTTCAAGCTAAATGCAACTGGTAGGTGTAAGAAAACCTGAGTGTCACAACCTTCAAAAAAAAATTTAAGCAACTGACAAGTGTAAAGCCAAATTCTCAACCTTTTATGCAAAGAACATTTATCTTGGATGTTAGTTTAAGATAAATGCATCGACCATATTAATATCCATATATGTAAAAAAAGAGACAAAACAGAGCACTAAACTACCTGACCGAATGCCTTCTAAGAAATACATCCAAGATAATGAATCTGTTGAAAGGGCATCAAAGATTTGAAAAAAAACGCAACAGATTCAATTTTGAGTTATTCCTCATTACTGTTGCTGCCCTGCATTACATCATGTCAGTGATATATATCACACCGAGAATGACTTAAGGAAATCACATATTTAATTCCTGTCTTCCAGTGTGGTTGATTTTGTGTCAAATCTTGGAGCATTAAACCCAGATCCTAGGTGATTGTAGCATCTGAAGTCAAATAGATTTATAACCATAAAAATAAATTAGGCACAAAGAGTAAATTTCTAGAGGATAAAAAAGCAGATTAAACTATCTACAAAGGATGCATTAATTTTTTTTGGATGATAGGTACAAGATGGTAGATATGACCAAATCCACACAATATTTGCTTGGAACAACAAACTTAGCTTCAAATGTGTAACTTATGGATTTTACAAATAACAAAGTACATAATACAACTATGGACTATGGTGCCTACAACTATAAACTCAACACGTATTTCAAATGATGTGGAGTATACTCATATAAAAAAAAAAAAATTAAAGCATATCCTCAAGGACATTTCATAAGCTAAAAAGTGTATAGAAAAGTATCTAAGAGTAGCATATATTAAATGTAAGTTATCATGAGTTGCTTATGGAAGCCAAAGAATGGTAAAAGAAATGTGCCTAGAAGAATGAAATTAATGTCATTAACCACTATTTTCAATTTTCCAAATTGCCCCAACTTTAGGCGTGCTATTTTGCAAGAAACAATGTGAGCTAAGAGTCCACGTAAGGTGGGAAAAGTCTGCACCAAAGAATATAAGCCAATAAGGAGGTATTTAGAAAAGGTTGTAGCCAATATTAGGTAAATATAGGTAATAGACCACGTGACATAAGCAATAACAGACCATGTCAATGTAACATTTGAACTTTGTTAGATTTCAGCCCAATAACAAAACACAAATATGACAATATTGGTGTTGCTACTAACAAAGAAAGCATTTGTTGCATGTGAATTTGAAGGTACACATATCTAAAACATTATGGAGAGAATTTTGACAGAAATTTTGTATGGATTGAGATCCAGATATCTATTTTGAAAGCATTCAACCCCCCTCCCCCCCCTTTTTTATTTTGAAAGAATTCAAAAAATCCCTCCTTCTAGCACCATTATGTGGACATCAAATTTTGCATTTTCTAAAAAAAAAACAACCATTATCATTGTTATTAAACTTAAGAAAACCGAATAGAGCATCCCTATGAAATAATACATCATACTTCCAGATGCAAACAAATGACAAGATAACTAAAGCATATAAAAAACATGAAGTATATTTATCTCATAGTGGATTGGTGCTTCTTCGATGTGGAAAGAATCCCTTTCCCAATACTTTACTAAGCTCCATGATGAAAATGATATGAAAATGCTATGAAGATTGTGAAGTTGTGGAGAGAGATACTAAGATTTTGGAGATGGTGATCAAGATGAAATGCTAACTAAGATGAGTTGTGGAGGATTAATACAATAGAGAAACTCTCTATTTATAGCCAAGAAGGATAAAAGAATTCCAAACATGGAAGACGTGGGACTAAAGATCTACCAATGACAAGATGCCACTTGCCAACATGTGAGAGGTTGAGGAATGAGCACATTTTGGTCAATGTGCCAAAGAAGGGGAGATTTGAAATTTGAATTTGATGAAAAGATGAGTTAAAAGTTGAGTTTGACCGTTGTTAGAGACATGTAAGAGCTCTTAAATGCTTAGTTGGAAGGGACAAGTCAACTAGATTTGAATTCAAACTTGGGGGAATATTCTCCAAAAATGCCTTGTTGAAGGAAAATGAGGATTTAATAAATTAATTAAAATCCTTTATTTGTGCAAGTGGGAAAATCTAGAGAATGTGACATGCATTAGATTAGATTTAATCCCAATTTAGTTAATTTGAAAGAGGATTAGGTGATTTGAACTTTTTTCTTTAGATCTATGGATTAAACTAAATAAAAGAGGAGATGGAAAATGATAAAGATTTAGTTAAATAAATATTCGATTTATTTAGCTAAGGGGGATAATGATAGGATTATTTATTTAATTTAAATGGATGACTTTAGATATTGAATTTAATGAACTTGATTTATTTGATGAATGGATGAATATGAATTAATTAAATGCATGATGCTATTTTTGCATGTCTATAGTTTCTAAATTACTAGGTTTTTATTTTTTAAAATCTATTTGGTGAAATTTTCAAATTTCAATGCAGGAGTACTTAAATTTAGGAAAAAAAGAAGTAGGTGCATGTTTGACCACCCTAACCCAATAAAATAATAATATTTTTTATAATATTTTAGATATAAGTAGAGGAATCATGTCTGAAAATGATGCATATTTTTTTGTAATTTTTTTCCAAGTAAATAATTAATTATGAATTTTTTATTACAAATTTTAAAAATATAAAAACTTGTATGTATGACCACCCTAACTTGGTCAAAACATTAGGGTGATCCCACAATAGTGGTTTACAATTTTTGGCCAAACTAGACACTAAAATATTTTTTTAACTAAATCTTCACTTTCAGGCACCTATAGCAGCTAAATCATGAGTAATTTGAAGATGATGAAAACTAGAGTTTTGTGTAATTTTTTTTGTAGATTCTAAAAATATTTAAAAAAAAAAAATTGGAATAAAATTGCACTTCTTTTTCCATCTCCCTCGAAAACTATTTTTTTCATAAAACAACACTTTTAAAAAGTGATGCTCACTATATAACGCATAAGTTTTTTTCCATGAAGGATAAAATTCTAATTCTTTCGAATTTAGATTTGTAACTTTGATATCTAGTGCTTCCACTTGGTTAGATATTTTTTTATTAAATATTTTTTCTTTAATCATGTTTTGAAGTCAAACCAATTACAATTAAGACATATAGCAACCGTATAACGTGTAACTTTTTTTGTATGTATCAAAATTCAATTTTTTTATTGGATCAAGGACTTCAATATCTAGTGCACTCACTTTTTTCTTGTTTTCCTTCATCCATCAAATTGTAAACCACTATTGTGGCTTCACCCTTCATGAAATTTAGTTTTTTTTAATCCTATAGTATGTGAAGCATAGAATGTGACACATGCTTTAGATTAAAAAAATGCGATACCATTTGAAAGCTATAGATGTTTTTTAATCAGCCTATCAATAAGGACTTTAGTCATAATTCAAATAGAAAATGAATAATAATTATTTATTAAATTCAAAGTAAAGCATAATTTATATTGGTGGAAAGTTAAGAATCTCCTTTAAAAAACCTTTTTGTTTCATCAATTTTGGATTTAAAAAAGTCGCCAGCCACATACCCTACACATACCCATCATATCACCACTTTTTGGCCCATCATGATCCTGCACATACCCAGCTATTTCAAATCTCTGGATTTGAACTCTAACCGTTGATCTATTCCTTTTGCACCCTGATCCTGTGAGCCTCATTTACTATCTTATCTTTAAATCACAACCATTTGATAAATGGTTGCTAAATCTCCATCGTCGATCTAACATATCGTTCTGTCGCTAGGACATCCATTATAGTCTCGCCGATGAGAACTACCTTTGAGTGCAAGGGCCTATATGCCATTTGTCTTCCATGTTATCTCCATGTCAATTGCAATGCCAATAAAAAATGACATATCAATCAATCTTCCATTTCCATCTATTAGCTACCAGCACATTCAAGTCCCACTTAGCACCACACACTCCTATCACCCTATCGAAGAGACTTCTCCCAAACTCTCATCAATACATCAATGTCTCGCTAATAAGATAGCTATGAGTATGTCAAAGATACATGGATGAAACTCTTCCTGACACAGAGTTGTCTCATTGATAAATCTCCATAGTTCTTCCATCACTATGTCAAAGAGACATAGCCCATTCTTTTGCCGATATAGAACTGTCAAATCAACGTATAGCCACCAGGTTGTCGGAGAGACTCTTGGGAGAGTCTCACCAAAATACTCTTTTCATGCTGATAACCCTTAAGAACACCACCAAACGGTTTCCAAGAAGTGAGGGGTTGGTCATGGGATTAACATAAAGGGCTTAAGTCATTACTTAAGCTTCCTCCAACTGCCAAACACAAGTCACCATAAAAAATAGAAGATATTTTTAGATACCATGACTACAAACAACCTAGGGTTTAACTAATAAACGCTAAAACACTTGAAAGTGAATATAATTCATTTCTAGGCGTGATATACATCTTCCAAGCCTACAAAATACCTTTCTGGAAAGCTCTTGATAAACCCATCATGAATCAGCCACTCAATTTGCCATCAGATCCATTTCTCTCTCATCCATCTTCTATCATGATGCCAACAAACTCCATTCCCCGATTTTCACTTTTGACATCATTAATAGCAATATGCATATCTATACGTGGTCAATACACTTATCTTCTGATCCCTTTTTGACATCAATGACAACATATTCCAATGCTAACTGCAATACAAGGATGAGCTAAGAGAAGTGATGAGAGTGAGCTCCTTACAGTAAAGAGAATGATTTGTAGTGAATGTATAACATATAATAGTGAGAATGCTAATATCCTACAACTATTACATGGAAAGGAGTGGAATGCACCCGTTTAAGGGACTACCTAAGTTATGGGATCAAAATTTTGAAATATTCATTTTAAAGCATGACAACGATCAGTACTATGTACAATGATTCTATGATATCAATAATGTGATGTGTTTGTATTCTTAGTGTTTGGTTTTTCATTTTGTCTTATAGGTGGTAATTTAATAAGTCCTTGACTTAGAAGTATGTGTACATTTCTTTCAATTTTGGATGGTGGACAAGGGAATTGTGGTTTCTTTAGTTTGTAAGGCCTTTGTTGCTTCGTAGATTCACCAACTTCTCTAGGTGGATATAAGGTAGGAGGGCCTGAAATGATTTGGTTTTACTTTAACATCATTATGAGGCATTGGTTGTTCTTTAGGAAGGAGGAAACTTACATTGAAGGAGGATCTTGATTTCCTATAAGGGAAATCAGGTCATCTGAGATAGAAACATCTAAGCACAATAGTGCCTTTGGTGATTTCAATTCCTTCAAATTGCCTCAAAGACACAAATGCTATGCCATAAAGTGGAAACATGCATAGTTAATTTCCCAAATCAACCCTTCTAAGAAAAGCACATGCAAAATTAACTAGATTCATAACTATGCACAAATTCATATTTGTAGACTCAACCAACATGAAAGACAAACATAAATGGACACACAAATTTACATGGGGAAAACCCTTATGGGTAAGAAACTCCCACACTTGAAAAGATCTAGCCATTGTATTACTCAACAACAAAGGAGTTACAATACAATTGAGGGTTACAACCTTCATAAGATTTTACACATCTTGTCCATCAAGAGAATACAGACAAAAACAATAATTGTTCAAAATCCTTGCACAACATATAGCACTGATGTAACTCCTCTAACTAGTCCACTCTCTCTCAGCCAGCCTCTCAGCTAGCCTAGCCTGTCTACTTCTCAAGTTCACATTCTTTGCATCCTCTTCAACAACATTATCATTCTACCATTACAACATTCCAAAATAGTCACAACCAACAAGTCATCTGAACACTTTTTCCCACCTTAGCATCCATTAGGTCCCACCAATACATTCTATATAGGTCATCAAGTTAGCCATCGTCGTATCAAGCAAAGCAGCTTTGGAGTCCTACCGATGAAGCACTGTCCCAATGACAAGTGAGTTCACCACTGTATTGTTCCATCATTTTTTCTATGAGATAGGCTTCAATATCTCACCAAAGACACAACTACTCACTGATGAGGATCCAATCCTACACATCAGGTTGTTGTTGTGACATCTTACAAACTCCCAACAACGATGTCATCTCCCACTAACAAGTCTTTACCAAAATTTTGGAAGTATCTAACTTACCTAGAATGAATATTACTAGATCATATATTTGAGCAAAATTGATTTTTAGTTAGAAATACTTAAATTTAGTTGTTCTGATAAGTTGGCTGAAAGTGTGACATAGCTTTGTGCTTTAACCCTATGAGATGGGATACACACAAATTCTATTCCTTGTTCATTATCATTCATTCTCCTCATGTTATCTATGACAAGAATCATAGTACCAACAATGTATTTAGAACTCACAAAGTTTTGTAATTTCTCTAATTCTTCATTTCTTTGTCTTACTTCTCCTTAAGGGGAATTATAAAACATTGATTCAACATTAATAATATTGATTTTTGGTAAGGAGGTCATAAGGAATGATATGTCAAGGGTATGATCCATAGTGGGTTGACAAGAATCAACACTATGAGTGAAAGAGTTGGAAAACTCAAGATCCACGATGAGTGTAGGAACATGAGATGGCATGAGTCTTGAACTATGTCTCATGATATTATTGGTAATAGGACACAAGGTTATGAAGCTCATAAAATTTTCACCAAACCTAGGGTGCACCCAAAATGGAGAATAGGCAAGGAACAATCAATAATAGGAAGTGTGATGCCAATATGTAAAAAGAGAGCAATTTCTAGATTTTTAAACAAGATAATTTTCTGATTATACTATGCAAAAACTTGAAAATGATATATTTTAATTCCAATTTTGTATGTTTGAAATTCACTTGAATCAATCAATTAACCTAATTTTAAATGATTACATAAAACAATAGTTCTTGAAACTGAAACTAAAAGTTGAATGTAGAAACACATAATACATAAAGATAATTTTTAATGCCTAGAAATTCAAAAATAGGCCTTATCAGGGGCTCATTTCCACATGGGTGAATGGGTATTGTGTTAGGGTTTTGAAAATTAAATTATAGATTTCTAAGTTTATTTTTATGTTTCCAAATTCTAGTTGTAAATAGGTAGCTACAATTTTAGATTTCTAGAAAATCATATCTAAATGCAAGTGTAAAATGATACTAAATGACAAGAAAAAATACCTAATTTGACATGTAATTTTGATTCAATTTTCTAATTTAAGTGACTTGATCATGCAATGTTATGTGAGAACTATAAAAAATGAATGGAATTTTTTATTTTTTTAGATTTTAAAGAATACAAAATGCATAACTAAAACCCTAGATGAGATAGAAACCAATGCAAGTTGACAACCCTAAATGAGATGCTAATCAATGCAATGTAATGAAAATCCTAGAGCTATGGCTTGAATGGACTCTAAATTTAGAAAGTTTATAGTGCAAGAATGTCAAATTCACCAAAATGAAACATCAAAAAATATTGTTAGGATTAAAAAGGGGGGCTTCACAAATTTTAGAATGTAGATGTAGATAGAACTATTTTCCTTTATTTTATTAGGAAATGAGATCCATAGAAAGAATTGAATTAGTATCCTTAGGTGAGTAAACTCAATGAGGGAATATATTGATTTCCTGATGATTGATGATGGGGGTATCATCCTAAACAAAACTTATGGGAGAAAAACTAAAAAATAGAAAATCAACTTAATTATGCTCATTCATACTTGAAACAACAATTTAAAGCTCAATATAAATAGAAATAGTAAATTTTTTCTAGATCTAAGAAGGGTTAAATAATGTGTACCAATCACCAAAAAATAGTTTCAAGAGGTTAACTGGGACTCATTTTCCCATGGAAAAATTTATTTCTATGCAAAGTTTTTAACCAACTTTCAGGAGCCTGTGATGGAAATCTCCAGCTTCTATTTAATCTAGGTTTTACTGTCGAAAACTCATAAATGAGATCTTTAGGTGAGCTTTTGTGAATTAACAACAACTTTGATAATTTTTTGCAACTTTGACAACTTTTCCACTTTTTCACTTCAAGAGATTTTCAATCCTTCTTCATCTTATGATCTACAACACAAACATAAGAGGGATTTTTTTTTATTTTTTTTGTGAATGGGGGTTTTCCTCAACCAAACCTCGTTTGGGTAATTAAACCTTGAATTGGAATAGTGAAACATGAAAGGAATGATGAATGGAAAAAGATATGGTGCAACTCACCAAACCCTTGAATAAATCTTAAGAAGACTAAAATGATGATCTTGATCTTGATCTTGCATGAAATGGCTTCAATAGACATGGATCTTGATTATTGAATATTGATTTGAATGCTTTGATTTGGATCTTTGAAACCTACATCATAATGTTAGCTCCAAAAATATGCATGATTGCAAGAGACTTTGACATGATGGTTGAGATCTTGATTGCTACAATAAATCAATGATGAATCTGCTTTTGAATGCCCTTGATCATAATCTTTTTTATACTTTTTGCTCACTTGAATTTTTATCTTGCTTCTTGAAAAATTATAGGCTTGATTTGATAAAAGGACCTTTTATTTATAGGTATGCATCCTTAATTTCTTGAAAATTAAATATTACAATCCAACATTAAAATTTGAATTCAAGGACATTAAAATACTGTGAAAAAAATATTTTACATTTAGATTCAAAGGCCTAGGGAGGAAAAATTCTCCCATGGGCGAATGGGTCCCAGGTCCTTATTCCTAGAACACACATTGCTCAAGGTAAAGTATTATGCGTTGGAATTAATTGCTATTGGGTTCCCCCTTTGGAAAATGTAATTTATTATGTTTGTAGATGCAAATTATGGCTTACTAAGGCATAATGAAGTTCAATTTAATTGAAGGGACCCAAAAAAAGTGTGAAAATGTAAAGGAGTACATTTTCCTACACTACACACATTATAAATAGATTCTTAGTAAAATTACCACCATAATCTCACACATCTTCTAAGCTTTCTAACTATATTTTTTAAAAGATTTGAACTACATTAACATGCTTATTTTTAATTTCCTTCACTAATGTGTTTCTATAGTTATCAAAGATTTATGTATTAACTTTTTTAAATATTTTTTGATCAAATTTTCTAAATTTTAAAAAAAATCATAATATTGTTCTACACTTCATTCTTTACACATTGGAACAAAATTGTGTTTTCGATTATTTTTGTGCAAGTTATATGATGTACATCCTTTGTGATGTGATTTTCATGAGGCATCCACTTTGAAAAATCATTAAAAATACTTAATAAAAAATCACAAAAAAATATACAACTTCTACTACTCACTCTTAACTATATTTCTACCAGTGAGTTTTTAAAAAAACTAAATGAACCTAAAAAATTGAGAGGCACACACCAAACACTATGGTATGTTTTTCTAAAAAAAGGGAACATTTGTGTGTGAGAAGCATTTGATCCTCTTTATATTATAAATTTTTGAAAAAATTTAGTAATTTAGAAACTAGATTCAGAGTACTATACTTTTCTTCTCTTTTGGTATCTTGAAATTTTGAGTGTATGAATCTCAAAATACTCCTCCAAGTTCAAGTTTAATTGATTTCAAAAAAAATAAAATATAAAAATAATAAAAATAAAAAAGGTGTCCACTTTTGACCCCCTTTTTGTGCACCATCTTGGCACACTTACTCTAGAATAAATATAAAATAAACCCAACATTTTGTGTCCATAAAAATAAAAAAGGTATATATTTTAAAAATTCTTCATAGTGTATTAATAAATGAACATGTTCCTTTTAAAAAATTATACAAATTTGATGTAACAAAATTAAGAAGGTAGTTATAGGAACTAATTTCCTTGAACACCTTAGAAAGAGAACCGATTTTTGATATAAATGATGAAGCTCCTTCATTTTACTTCAAATTTCAATGAATTTGTTGTAATGGAGGAAGGATCTAGTTCTTGTGTGTTAATGGTTTACATACATAATTTTTGGGGAAAAAATTATGTTGCAAGAGTTTTTCAAAAATAAAAAGTAAAACATAAAATCTTTGACCTATGTATACAATAAAACTTCCATTTTAATTTTCAACAAGGATTACAACGCCAAAGAAACCACAAGAAATAGACACAAAATATCTTTCACATAGAGCTAAACATCATGGACTCAAGCAATAATTAAGCACAATCTTACTCTCCAATTTAATTTATATTTATCAATATAATGATAAAAGATGAAAAGAATAGATTTTGTGCAAGGAATTACAAAAGGGAGGTTAAAAAAGGTGCTTCTATACAAATTTTTAATATTGAATAGTCTTGTGTGTGATTCCACATTTTGCATTAATGTCTATAGAACAATGCCAATTATGACATCTAACGAAATTCCTTTATTCTTTTTTATTTTAAAACTTTTGAGTATGATACACTTATGAAAAAGTTAAATACAATATACATATACATAAATATTAGAATATAATTTAACTTTTTACTAAATATAATTTAATTGATTTTTTTTAATTTTTAATCTTCTAAAAATAAATATATATTGTATGATAAACATCCATAAAATATATCTCCTCAATATATGTTTAAATGGTCACAAATTAATTCATCACAAACTTTTCCATATAATAAATAAAATGACAAATTAAAAATTGAAAAGAAATATGTAAGATGAAAGAAATGCCATTTATATTGAATATTTGAAAATGGAATTAAGTTTCAATATGCACATAACCCATTTAGAAACCATCTATTATTCTATGATAAAATTTGTGGCAGTCACAAATTAAGTTTATGCAATAAGCAAGAGTAACAAATAGTTGCAAATCGATTTCTGCTAGTAGACTCTTCAAAATATCCTATTTTTAATATTATAAAAAAGTTTCTTACAAATTTCATCACTGTTCATGATATTTTCTTCGGGTGGTAGGTAGCAATCCTTTTTCCATTGCCGTATGAGATGGGTTCAGTCCAGAATGCGGAGCAGAAAATTCAAAGTCGACAGGGGCGCCTTTTGACGGCACCGTTTTGGCAGTAGAAGAGATCGGGTGCATATTCAGCACTGTCGCATTCATTTCACGCAAGCCTACTGTGACATTTTCCTTTATTGGTTGTCCCCGTGAACAATAACAAAAGAACAAAACAGCGGTCAAGGACAACGGGAGATGAACGGCTCTAGCTATCTCAATAATTAAATATATTCACATAAAAAAATTCCTGTGGAATACTTTTAAAGGTTAATTTACGCCGAAGGCGTATCCTACTATGAAGTGAGCGAAACTGCTTTTTACGCCCTACGGTTGAGATCATCCTGGAGACTATTGTAATGATCGCAGCCGTTGAGCCAGTCCGCCACTTCTCGGCTGTTTTTCACCGTTTCTCGACTGTTTTTTGCCGCCATGTTTTTTGTTTTCCCACCGTGCTTTTCATTCGCCGTGCCTTTCTGCTTTCCCCGCCGCTAATGGTCCGCTCCTTGCATGGGGAAAATAAAGTTTCGACGAGGGTTTTAGAGTAGGAAACGATTCACAACCGTCCATCATTTTTCACCACTTCTCGGCAGGTTCGAGTCACGCTGAATGTGAGAGAATACAGAGAGTCTTTTTTCACCTCTACTCTCTGGATCAGCTACGCTTCATTCCCCAGCCTGGCAATGTGTGCTCCTTCAAGAACTACAAGCAACATATCCCCCTGCTTATGCCCAGATGAGACGTATTCCACAAAGCCCCTGATCCGCCAAAAAGGGAGCAAGTTCAAACCCATGATCTCTATTCCATTCATGGCAAACGCCTTTCGGAGAGTACTTGAAGTTTCCGTTCATTAGCAACCCTGTTCAAAATACAAATCAATATTTCAAAATCTGCTCACCATGAGCAAAATCAAGCAGAACTAATTTGAGTTGCTTAACATTCTTAATGGGAGCTGCCAAACAGATGCAACAGAAAAATAGTAGAACATAAAAAACACAAAATAGAAATTTGAACATGGTGAAGAGAGTTTCCCTCACTTTTCTATAAAATGCAACAAACAGGTTTTCGCGCTGAACAGAGTTCATTTGCATGCCTTCTCACAGCCTATGCCAAAATGGGAGCTTTGTAACAGGGTATTGGTGTCGATCATCATTGTTGGAAATGCTTTGGTAGACATGTCTGCAAAATTTGGAAGCATAGACAAGAGACGTGAACTGTTTGACAGGATACCTCAGATAAATGTGGTCTCGTTGAATGTTAAAATTGCAGGGTATGCACAAAACGCATTCATTGAAAATGATTTAAAAACTTTCAGTCGAATGTCATGGGTAGGTGTAAACCCAGACTCTGCAATCTTTGCCATCATCCTCCCTGACTGTGCCAAAATGGGAGCTTTGGAATGGGGTATGGACATCCACCAGAGGATAAAGGAAACATATTTTATCAGATGTTGTAGCTGCAACTGCCCTGGTAGACATGAATACAAAATGTGGAAGCATAGACAAGGCACGCAAACTGTTTGACAGAATACCCCAAATAAATGTGGTCTCATGGAATGCCAGGAATGCCATGACAGAAAAATGCTCAAGTTTTAGCTTAAGTTTTTTGTACATTCTGGTTCTCTTAAATTTTTTTATTTTAGATTATCAATACAGTCTAGACTGGTAACATTCTGATTTCACATAACTTTGCATCCCTAAGTTATTTGATTTTTTCTTTGCACTTATAAATTGCTTCATTCAGGACTTCTTTTTGCATTGGAAAAATGTGACTTATATTAAATTGAGCATTGCCTTTTCTTTTCATAAGTCATTTTGGGAGCTACTTTCTCGAAAAATACATAGTTCCTCAAGCCTTTAAAACATTAAATGAATATGTAAAGTTCGTTGAGGTCACTTAATTGAGTTGTGAAAATTGGAGGTGTGAAGTTTATAAATGTGAAGTGCAAATTTTTGTAAGTGGAGATGCAAAACGGTCACTTAATTGAGTTGTTAAAATTGGAGGTGTGAAGTTCATAAATGTGTAGTGCAAATTTTTGGAAGTGGAGATGCAAAACTTTTAAAAGCAGTAGGTTCAAAGTTTTTAAAGGTAGTAGGTGCTAAGTTTTAGATATTTTGAATATTTGGGCTGCAAAAAATTTACATAGATAAGATGTGAATTTTGGTTATTCCTTTGTTGAATATCTAATTGATATAAGGGGAACCCAATTCCTTTATTTAATTCAACAATAGAGTATTCCATGGTGGATAGCAAAAATAAGGGAAAAATCATAAAACAATTCTGATGGAAATGGTAGGGTAGTGTGACAAACCTCATGATTTGCAGCACCACTTCATCCAAAGGATGAGGTAGAGAATACCTTGCATAGCTTGTTTTAATCCTCATAACTTCAACCTTAAGAAATTATCTTAATACTTCTTCCCTATTCCTGCGATCCATATAAACCTCCCTCCCTCCTTGGATCAACCAAATATATGAGCAATACACTCCTTGAAAACATATCATTTAAATTCTCATATTGTTACCACTCTGGAATTCCAATTCCTATTGAACTCTACCAAAATCATGGGTTTGAAGCCATTAAACCTCTCCAAAGCCCTCCCCTTTCAAGAATATGCCAAACATTAAGGTCTCTTTTCACATAATCACACGAGATGGGGCTCTACTAAATTGAGATCCTCTCCCATGGCAATGGAGAGTTTTCCTAGCCAAAGATTTGTGGTCTCTTGTTTCCACCTCATCGCACCAAGTCCACACCTTTTATGCTAGGTTGAATTGTGCTCATTTCCACTATTCCATAAATAGAACCATAGAATCTTCTTTGTTCTTGAAGAGCCATCTTGATTAGTCCTCATTGTAGTCTCAATTTTCTTCATAATATGAGGGGTAGGGACCCCTTGAAAAAATACTTATGAAATATATTTTCTAGGAATTTATACACCTCGTGAGGGAGACCATCCTCCCCAACCCACCTACAATACCCAATATGAGAAACTCCACAATTAAAATTTATATTTTCATAATACTTATGTCCTCAAATTTACATAATCATTGGATCTAGGTTAATCTATGCTTATTTATATGCTTCTTATTTGTTTAGCCTGGACCACACTTAAGGAAAACTCATTTTCCAATACATTTTTGGTGAACTCGATTTATCTTGCATATAGCTATATATCTCTCTCTTTCTCTTCTCATATATCTCTATCTTTGGCTCTTTCTCACTCTCTCTCTATCTCCATTTTCTATCTCCACTTCTCTCCATTTTCTTGTTTGTCTTTGTCTCCCTCTCCCCACTTTCTATATATTTCTCTTCCATATCTATCTCTTTATCTCTCCCTCTCCTCCTTATTTTCCATCTTTATCTCTATCTTCCTCTCTATCTCCATCTCCTTACCCCCTCCCTCCTCTCTCTCTCTCTCTCATCTTGCCCCCTCTATCTCTCCCTATCTCTCTATTTCGCCCTATTGCAAACATAACATGAGCCTTTTGGTAAAGGAGATTGATTATCTTCCTAATTAAAAGGTTTTCTTTTGTTGTGTTTGGATCCCTATTTGTGGTGCATAGCTGATTTGAAACTATCGCTTAAACATTGATGAGTGGCACAAGCTTCCATTTCACTTAATCAAATGAAATTTAATAATGATGAGTGGCTGTGAACAAAGCCTAAATTTGCTGCGTAACCGTATTTATGTATTTTTCTGTAAAATATAATTAAATATATAGGAAGACGGTAATACATGAAAGGAGAAGATTTTTGGCCGAATGTTTAAAATTATTAATTATACTTATGTATAGTTTATGATATCTTCTTTATAGGGTATGTTTTAATATGATTTTTTTCAAATTTAGTTGTATTATTATTAAATTATATATTTATATGTAAGAGTCTCTGTATAGTAGTTTTTTAATTTAAGTCTTTATTTTTCAATATTCTAGATATATAATGTATATTTTAGGTTTTAAAATTTTGACATCCTTTATCTTACATGATTAGATATAAATTAGTATAATTAATATAGTATGTTTATTAAAATGAAAATTATGCCCTAATAACGAGCAAATTTAGATTTTAACATTACGACATCCTTTCCCTTATAAAATATAATAAATAATTAGTTTTAAATATATAATAATATTATTCTATAATAATTTTTTTATAAAACTAATACTAATACTAAAATCATTTTCTAAATGACCTATCAATTCATCTCATTTACTACACAAATGTGTGCAAAAAATAAACCATTTTTTCCCTAATTCACCTTTCACACCTCTTTGACGTACCCATTGTACAAGATGCCATACCTAGTTTATTTTCATTTAGCTCATTTTGTGCATGTAATCGCACAATTTTTTTAATTATAAATATTTAAATTTTAGCTATTTTTATGTATTAGAAATTATTAGCTATAAAGATAATCTAATTAATATATTATATATTTTTATATAATATTTATTTTATAATATATTTTATAATAAATTAAAAAATATTTCACATATTAATTATATATTATGTTTATATTCAATTACTACTTTTTATAATAAAATATATACTATATAGAATATTTATATTTAATAATACATTATTATATAAATAAATATATATATATATATGTATTAATAAATTTAATATACTTTTAACTAATACATTTAACAAATATTAAACATGGTACATTATTATTATAACAAACTTTAAAAAAAAAAAGGCATAAGGAAAAAATAATGGCGAAGGCGAGCAGGAAAGGGAGCGAAGCAGGATTTTTGAATTCTCCTAGTGATGGTGAAGACGATGAATCTGCAAAAGAGGATGACGATGCTGCTCTGGATGCCTGTGTCCTCTGGTTTCCTGTGTTGGAGGCTATGCAGTTGTGTCTATGTTGGATATGAAGTGTGGCTCCTTACTTGTTTTCCTCTGGCGTTGGCAATGGGGTGATCATGGTTTTAGACGAGGTTGTTATGCTTCCTTGGGTTGTTCAACTCATGTGTGGGGCTGTGGGCTTCTGGTTTTGGCTGAAGGCACATTGGAAGGGCATGCTGCTCTCTGTGTGCTTTGGAGGAACTTTGTTTTCCTTTTCCCCTGTTCTCGAGGTGCAGGGGTTTTCTGTGAAGGCGAAGGGTTTCCTTTGTTCTCTATGCATTGTGGTGATTTCGCTTGGTGAGACAGTTGTTTTCCGTGTTCCTGGTCTCTACGTGGTGCTTGACCATGGTGTGTGGTTGCTCTAGTTGTTGGTTATTGCCAAAGATGAAGATTTGGGCTAGTTTGGCCTGTTGCTTGATTTGGGTCAGTTTGGATGGTCTTGCTAGCCCCTGTTTCATGTTATTGATGATGGCTTTACTATTGCAACAATAATCCAAAATTTAAAAAATACAAATTAAAAAAAGTTGCATTTCAAAATAATAATGCAACAAGAGCTCAAGGTTTGCAATGACCACTTGTCGCATATAGCAATTAATTATCAAATTATATTTTTCAAATTTACTAAGATTGATCCATTTCAAACAATATAACTATTCCAACCAAAAATTCGGCGTACCCAATTGCACACAAAAAGTGCAATAGCTAGTTATATTTTCTTTTGTATGTGTTATTAAAGTCAAGCATTCACTAAAAATACTTAATATTATGTAATATATATATTTTTAAATTAATTATATTTTTTTAATGCATATGAACTTGAAAAACACTTTACAAATTATCATTACAAAGACAACACATAAAGTTTATTTATTTATCGAGAACAGGAGAAGAATTGTAAAATGTACACAACTCTTTTGAATAAAGAAAATCTAAATAGCTGATGCAATAGAAATACAACGTATCCACTTTCGTTTAAGACGTGTGGGCTGTGGATTTCCCGGCGTGTTTAGAAGATTAAAGTGTTGAAAAGGTATCCAACTGATTTGTCTAACATGAAATCAATGCAGTCACCCTGTATAGGACAATAGAGATAAGGCTTACTAGATTTTCTATGCATGTGCTGTACAAGTCAAATTTGCGGTAGAAGATACTTTTCAAGCTACGATCATAAAACGTGGTCAAGTCAAAAAGAGATGAAAGAAGCAACGCAGTGACCACCTAGGTTGGTTGCTTAGTTATTTATAGCCATACCGGGAAAGAATTGCAAAATGCACACGGCTCCACAATTGGCGGAATAGGAACACAATGTCTCCACTTTCGTTTAAGATATCTGTGGGCTATGGATTTTTGTTGTTATGGGTAATAATGCTGCAAAGTGATTTGCCAATTTCAACAGCATGTTCACAAGAGGAGCGAATTTCTCTATTAGATTTCAAGGCTGGTCTTAATCTTTCAGGTCGCTCTTTATCCTCTTGGCGGGGATTTAATTGTTGCCAGTGGGAGGGGGTTGGCTGCGATTATCATACATCCCATGTCATACGCCTTGATCTAAGTAATCGTCCTTATGATTACAGCCATCACTTGAGCGGGGAGCTTCGTCCATCGCTGTTTAATCTGCAGCACCTACAACATTTGGATCTCAGCGAGAATGATTTTAGAGGTATTTCTATTCCTCCCCAGTTGTCAAAACTGCGGAGACTTACATTTCTTAACTTATCACAAGCTGGATTTTGTGGTGAAATCCGTTTAGAGTTGGGAAATATGTCAAACTTGCGTCATTTGGATATTTCAGATAATTACTCGCAAGTTAATTATTTGAATGGTAGTAAGTTTGATGTATGGGTCAGAAATCTGAGAAGCTTAGAATTCTTGGGAATGAATGAAGTGAACCTGACAATGGCCTCGAAGCAGTGGGGTGAGGCCCTTAGTGGTCTTGCCAATCTTACCCAGATTCACCTATCTGGCTGTGGGCTCTCAGGAAATATTCCAGATCTCTCAAACCTCACCTCTTTATCGCATCTGCATATCGGCTTTAATTCCTTCCCGTTCGAACTACCCCCCTGGTTTGAGAATGTGTCCTCATTGGTTTCACTTGATCTCAGAGGTTGTGGTCTAAATGGTTCCATCCCTTCCAATTTCATGCCCCGTTCGAAATTGAGCGCTCTTGTGCTTGGTTGGAATTCTGACTTGAAAAGAAAACTTCATTTCGTTCTGAACCACTCTTCCTCCCTTCTTGTTCTGTCTCTCGCCCGTTGCAATTTTGAAGGAGAGATTCCCCCCTCTATTGCAGACTTTTCAAACCTTGAGAGCTTGGATCTCTCCAATAACCAACTGTCAGGAACAATTCCAAATTCCATTTCAATGCTGACTAGTTTAGAAGTGTTATGACTTAATTATAACCATCTAACTGGTCAGATTTCTCCGTCTCTGTGTGACCTTTCGGCATTAAGTGAACTACATCTGGGCCATAACCAGCTATCAGGAACAATTCCGGATTCCATTTCAAACCTGGCTAGTTTAAAAGTATTGACACTTCCTTCCAACAGATTAAGAGGCAACTTTTCACTTCAGATGCTCGGCAATCTAACTCGCCTTCAAAGACTGGACCTTTCCGAAAATCAGTTAAACATTACCATTTCTACAAGTTGGCTTCCACAGTTTGGTCACCTGAAGTTTTTGGCATTGAGGTCTTGCAATATAGAATACGATTTTCCTGCATTTTTGTCCCAACAATATGAATTGGAATACCTAGATCTTTCGAGTAACAACATTGTGGGAAATCTTCCTTCGTGGCTGTGGAATCTTCCTAATCTTTTTATGCTCATTCTTTCAAACAACCAACTGGAAGGTTCTCTACCGCGCCAGATATCCCATAATTTTACTATGGTGGATTTGCAAGGGAATAGATTATATGGTTCACTTCCTGCTCTTGATTTTGTTTCAATTTTATTAGACCTATCAGATAATGAGTTCAATGGCTCTATTCCAAGAATTGGCCCTTTTTCTGATTGGCTACCAATCTATCTATCATTGTCAGGGAATAATCTCTCTGGAGAAATTCGAAGTTTTATATGTCCAGATTCAAATAAATTGGGGCTTTTGGACTTGCCAAATAACAAGTTGACAGGTATGATTCCTGCAAACATTGGGCGGTGTTCTGAATTAGGAGTTCTAAAATTGGCTCAAAATGATTTGCAAGGGGAGATTCCAGAGGAGTTGGGAAATCTGTGGGAACTTGGGACGCTAAATCTCAATGGCAACAGGTTGCAAGGTATTATTCCTTCATCCCTTTCAAATTGCACGGGCCTCCAAGTATTTGATTTGGGAAACAACAAATTTGAAGGTAGCATTCCCGTTTGGATTGAAAAGCTGACAGATTTAAAAATTCTGAGCTTAACTTCTAATATGTTTAATGATAGAATTCCACTCCAGCTTATGAGGCTGCATAGTCTTCAAATTCTAGATTTATCCAGTAACAATTTATCAGGAAGTATTCCTCAAAATCTAAGCAAGTTATATGCTATGGTCAATCAATCTCAAAATATTGATGTAAAACATAGCTTCTCTTATTCAGCTGTAGATATGGACTTTTCTTATGAATCAAAATTTGAGGATGAAGTAACAGTTTGGATAAAAGGAAGGGCTCTAAGATACGAGAAGATAATCGATGCAGACAAGTTCATGGATCTCTCACGAAACAACCTGTCAGGTAATATTCCTTCAGAATTGGGACTCCTCCAGGGTTTAATTTCTCTGAACATATCACATAATAATCTAAACGGTTCAATCCCAGAATCTTTTGGGGCCATGGCTCAACTGGAGTCTCTGGATCTTTCAGAAAACAAGCTTTCAGGAAGAATTCCTTTCCAACTCTTAAATCTAACATTCCTTGCTGTGTTGAACCTTTCGGACAACATGTTGTTGGGGTTAATACCGCAGAGAAAGCAATTTTCAACCTTTGAGGCATCTTCTTTTCTAGGAAATCCCAATCTTCATGGACATCAACTTGAAACTGGACATTGAGTTCCGATTTGGGAAGCAGAGAGAATCTGACAGAATGGAATAACGTAACTGGTAATGATGCAGATGTAATGGACAGATGGTGGGCAGTGGGAATGGGATTATGTTATGGAATGGGGTTTGCTATAGTCATTGCAGTGTTGTGCTTCCACATAGAATGGAGACACATGTGCTTTAATTTGATGGATAATTTAATTTATCATCTTTTTGAAAGTCGAATCGTGGAGCTGTATGACAAAGTATGCCCACAGCCTTTGCTTCCAATATTGTAGATATGTACCTAAGATTTATCTTCTGGCTCATATTTTTGTTGGTTAATTTACATTGTTGTAATGTGTCCTGAAAAATTTTTTTGTTTTTAATTTAGTATGAACATGACTGGCATAGGAAAGTTAGTGCGCTGTATGAATAGCGCACTTTTAAAAAAAAAAAATTGTTTTTAATTTAGTATGAACATGACTGGCATAGGAAAGTTAGTGCGCTGTATGAATAGCGCACTTTTTATTCAGAGTAAGTGGTTCAGTTCGTAATTATCAATTATAAGTTTAAGTAGCCGTTCTTCCAAATATTTCCTGTTATTTATTCTACATTTTAAAAATGGCAACCTGTATAGAAATTGCTTATCTTGCATTTGTTTTCACGGCAAATCTAGTCAATACAATATAGTCAGAGTCTATTTATTATCTTCGTATATTTCTGTGCAAAGTCATATCTGATATTCTTCTGTTTCTTCTCCGCTTCTGCTGCGGGTTATCGAGAGGGAACTCTTGAAAAGTGATGCATGAGTCGCACCACATGCAAATCACCATCTCTCCGCATGCAACTCGACTTAACTTTCATGCACAGGCTTGCTTATTTAGTCCTAGTAAGAGGCGTGGAATTTGATGGTCTATTTCGTTAGTATATTACAACTTTAAAATTTATGAGACTGTGTAAGTTGACTTGCTACTGTATTATATGACATTTTAAATTATTATTAAATTGTAAAAAAATATTATAAATATATATATAATAAATTATTAAAATATAAATTAGTTTAAAATCTTTTCAAATATGGAATATAGTTCTTTCTAAATTTTAAAATAATTTTAACAAAGATTTTGATTTATTTTTAATATGAATTTAGAAACTTCTTAATAAATTTATGATTTTTTGAAAGATACAAAATTTGGGTGTTTTATAGGTGATTGACCTTTTTTAATTTTATAGGTGAGCATTTCCAATTTTATTTGGCTTTTATAAATATACTTTTATTTTTATTTATAAAGGTGAGAATTGTTTGGTTGGAGTTTTACACGTGATTGGCAAGCTTCCAATTTTATTGGTGAAAATTTGTATGCCTTCGAATTTTTCTAAAATTTTATTTGGCTTTTATATATGATTTTTTTATTTTTTATATGATGACTATTTTTATTGATGGTAGAGTATACGAGCACTATTGGTGAAACAATTCATTGATTAAACAATAAATGTTGATTCTCTTTATGTATATGTCAATATGTAGTATTCAACCATATTACAATAACATTTATACAAAATATAATATTATTATTACCTGCCTTAGATAATAAAAAAAAAAAAATCTCAAAAATAAAATAATTTTTTATTAAGGATTAAATTTACTTTTTGTTCTAGCTAGGTTTGAAATTGACCTTTAATTACATTTGTTTTTATTTATTTTCTTTGTAATGCATCATTAATTTATGCATCTCAATTTAAAATCAATAAAAGCAAAGCATTCATTTTTTGAGTTATTTTTTGTGTTTAAATATAAGAAAAATTTATATTAAATGTTTATATAAGATTATTATATTTTTATTGTTTATTCTTATTTGTAAGAAATGTCATTCCTATAAAAAAATACTTAGATACATAAAATATATTTTAAAAAATAACCAAATTACTTGCATTACATTAAAAATAAAAATTTATATATATATTTTTCATATTTAATATGTATGATTCATAAAATCAATAATAATGTTTTAATTTAGAAGATTTTCTATAAAAAAAAGTCATAAATTAAATATTTTTTGACAATTTATATTTTTCATAAAATGTCAAATAAAATGTATTTAAATGATCAAACCATCACAAAATCTTATATGACAGGTAGGGGTAGCCTTCACATTCTTGGTATGAATGTCTATTCGCTCATCAATTCATTTTTTCTCAATTATTTAACTCATCTTTCTCTAGATGTAGACTCCAGTTC
This sequence comes from Sequoia sempervirens, assembly GCA_007258455.2. Classification (NCBI taxonomy): domain Eukaryota; kingdom Viridiplantae; phylum Streptophyta; class Pinopsida; order Cupressales; family Cupressaceae; genus Sequoia; species Sequoia sempervirens. Next base: position 126,486,314 of record VDFB02000017.1, on the reverse strand, counting down.
TGAAGCATAGTTTCCAAGACAAAAAAATGCAATTCAAGCTTTTGTCTTTTTTAATAATTACGCCGAGAGGCGTTCTATAGTCACAACAGGGGTGGAAAGAACCTGAGTACATAAAAAAGAAAGGCAAACGTAACTGACAAGAATATGAACCGATGGAAGTGGATGCGAGTAGTGGGTAACGACTACCATGCATTGACGATAGTGGAGGAGCAGAAGAGTAATCAATGAGAGTGGAAGGGTCTACCAATGGTACAATAATGCTAGCATCTAACCACACATCAACTATTATTTTAGTAGCAATTCACCACCATTTGCCTGCAGTGATTTGCAGGTGTGTTTGAATCCCCCTACAACGTTTGTTTGTCTACGGGAGCATTTCATCTCATTGTTTGGAGTACTGAGGTTTGTATAATTCTCCGGTTTGGTGATATTTTATAGCGATGGAATACTTGAGATTGTGAATTGTTGTGGGAATCAGTATCACATATTATCTGGTAAGAGAAATGTTTTTGCACCCTATTTTTTTGAGAATTCATAATGGCTAGAAAATTTCTTACTCTGAAAAACATAGATCTATGTCGTCAGAATTAAATCTCTTTGTGATTCAACATTTTAAATTCTTGGAAAGTCATATTAAATTGTGTTTTTGTAGTAGAATATTTATTTTGCTTTAGAACGTTGTGTTTTATCTGAAGTCCTTGGCTTAAATTGTTGTGTTTCTAACATCGAATTCTTTGCAAAGTTGTTTTGCTGCTTCAACCCACTACAACGAACAAGATGTAATTACTGAATCATGCCCAACAACCAGCCAGCGGAATTGTATGCATGCTTTGCAAATGATTTGTCACCTTAAATTGATTTGTATCATCTCTTAGAATTGTCTCATAACAGTTTGCAAGGGAAGATACCATGGGAAATAGGTAAGCTGCAACTTCTTCACACATTTAATGTATTGCATCCATACTGAGATTGGTTTTGATTGTCTCAATTAACTAATATTGTGTGTAAGGCTTTCGTAATCTTTCCTACAAACTCTGCCCATTTTTCTCATTGGCATCATTGACAGCACATCACAATTTGTGTACAATCTTGAGGTAAGTCACTTGCCATGGTGTCAGTGAGATTTATTTTTTAAAATATGTACGCAGTTACAATCTTGATGTAAGTCACTTGCCATGGTTTTTGATAGTAGGTGTAATGATCTGGACCTCTTTGTGGGTAGCTTAGAGAGACCAAACATGACCATTATTATGGTAAGACTACATGAAATTGATTGTTTTAAAGTTGAATTGAAATTTTATTGATTTGACAGAGATCTCATGCTAGATGTGAGAGGAGCACTTTTAACAATTGTGATTCAAATAATGATGAAAACTTACAATCCTGTTAAACACAGAAGGGATCCATTGGAAGTAATTCATTGACTGATGGAAAAGGAATTCAATTAATTGTTATTAAGTGGTGTTTTTCTCATTTCCAATCTCATATACTCTTATCTGTTTGAAAGATGGCATGTGGGTGAGTTAATTGCTTTTTGTGTAATTTTTGGTCTAAAATATTGTAGTTATGATCATATGAGTAGCGTGGTGAATCCCTAATCCCTAATAAATTGGAAGCCCTCATATGATTTCCAACAAAGATCTTTAATATTTTTTTTTGAAAACCATATTCTTTTTGCTATGCAGTTATAATGTTCATGGCACAGTTTAGTCACTTTTTAAAAAACAATAAAAAAATAACAAGCTGTTTTATTTTTAGGTGACATCAGATTCACTGTAAGTTGATAACATGCTTAACTTATGGTCATGAAGGTCATTCCATTTGTATGCTGGAATAGCCCTTTATATTGCTTAATTTTTTAAAACTTTACAGACCAAAGAAGATATCAAACTATGTAATATTGAACAGGTTTCATGGATTGCACAACTGCATATTGTGTTGAATAATATTATTTTCTAAAGGTTTAGATTTAATTATGAAAATAAGATATATTATTATTTATTATAAATATGTATATCTTTAACAAATTTCATGCAGTATTAAGAATTGAAAATGAAGTTATCAAATTGTAATATAAATTGATTTTTTTACAGTTTACATATAAGTTAAAATATTATAAATAAAAAAATAAAAAATAATTATTACCTTTGAATTATATATAGAGAAAGTTTATAATTCATCACACTCTGTAAAAGAAATATACTAATTTTTTTATTTCATATAAAAGTAAGTTTCTAAATTAATATGCTTAAAATTAAAAATTACATGTTAAATTATTACATATAAAAATGAAATTTCTAAAATTTAGAAAATTAAGTTAGCAAATTAAGTATAAAAGAAATTTCTAATTTTACTTAAGCTTCTAAATTAATATACTTAAAATTATAAAATATTGAAAATCTTTAAAAATTAATATACTTAAAATTATAAAATATTGAAAATCTTTAAAAAATTATATATATTCTTTGATGTAATTGGAAAATTATTTTTCTAAAAAAAAATTATGAAACAATGAAAAAAAATTGTTATTTTCTAAATTCTAAATTAATTTATATAAAGTAAAAAATTATAATATTAAATAAAAAGGTAATATCCTAAATTTTCTATTCATATAAAAATGTTTCTAAATTAATCTATTTAAAACATAAAAAATATTGAATTCTTTTAAAAAAAATAAAAGCATTTCAAAAAAGAAAATCATTCATATTCTATTTTATTCAAAATTTATATATGTGTGTATGTAGAAATATTATAAATTGAAAGCTTTATTAAATATTTTATTGTAAAAAAATACCAATTTAAATATATAGTTTAATGTAAAATAAAAAAAAATCATAATAAGTGCATATCTAAAATCAATTTAAAACAGCAAAATTAAATACAAAGAAAATTTAATAATTTTATTATTACATATAAAAATAAATTTTAAAAATTAATATATTAAAAACTAGCATATCTATCTTAAAAAAAATATAATTGAAAATTAAATTTACACTTAACTTTATCATATAATTAATAAATAATTTATATAGATTTAATATTATTTATATATTTAGTATTATTTAGAATTGATTTAAGTTGAAAATTAAATTCACTTAACTTTATCATATTGATTAGGATTTAATTATGGTTAGGGTTCAATTAAAATTCTAAGATAAAGCTTGGAGTTAAGGCTAGGGTGATAAGGGTTACATCAAGGTTACAATTACAGTTTTGGTTATGGTTTGTATTCAATTAGGGTTAGAGTTTAGTTAGGATTATGGTCCAGGTTCAATTATGGTTGAATTTCAATAAGGTTAGGGTTAGTGTTCTGAGATAAATCTTGGAGTTATAGTTTGGATTAGGGTTTGTGTTCAATTAGGGATAGAATTAGGATTGGATTTTATTATGAATAGGGTTAGGGTTAGGTGTTCTGAGTTAAGATTAGGGCGAGCACTGAAGTTAGTGTTAGTGTTGAGGATTAATTAGGATTAATATTTAATTAGGGTTTAATATAGAAAGGAGTGATAGGGAGGAAGGGGGGAGAGGGAGAGATAAATATAGAGATAGAAAGATGCAGAGATAGCGATATAAAGGAGAGATGGAGAGATATATACAACTTGGGAAAGATATAGGGGTTGAGATATAGAGAGTCAAAGACAAGACTGGAGCAATAAAAATATAAAGGGAGAGATGGAAGGAGAGACAAAGAGGGAGAAGGATAAACAAAGGAAAAAAGAGGGAGACAATGAAAGAGGGGGAGTTAGAGAGAGCAAGATAAAGATATAGAAAGTGATAAATAGAGAGAGGTGGAGAGGGATATAGAGAGAGTGGGAGAGATGGAGGGAGAGATTGAGTGAATAAGTGAGAGAGATAGAGATAATGAGATATAATGAGTGGGGGAGAATGAGAGATGGGAAGATAGAGATAGAGGGGGGAAGAGAGAGAGATAAAGGAGGTGATAGAGATAAGTAATAGAGATAGAGAGGGAGAGAGAGAGGTAGATATAGGGAGTTTGTGTGCGAGAGAGAGAAATATATAGAGATAAATATATAGAGGGAGAAATAGGGAGTGTGTGTGTGAGTGAGGGAGAGATATTGAGATATAGATAGAGAGGGATATATATATAGGGAGGGAGTGAGAGAAATAGAGAGAGGATAGAGAAGTAGACAGATATAGAAAGAGCTTGCATGATAGGGAGAGAGAGATAGAGAGAGAGAGATACATTAGAAAAGATATAGGGGAAAGAGAGAGATATGTAGGGAGAGGTAAGGAGATAGAGATAGGGGGAGAGATAGGAAGGAATATAGAAATAGAGATGAAGATGGATATGGAGAGAGAGAGAGGGAGAGATAAATAGAGATATAAAGAGGGGGAGACAAAGAGAGGGAGATCTATGGAGGGATAAAAAGATATAGGAAATTATATATAGAGGTAGAGAGGGAGATACATATAGAGTGATAGAGGTACAAATATATTAAATTAAGATATATATGTATATAGAGAGATATGGAGATATATATGTATAGAGAGAGAGAGAGGGATATGATTAGGATTAGGATTAAATTAGGGTTAGGGTTCAATGAAAATTCTAAGATAAAGCTTGGAGTTAGGGTTTAGGTAATTAAAGATATATCAGGATGACAATTAGGGTTAGGGTTAAGGATTATTTAGGATTAGGATTGAATTAGGGTTAGGGATCAGTTAGGATTAAGCTTCAATTAGTATTCAATTAGAGGTCAATTAGGGTTCAGGTTAGGGTAGGGTTATGGTTTAATTAGGTCTAGGGTTAGGGTTACAATAGGGTTCAATTATGATTAAGGTTATAGGATAAAGCTTGGGTTAAAGGTTAGGGCCAAGATTAGGGTTGGAATTAGGGTTATGACTTAACTAGAGTTAGAGTTAGGCACAATTAGGGTTTGGGTTAGGGTTAATGTTAGGTAGGGTAAGGGTTCACCTAGGGTTAGGTTTTAGGATTAGGGTTAGGATTAGGGTTAGGGTTAGGATTAAGATTAAGATTAGGCTTAGGGCCTAACCATAACCCTAACCCTAATCTTAACCCTAACCGTAACTCTAACCCTAACCATAACTCTAACCCTATCATTAATACTAACCCTAATCCATATTTGTGATGATAACCCTAATCTAAATTCATGATGATAAACCTATTTGTCATGATAAGCCTAACCCTAACCCTAATCCCTATTCATGATGATAAACCTATTCATGATGATGACCCCAACACTAATCCTAATTTTAACTCTAACCCTAACCAAATTTTATCATTTATAAAATCATAACCAAATTGAACCCTTACTATAATTGAACACTTACCCTAATTGAAACCAAGCCCTATTTTAACCATATCTTTAATTCTAATTACAACCCTAATCTAAATTCGTGATGATAATCCTATTTGTGATGATAAATCTAACCCTAACCCTAACCCTATTCATAATGATAAACCTGTTCGTGATGATAAACCTAACCCTAACCCTAACCTTAACCTAATTAAACCCTAACCCTAATCCTAATCCTAACCCTAACCCTAATCCAAATCCTAATGCTAATCCTAACCCTAACCCTAACCATAATCCTAGAATCCTAACCTAATTAAACCCTAACCCTAATTATATTCCTAATTCTAACCTTAACCCTAATCCTAAACCTAACCCTAACCCTTACCCTAACCCTAAATAAAATTAATAAACCTAACCCTAATCCTAATCCTAACCCTAACCCTAACCCAAACCCTAATCCTAATTAAACCCTAACCCTAACCCTCATCCTAATCCTAACCTAATAAAACCCTAACCCTAATCCTAACCCTAACACTCACCATAACCCTAATCCTAATGCTAACTCTAACCCTAACCCTGACCCTAACCTAATTAAACCCTAACTCTAACCCTAATCCCAATCCTAACCCCAATCCTAACCCTAAACAAAATTAAAAACTTAACCCTAATCCTTACCCTAACCCTAACCCTAACCCTAACCCCAATCCTTACCCTAAACCTAATCCTAACCGTAACCCTAACCCTAATCCTAACCCTAACCCTAAACCTAACCTAATCCCACAACCTAACCCTAAATCTATAACCCTAACCACCTAACCCTAACCCTAATCATAATCCTAACCCTAACCAATCCTAATCCTAATCCTAATGCAATCCCTAGCCCTACCTAGAACCTAATCCAAATCCTAACCCTAACCCCAGCCCTAACCTAACCCCCAGCCTAAACCCCTAAGCCTGGCGTAAATCCTAAGCACTAACCCTAAAACCTAATCCTAACCTAACCTAACCCTAACCCTAAATCCTAACCTAATCCTAACCTCCTAAATCCTCCTAACTAGCCTAATCCTAATCCTAACCCTAACCCTAACCCTAAGCCTAACCCAATCTTAGCCCTAACCCTAAACCCCTAATCCTAACCCTAACCCTAATCATAATCCTAACCCTAATCGCAATCCTAACCTAATTAAACCCTAACCCTAATCCTAAGCCTAAACAAAATTAATAAACCTAATCCTAACCCTAACCCTAATACTAGCCCTAACCCTAACCCTAATCTTGACCCTAGCTATAATCCTAACCCTAACCCTAACCCTAACCCTAATCATATCCCTAACCCTAATACTAATGCTAACCCTAAATCTAATCCTAACCCTAACCTAATTAAACCCTAGCCCTAATCCTAACCCTTATCCTAACATTAACCCTAACCCCAATCTTGACCCTAACCCTAACGCTAATCCTAATCCTATCCCTAACCCTAATGATAACCCTAACCCTAAACCTAATCCTAACACTAATTCTAACCCTAATCCTAACCCTAATCATATTAACTATCATATTATAATATATTAATTATTATAATAATTTTATAATAAAATATATAATAAATATAAAAAATAATTTATTTAGGATATTACATGTTGTGTCATGACTGCTACTAGCATATATATATATATATATATATATATTATTAAAATAATATATATATATATGCTAGTTTATTTACATTTTAATTTTTTAAAATAGAATATGCTGAAGACAATGTAGGATTATAGTAATCTACTCGATTGTTTTTTCTACTAGTTTAATCTTTATGTTAATTTAAATTTATTTAATGATAAAAAATATTTTATGTTTTTGTGATATTTAAATGGAATTTTAAGAATTTTAAGTAATAAGTATATTTTGCAAAAAATATGGAAAATTTGTATTTAATACTTTAAATTATAAATTTTAATTAATTTTTTTCTTATTTAAATTAAAAATAAAATAAAATTGATGAAAAATGGGTAGAAATTGAAGTTGTTCTATTTTTGTGGGGTTTTAATTAGTTTTCAATCTTATGGCATCTGATGCAAGGAGGCAGTACCATACTTAGAATAAGTGGGTCCACTAGGTAGATGATGTAGATGCCAAATGGTCCCCTCTACTACTTAGGGGAGAGGGCCCAATAGTCGTGTAGGCTAACTTTGTCAGCATGTAGCAATTGACTAGAATATCGTAGAACTTCATTTTTTTTTTAAATGTAGACTAGCCTCTTATTTATCTATAACTATCGGCGAGACTCCAAGTGAATACCTATCAGCGAGATATCTCCATATTGACAAGACTTCACACCGAAGCATATGAGATACTCCGATGACCACAAGTGTAACAACCTGTCGGAAAGACATACCATCTCAATAAGACTTCATACTGAGATAAGCCTTTTGGCCAAGGGTCTCCCCGACATCGCTTGTCGCCCAGAGTCTCCCTGATATATGATAAGAGTGGCCTGTCGACGAGAGATCTCCATGAGTAGTGAGAGATAGAAACTATCATAGCGATCAACATGTCATAGTGATAGGTTCATTCGATGAGACAGTATCAAGGTCATAGCGACCAAAACATTTCAGCAAGGATTCAACTGCTAGTCGGCCAGACACAAAATATGTCACACCAACTTGGCTCTCTTAGAGGTTTCAGCCTATGGGATTGAGGCACACATTTCCAACAATCTCCCACTTGACAAAGATCACATAGGCACCTCTAGAGCACAACAAAACTACTAACATTCATGGGCACTAAGGCACATCAAATTGGCACACCACCTGAACTTGTCTGTGCTCATTGGGTTCGTCAATGCATCTGCAACATTGTCCAGAGTATCCACTTTTTCTAATGAAATCTTTCCATCCTCCACCATATCTTGTACAAAGTGATACTGTACATCTATATGTTTCATCCTGGCATGGAAAGTAGGATTCTCTGCCAAACAGATAGCACTCTGACTGTCACAGAAAATAGTTATTTGTCTTGCATCAAAACCAATGTTAGAACAAAAATGTTTTGTCCAAACTGCTTCTTTACAAGCATGTGTAGCTGCCATGTATTCAGCCTCTATAGTGGACAAAGTGACTACAGCCTGCCGCTTACTCATCCAACTCACTACATCACCATTCAACATGAAAATATATCCATTGGTGGATCTTCTACTATCAATGTCCCCTGCGCAATTAGAATCCACTTAACCTTGAATGCTAAGAGTCTTTTGTGATTCAACCAAGTTCCCATGGTAACTCAAAGCATATTCTGAAGTTCCCTTCGAATATCTAAATACCCTTTTCATAGCATCCCAATGTGTCCTTCCAGGATTAGCCATAAACTGACTAAGTACTCCCACTACTTGGGCAATGTCTAGCCTTGTACAGACCATTGCATACATAAGACTACCAACCACACTAGCATAGGGTACACTGGTCATGTCCTCCATCTTAGTAGGAGATTTTGCACAGTCTTCAATAGATAGCTTTGTTCCGTGCAAGACTAGAACAACTAGCTGCTTCCAATCATTCATACAAAATCTCTCTAGAGCATTCTTAACATACTTACTCTGACTAAGCCAAAGTTTTCTATTTTTCTTGTTCCTAGTTATTTCCATTCACAGAATATACCTCACTGCACCAAGATCTTCCATTTCAAACTTTGCAGACAACTAAGATTTAAGATCAGAAATCATTAACTTACTATTGCCTATGAATAGCATATCATCAACATAAAGAGCAACAATAAGGACTTGATCACTTTCAGCTTTGTAATACACACAATGATCAGATTTTGATCTTACAAATCCCAATGACAATACAAAAGTATCAAACTTCTGGTACCACATTCTAGGAGACTGCTTTAACCCATACATAGACTTTTTCAACTTGCAAATTAGTTTTTCTTTACCTTTCTCAAAAAAGTGCTCAGGCTGGGACATATAGATTTCTTCTTCAAGATCACCATGAAAAAATCTTGTCTTCACATCCATCTGTTTCATCTCTAAGTCATACGCTGCTACAAGGGACAAGAGAAATCTAATGGATGTCAACTTAGCTATAAGAGAAAAAATCTCCCCATAATCAATTCCCTCTACCTAGGAATAACCCTTTGCAACCAACCTCACCTTGTATTTTTCCACACTGCCATCCAGACCTATTTTCTTCTTACTATACCCATTTGCAGCCCATAGCTTTTTTTCCTTCAAGAAAGGGCACCAAACTCTAGGTCTCATTCTTTTTTAATGATGCCATTTCTTCATTCATGGCTTCAAACTAAGAGTTTGAATCAGACATTCTAAATGCCTCTTTCACAATCCTAGGTTCATTAGTGCTAGAGATTAAAGCATAGGCAAAAGTAGAATCTATCAAAGAAAACCCATACCTATCAGGTTGCTTTCTTTCATGAGTTGACCTCCTCGCTTGGTGAGGCTGAGGTTCTTCTTCTTCTTCAGAACTTTCAGAACTACTTGAGCTCTCCTTAGTTTCAGGTACATTTTGAATTTTCAATTCCTCTTTATCTGGTGTCAGAGGAATTTCAACTACATCCTTTTTGTTTTCTAATTTTTTTTTTACTGTAGATCCAAGGTAGAAGGCTTTATCTTATGAAATATTACACTTCTACTGTACAAAACCTTCTCTATATCAAGGTTCTAAAGCTTGATTCCTTTTATGCTAGCACTATAGCCAATAAAAATACATTTGACATCCTTGTTCTCCAACTTAGATCTTTTCTCATTCTGCAAATGAGCATATGCCTCACAACCAAAAACATGAATGTGTCTCAAAGAGGGCTTCTTACCAGACCACGCTTCCAAAGGTTTTTTCTAAACAAGAGAATAATTTGAAGAACGATTTATCAAGTAACATGCAACAGCAACAACCTCATCCCAGAACTTCTCCTCCAAGCCAGCACTACTCAGCATACTTCGTGCTCTCTCCATGACTGTCCTATTGAACCTTTCTGCAACTCTATTTTGCTACAAAGTGTAAGGTGTATTTTTATATCTCTTAATTCCATGATCTTTACATTACCTCTCAAAATCATCAGAACAAAATGCACCATCATTATAAGTCCTTAAACATTTTATTTTTCTTCCAGTCTAATTTTCTACAAGGTTCTTAAATTCCTTAAACTGACTGAACACTTCTAATTTACTTTTCAAAAAATAAACAAATGTTCTTCTTAAATAATCATGAATAAACGATACATAGTACCTTGACTTAGAAAAAGAAGGAACATTCACTGGACCAGATATATCAGAATGAATATAATCTAGCAAACTAGAAGATTTATGAGGACTAGAATAAAATGAAACACGATGTTGTTTACTATATATACAATGTTCATAGAATTCAAATTTTAGGTTACAATCTTCAAGCCCCTCAACCAGGTTTTTGTTCTTCAAGGTTTTTAAACCTTTCTCTCCAATATGGCCTAGCCTATGATGCCAGATCATAGTATTTTCTTCTAGAAGTTTAACTTCCATAGAGTTTACACAATTAGGAAAATAATTCTCTTTACCTCCATGAGTAGCTTTATGTGACTTTACAGAGACACTGTTACATTGAACATGTGCATCCAACTTGTACAAGGTACCAATACGATCACCCCTTGCTAGCACCATTGAGCCTCTAGTCATCTTGCAGCCATTTCCAGAGAAGGTGACTTGCACTCCAATATCATTCATCTTACTGACAGACAACAAATTTTGATCCAGACCTAGTATATGCATCACATCCTTGATTCCCTTCACTCTTCCATCAGGGAATTGGATTTTGACTCTTCCATGACCAACAATCTCCAAGGTTGAATCACTTGCTAAGTACACCTTTCCACCATCATATTCTTCATACTACATAAACCAGTCTCTATGAGATGTCATGTGGAAAGATGCTCCAAAATCAATTAGCTAGACATCATCTGATGCCTACGTAGTCAAAGTTGCAATGAAGGAATCTACATCACTATGAGAAGAATCATAGTTGGAAGAGTTCTTCTTCTTCTTTTTCTCCTCTTTACAATCTTTTTGGACATGACTAGGTTTCCCACGATTCCAGCACTTCACCTTGGACTTCTTGCCAGGAGACTTTGATCTCCCCTCTGATTTCGATTTGGACTTCTTGTCCTTCTTCTTTCCATTTTCTTACGACCTTCCTCTAACAGCAAGGGCCTCGTTCACCATCTCAAAAGATTTCCTTCTCATCTCTTCTGATAACAAAGAAGCAACAATATCTTCCATCTTAAAATTGGATGTTGTACTCCCAATCGCCATCATGAGGTGATCCCAAGAGTCTGGAAAAGAACACAATAAAAGCATACAACGATCCTCTTCATCAGTCTTCAAACCAACCAATGTTAACTGTGCAATTATTATGTTGAATGTTTTCAAATGATTAGCAATAGATCCTCCCTCCTGCATTCTCAAAGCATACAACTTCTTCCTTAAGAACAATGTATTCACCAAGGATTTCCCCTGATAAACAGATGCCAGTCTCTTCCACAAGAAAGATTCAGTCTTCTCTTCATGCACATTCAAAAGAATAGAGTCTGCCAAATAGAGCCTTATCAACCCCTTAGACTTTCTATCTGCAAGGTCCCAATCTTCTTGCTTCATGCTTGTAGGCTTCATTCTAGAAACAACAATCGAAAGATCACAATCCAGTAATAGGTATTCCATTTTGAGTTTCCACAACTCAAAATTGCTGGCATTGAATTTCTCTATTTCAATATTTCCTAACGTGCTTGCCATCTCAATCTATAATCCAAATTACCAAAATCCTACAAGACTCCCACTAAACATAATTGACTCAAAAAACACAACATACCCACAAGGATAAAACAACTAACCTAGCTCTGATACCACTTGTAAGGAAAGCTAAGTGCAGAAAAAACTCTCCTAATGTCAAAACCTCTAGGAAGAATGCAAAGACACTTTTAAATTTTACAATTACAATCCAATTAAGATGTACATGAAAGAAATAAAAGAAACATAGAATTAGACAAACAAATATGTACACCAGATTTACATGGGAAAATCCTTACGAACCTCATCTGCAACTTCAGAGTAAATCCATGACGCTTCCATGTCTGTCGAACTTCATCTCAATAGCAGCCACAATAGTCCAACTGCTAGCGGTTCCCATTTGGCTTCTCTAATTGGTCATAGACTCACCATGTAGGATATTATCCCAATCTGTCAAAGGTCTTCAACCTTTGTTGGCATGTCGGTGAGACACAAACCATGTCTCCCTGATGCCACAAAGGAAGCATTCGATATCGCCAAGAGTCCTTACTATTGGCAAGAGGTTACACTGAATCCAAAAAGCTATCGCTAAGACTTCGTCGTGTCGCTAAGACCTCATATCGATGATCATCACTCATATCGCTATTGCCAGGACTTATCGCTATCGGTGAAACATCATACCGAAGCTTCAAAGTCACATAGATATGAGTATTCCATTTGGTGAGACAATCATCTTTTGCCAAGACATCACACCAATGTTCACAAAGTATTCCAAAGTGTTCAATAGTCGGCAAGACTATCGTCCTTCACTGAGAGATTATACTGAGCCCTTTAAGTTATACTGAAACATCCAACAATCGGCAAGACTTCATTCGTCACTGGGACTTCACACCGAGCCACCATATGTTACTCTGAGTATATACTATTGGTAAGACATACCAACTATTTCCAGGAGTTCTTATTGAAGTTACATGTTATCCCGAAGACTCCAAGTGAATACCTATCAGTGAGACATCTCCATATTGACAAGACTTCACATCGAAGCATATGAGATACTCCGATGACCACAAGTGTAACACCCTGTCGGGAAGACATACCATCTCGATAAGACTTCATACCGAGATAAGCCTTTCGGCCAAGGGTCTCCCTGACACCGCTTGTCAGCTAGAGATCTCCATGAGCGGTGAGAGATAGAAACTATCACAGCGATCAACATGTCACAGTGATAGGTTCATTTGGCAAGACAATATCAAGGTCATAGCGACCTGAACATTTCAACAAGGTTTCAACTGCTAGTCAGCCAGACGCAAAATATGTCACACCGACTTGGCTCTCTTAGAGGTTTCAGCCTATGGGATTGAGGCACACATTTCCAACAATCACCAAGCCTTCACTCAACATCAACACTCTCATACAACATTCCTCTAAATCAACCTTAATCATAGTGCATCCTAAATTGATCAACACTAGTGGTATTTATCATTCTCGTTTGAAAACAATCAAACAACCAAAGATATTCTCACTTAATGTAAATTTTATCTCGCAAAACACTAATGAATTGAATTCATTAGATTTTACACCCTCCTGTATAGGAGAGAACAAAATATCACAATATGTAAAGTCTTTTGTAGGTATGACAACTTATACTAAGAAAGATGTATCTTTGAAGAAAACTACAGGAACAACTTCTACCATTGATCAAGAGGGTATCTTGTCAAGACTCCTCCAAGATTGGTTGATAACCCTTCCTCCAAGAACTCGAAATAAATTTTATTACAAGACTTCATTTTTCGCATATCATAGAGTTCATGACCATTCGACTAATGAATGCAAGGCTTTGAGTAGTAAAATCCAACATCTTAAGGAGTTTGGTGTTCTTCCTTATGTGGGGGGCACCTAATTTCTCTAATTGATACTAATTTTCACTCTACCATGCATCTTCTCACTCATGTCAGCTCACCCTTATCCTGCACTAACTAGGGGTAAGGGGTTCAATAACCTTTTCCTCGTATGTCACTTGTCATCGCCTCTTTTGACTAGTCATTAACCTTTCATGAACATATAAGAGAAAGCTTGGGATGTGGACAAAATTCCTTAAGTTGGTTCACATGTGACATACTACCCTTTTGTAAACATATGACTTGGCATAGGGCTTTTTGAGTAAGCTCTCATTTCTTCTTCTTCTACTACTTTAAAGCAATTTCTCATAGTAATGGTGTTAGCAACCACTTTAAAGTGTGCCATACATCGACACTCTCATTTCATTGTGATTTTATTTTTCATGTGATTTCCTCCCTTGGAAATGTTAGGTACAATGTTGTCCACAATGAGACATTTCACTTGTCCTCTCTTGGAAACAAGATTGAGCATTTGCACATTTCCTCTCTACGAGAAATTAGGCATAATGTTCCCTAAGATGAGACCTTACATGAAATAAGAAAAATCCCTTTGAGTATTCCTTGCATTTACAATGTCTATGAGTGTCAAGCATATAAATTTTTTCTTACCTCATAGATATCAAAAGTCATTTTCATTGTGGAACCTTATTAAAGTTATCAGGAGGTATAACTTTGGTATGGTTGAGCAGGAAGCCCATTCTGAGGCATTACTTTCTCCTTAGCCACCTGCATGTGTCTGAGTGTATACTATCCATGAGTGTATGTGTCTCACCTCTTAGGACTTCTCACCCAACAGACAACCAAGAGTTCCCTCACCTCAAAGTGAGTATACATTATTGGAAAAATAGCTTGGATCTGATACACAATGTGTTGGACAAACAACTGAAGCTTGATCCACCTTTTTTTTTTCACTCTTCTCTTCTAGTTTTTTCCATTGCATGATCATGTATCTTGTTCTACTAAAAATCATTCACCTTGTCCATGCCCTTTTGTGCTCATGATGGCTTGACTTAGGATCTTGAATCTTGGGAGAGTGACCACCTCCTTCGATCTTTTTCATCCCTTGTCATCCACATTGGTACAATTGGATCTCTCTTGAATTTCTACTTTAGTGTAACTATGAAGCAAGTTCATCCTTTCACTAATGTGGGGGCTAAATGTAGCATAGAGAAAAGGAAACTTGCTTGGTTTGGGAATAATTGATGACAAATTGGACTTAATGAGGCCCTGATTTAGTGTTGTGAGGCGTTTTACACATCCACATTAGGTATTGGACCCTTGCAAACTAAATAAAATTCATTTAATAATGTCTTGTGAAGGCATTGCAAAGTGCTGTAAAAGACTTTCACACTTCTCTATATTTAACGAACCCATTTTCCCTTAATTTAATAATGTATAATGTATTTAATGACATTACCACATTAATCTAGAAGGCTTGTAAATTAAAGTTAACTTTAATCTATTGTTGTGATGTGTCGTACACATTCACATTGGATGTTGTGCCTGTGTAGGCTAAGTGGACCTTATTTTAGTGTTATAAGTGTATTTAATCATGCTTTCACATTGAATTTTGTGTCCCAAGCCCTAATTAATCTTTACATCATCATTAATAGACCCCTATGGCCCCATATTGTACATACCAAGGCCTAATTTGATCAAATATCCAGCTATATCAACATATAAAGCCAATTTATGCATTCCATAACAATCAAGCTAGCAATAGGACCCCTCTGGGACTATTTCACCCATATGGGTGAATGAGTCCTTTCCAGGTTGGACTAAGTCAACTAGCATGGTGAATTAGTCCCATTTGGGCTATTTTTGACTTTTGAATTGGAGAATTTGGATTTTAAGTTTATTTTTCCTTTGTGTCGGCCTTAGCGATCCAATTAACAAGAAAATTAGGTGGATTGCCTATAAATACATGCTTCAAAACCCTAATTCATAACTCATTAACATCCTAATAATTTCATTCATCATGCATCTTCTCTCTCAAGTCAAGCAATCTAGGGTTTTATCACCTCAAGTCATCAAGATAGCTTCCTAAGGCATCCAAGGGTAGAATCTTCATACATTTTCGTAGAAATTAAAGATATCTCATCATGGAAAGTATCTAATTCCTTTATTTCATGCTTTATCACATTATTTCTACATTTTTTTTTAATTACCTAAAAAGGGGTTTGACCAAGGAAAACCCCCATTACCTAACATTCAACATTTTTCTCTCTTTTCACGTGTACTTACAAATTTAGGTGTCTTGACAGTTTGAAAATCATTGAGTAATAGGTTGAAGATTTTCTAGAGTTATCTTCCTCTTTGCAAGGTGAAAATATCAATAAAAAGTTACTTTCAGGTCTGAGTTTGACAGTTTCATAATCAGACACCTGGAGGAATTGAAAGAGCAGATTGAGGGATTTTGTTTGCACTTTTAGATTTTCAAAAATGTCAAAGTGGACTATCACCAACAATGGCTGATTAGTCCCATTGCTAAGCCTGAAAAATGCTTTTTGTGGATTTGTACACCCATTTGGTTGAAACGGGCTACAAAATAGTTTTCTAGATTTGGGACTAAGTCGCCTAGATTGGTACAAGTGTCCTAGTGGGCTTCTGCATTAGATTTTTTAGAATACCATACCTTCATTCCATCCTTTTTTAGCTTACAGGTGTACACCTTTAGTTTCATCAGTTTCTATTGCAATTTACCTTCATTTTTAGGTCATTTAGTTTATGTTTGCATATCAAAATTTGTTCTCAAATGACTTGCATTTCTTAGGTCTTGCATTAATAAATCATATTTTTAGTTTATTTCATTTATATCATTACATTTAAACATACTTCATTAATATTGCATTGATTTTGAATGTTAGCATTGCCCATTTTGGCTCTTCTTTTTCCTTTTAGGTGAGAAACCTTAGAAGTGGAAGAAAGCAATAGGGTGCCAAAATCCTTTATTGCACATACATTATGAAAAAGTATATTTTTAGATAGAGGCGCCAAATTCATTAGATACTTTTGGAGGACATTGTGCAAGAATATGAAGATATATTTGAACATACCATCTACAAAAAGATGGAAAAATAGAGGTTGTAAATATAAGTTTGGATAAATTTTTAAGATGTTTAGTACAAATCAAGGCAAGATATTTGGATTTTTTTTTGCTACAAGAAGATTTTTCATACAATAATTTAGTTAACCAAAGCATAGGGAAGACAACATTCCATATTGTGAAAAGAATACATCATAGAGGAGAGTAGAGTTAAGAGACATCAATATGGAGAATAAGAAGAGTGTGGAGGTAGAAGAGTTTGTAGATTTAATAGATACATTACATAATCAAGTCCAAAATCATTTGGAAGACATGAATGATAAGTATAAGGATAAGATAGATGAGTGTAGACACGCAAAATTAGAATTATGCATTTGATCAAATTAACATTCATCCATTCATTAGGGTAAATCAGTTTCAATCTCCTAAGGTCATTCACTTAAATTGAATAAATTAACTTTATTTAATTTAAGCCTATCATTCCCTCTTTGATTAAATAAACCAATCATTTATTTAATTAAATATCAAATCATCATTCATCTCCCTTTGATTCGACTTAAATCCCCAAATCAAGTCAAATTTCTCAAATCATCCTAATCATCATTAAACTAATCTAACCATTATTAAATGCTAATTTTAACCACTTGCATTCTCTAGATTTTGCAACTTGCACCAATAAATCAGTTTATTGATTTATTAAATTCTGCATTTTCACTCAACAAGGCATCTTCTCTCAAATTTGAATTCAAAAGCAAGTTGAAAGGTACATCCAACAAAGAAATTAATGTCTCTTTCATGTCCCCTTGCACAAGTCAAACCAAGCATTAACTATCAAATTCAAATTTGAAATTTCCCCCTCTTGGGCACATTTCCCAAATCTTGCACATGCATCAACCACAAGTGGCCTCTTTTCATTGGTGGATATTTAGTCCCACATCCTCCATGTTTGGCACTCTTAGCATTTGAGAATCTACAAATAGAGACTTCATCCTTGATCAAATCCTCCACAATTCTATCATTTCATCTTCACAATCTCTTGCAAAGTCACTCTCCTTGAGAACTGATTTTTCCCATCTTACTCCATCATCATCATTGGCATTATATCATTTAGCTTAGCTTAAGCAAGGATTAGGAAAGGGCTTCTTCCCATAGAAGCACCAATCCAATATGAGATGACTTACTTCATGTTTTTCATGTGCTTATTTAGCTTGTTTTTGTCATTTGTTTGCATTTGAAAGCATTGATGTATCATTTCATATGGATGTTGTTATTTGCTTTGTTTTAAACTAATCATTCTAATGTGTTGTTTGTTTTGAGCAAAATGCAGATTTCACCATCTTCATTCTGGTGCTAGAAGGAGGGAAAAACCTTTGATTGTTGATGGAATCACCATATTGACAGCTAAACCCTTCAAATGATTTATATTTTGAATGTCCATTTCATTTGAATCACCATGTTGTTGAAATGCTAAGTAACGTAAAATTTTCCTATGAACATTGTTCTATCATTATCTTATATGAGTTCACTTTCACTCCTGCTTTTATTTTGAGTACCATAATCACGTATGGAGAAACAACTAAGTGTTGCAAGCTTCTACTATTTGGGGATACCATAATCACGTGTAGGAATGTTTTGTAGATAAAATAAAAATTACATTCTTGGCGTTGGTTTTGAAGATCCAAGGGGCGCCCCATATTTATGTTCTATTGTCTTTGTCCTTACTTTGATCATCCTAAAATGTTTAGATTAACACATTCAATCCAAAATTTCTATCTTTTCAATGGAGTTATTTTGTTCATGTCCTAGAGTCGTTCATATTGGAGTTAACTTCTTTTTTATTAGAGTGAATGAATAACATCTAGGCATCCACATTCCTTTTTTTATTTCTTTTTCTCTGTGTATTTACCAGTGTGGTTACATTTATAGCATTTGACAAACAAGTTCTTTTGTCCAGTGGGTTGACCTCCATAACCCTGTCCCACATAGCCTGACCAAAATTTGGGGCACAAGCAAAGTCCTCTTTACAACTATTGCTTTTTCTTTTCTTCACATCCTTCTGAGTTGTCATTGCTTGAATTTGAACTTTATAATGCGCAACTTCATTTACTGGTCCATTTAAGAATTAGATATGGAGATACACTTGATCCTTCAATATTTCACCAGTCTCAGATCTGTTCGCTTCAAGAGACTATAGTTTTAGAAGGATCCTACAAAAATTTGCACACCATACTTGTGCTCACACATTAATTTTTTATCAATAGTTCACATGTCATGTCTGTGCTTCTGATTTCTTCTAGGAATTTTGTCATAAAATAATAAATTTGCATTTATATATATTTGCTGATGATCTTAAAGCATTTGTACGATTCCTGTAACTACTACGGATGCCGCTGCAAGTATAATCTTGAACTAACATGTACTTTACTCATGTTGAATTGCTTTAACTACTATTGATGTCGTTGTTGCTTCTGCTACTGATAACTTTGTTACTTTTGTTGCGTTGCTGAGTCATTTGGAAGCGTAGGGTTGTCTATGCTGGGCGCGGTAGGGTGCTCTTTGACACGTACATTTCTTGCATTCTTCAAATCCGTAGATATGCACATTTGCCTCACACAGAGACAAAAACATTAGAGTTCGTTGGCTTTTCTATGCCTATTGATAGAATTTGCTTGAAAACTTCATACACCTTTGTGCAGATCCTGTAATCCTCTCTGTCCATAAGATAACA
The DNA here is from genome assembly GCA_007258455.2 of Sequoia sempervirens. Classification (NCBI taxonomy): domain Eukaryota; kingdom Viridiplantae; phylum Streptophyta; class Pinopsida; order Cupressales; family Cupressaceae; genus Sequoia; species Sequoia sempervirens. The sequence continues at coordinate 126,466,594 of VDFB02000017.1, read as the reverse complement.
TCTCTTTGAGGTGTCCTATCAAACAATAAAGAAGCCGATTAACATTTTCTTGAAAATTTCTTAGGCTTTTCTTTCTTTTGCACAGGTCCTCTGACTGTATACGTACTAATTACAGTAGCTTGAATAATGCTAAAAAGTCCATTTGCTAGGCTTTTCATCTAACAACGCTGGTAAAGGCATGTTGTCAGACCTTCTGTGCGCCCCTCTATAATTCCATCTTGGCGCAAGTTGCAATGGATGCTAGCAAAGGTTGTGGAAATCGGTTCTACACCTGCCAATAGAATTTGCAATAAATCCATTTCGTGCATATCCTGCAACTGTTGTGTTCCGTGAGATAACATTTGATTAAGACATTCTGTGAAAATGCCTCAGTAAAAGCACTCCTCTCCTTTTGTTTCTCTATGCATTATTTTCTTTCGAGTCTACATGCATATCTATTAATGAGGGGTCGCCAGGGTCTTATGGTTAACGAGCTTCTTTTTCCCCACATTACCTGTCCTTTTCGGTGGCCTCAAGAATGGAAGACCATACTTGTATTAATGGAGGACCTTTAATTCTTCCTGTGCGCCAATTAATTCTGTCAAACAGTAAGGTATTATTCACTATTGGAGTATTTGGTGGTGCATTGGTATAGGTAATTGGCTCTTATGAGAAATAAGTGATGTTCCTTGGTGAGCGCTGGGGATGCGCATACCTATGGTGGTTTTTTTTTTGTAATATTCTCACGTGTGTTATTAAAATTGCTGAAGGCGAGTTAGTATTAGGTTAAGGTCAAGTTTTGAATGGATTGTAGTGTAACCCAAAATAGGCACATAGGTAGTGAAAGGACTCCCGCACCTCGCATTGGACAGAAAGAATATTAAAGTTCTTAGACTTTTGAGCTCTTTTATTGCATGACAAATTTATTGTAGGAATAAAAGCACTCACCTGGCATGAGACATGAGATATTAGGAGGCAGATCTATTACTTTAATGGCACATTTCAAAAATTATGGTCAACTTCTACTTGCTACATGATGTTTTTTTTAAGACCAAAGGGAGCTGCATCTACAATGTCTTTTTCTGCCTTGCTGACAATCGGTACTATACTCTCTGCTAGTTTTCTTGCTAATCAAACTTAACTTATACACCTAGATGTTGTAGAATAGAATACAACTTCATAAGCTTTATTTATGACCTCGTTAGAGCCACTAAGTTCATTATTTCAAAGAAGCAACAAAGTGTGCATTCACCAATCTTAGGTCTGCACAGTTGGTGGTGATGCATGTCTTTGAAGATTTTTGTCAAATAGTTCATGTTTCTTGTCTATGCTTTCACTTTGTTGTTGTTTCATACATCTAACAAATTTCATTAAGAAGGGAATATCAAGCACACAACACGCTTGTTACAAATTCTGTAGCATTTTTGAGTTCCATGCAACTATTTGTGATCATAAATGATAAGAAAAATGTGAAATCTATTAAAAAAAAATTGTCATAGTGGGTACCAAGGAATATCTGGCACTTCTGGAAGACATTGTAGGGAAATGTTATGTATGCTTTTGTCTAATTCCTGTCTTTCCCTATCTTCCAGCATATTCTAAATCATCTATGTCCAGTGAATTTAAGATTGGAGCTTCAAGCATGCTGTTTGAAGACATATTTTAGTGTTTGAAAGTAATACAATAGCGGATGGTGTTGGAGTTGCATTGATTGCGTATACAAGTGGCACCACAGCTACGTGCCAACTTGAAGAAGTAAAATCATTTGAAAGCATTGAATATGGTTGTTGTCCCATCAATGTCTTTGCTAATCTTAGCACTGTTCAATGTCATGCCAAGTTCTCTCTAAGTTCATAACTGTGTGCACTATACCATGTACTTTGCTGCGAGCATTTTATCTATTGTGCTTCATGCGTTGGATAGGGATTTTTATTTTTTTTAATCTTTTATTGATTGATATTGAAGGTAACAGTTGGATGATTACTAAATCAACAAATGCACAGTTAATGCAACACTTTTGGGGGCTCCATTTTGTGGACTGACAACATTATTTTTTTCTTTCTTTCTTTTAAATCACTATTTCATGAGGTGTATTCTTGATCTTCAACATAGGTGTGATTTTTAAAATCTAATTTGGCATTTTTACTTTTGCAGGTTAGGGTTTACATTGGAATTGAGTGAAAACAAAAGTAAGATCAAAGTCAAAGAATTGAGTATCAAAACTTGAAACTAAAAAGCATTTTTTAATGCTTAAGGACTTCCATTTCATGTTCTAATTTTTTGTTTTAAGCCAACTAGATCATTATTTTCTTTCAAAGTTGGGCTAAAAATCAACCTAGAAACTTACTAGACTTTACTTTGGCTAAAATTGAACAAGGAAAAATTCACAGTTCATCTTGGTGCTTTAAAATGAACTCATCATTGCTTTGAGGCTAAAACGAACAAAGTGCTTGAAATGTGTGATCTTGTCATTGGTGCATTTTGAGTGCGTATCCTCTCCCCTTGCGATTCGTGCAATTTGGGGTGCAAGAGAAACATTCAAAATGTATTTTATTGCTTTAAGTCACCTTTAGAGGGGCCTGCCTAAGAGACACATATGAAAGGAGAACTCGAAGGCGAATTCAACCAGTTTTTCATTCGGGCTAGTATATAAATGGATAAGACTAAACTGTCAAGTCCTCATGGTATGTAGGCCTTAGCTGTACAGTATCTTTCAGAATGGGGTACTATCATAAAACGTATAAGAGCCCCTAGTAGGATTGATTAAAGCCTTTAGTGGCTTGCTGGATGCTTGCAAGGTGTCATGCCCCCGATGTTGTGTCATTAAGAACCTTGTTTGTAGTTGCCAACCAGTCCATCCAACGAGTTTATCAAAGTGGTGCATTGGAACTTAGATTAGAAGAAGTTACGTGCCATGTCCGATCTTGGTTAAAATATAGAGGTTAAGACTTCATTCTTAACATACCTTTATTTTTTTCCTTGGTTGCATGTAAAGTCATCTCTTCTACTATGAAGGGCATGAGGCAAGCCCACCAAGAAAAACCTACCAATTGACCTAGGATGTTATATTGCATGTGAGTCAGTTTGAAAACACAGTGCTTTAATCAAAAACATTGGAAAACCAACATTCAACATATGCATTAAATCTCAGACCCTTTAGGAGAAGCAAATATCCTTGAACAAATTCACATGTTATTGCTTTCCCTTGGGATTCATATCCTTAGAGGCTTCTAAGCATTTGGATTTCATCTCAATTTGCTCCTACTAAAGTCAACAATAGGAAACTATGCTCTTGAAACCTTGATTTTAACATAACAGACCTTGTGAAATGAAAAGGAATTAAGACATAGACATTCAGTTTGAAAACTAAGCAAGAAGTGTGTTTGTGGTAAAATCAATTCATTAACCAAGATTAACTCAAATTGAACCCCACACATGTGCTTGTTTTTATCATCTTTTCAAGCAAGCATTTGTCTTTTGGTTTGAATTACTTTTAGAGAAAGGCATGTTCTTCACTATCTTGGTCTTGTAAAAAAGTCCTTCCTAGGCTCATTTAGGATCTAACCAAAAACTTCATACATTTTAAACATTCATCATATCCATCCCACCAAACAACTTTAGAGCTTTAGAAACATCATTTTCTAGATGTAGGTACATCCTTAAATCATCAAAATCAAAATCACCTTGTTTAGTTAGGTGTAAGGGAATGCATCCTTTCTCATACATTTAATTGAATTAGCAATCCTTTGAAAAAAATCATCCTAAGACCACATCCAACATCTTAGGGTTTACAAGTTCATTATCCAATCAAAACAATCAAAATCAAACCCTAAGTCTAGCATTGACCCAAAGTCCCTAAATGTTCAACACTCATATCATTTCCCCTTTTCATCCTTCATCTCGTCATTGGTCCTAAGAACCTTAGAGGTCACTTTTGCAACAAGGTCAAAACACAAGAGGAACATGGAATACAAACTTGATCCATATATCATGAGTAATCCAATTCAAACAAACTTTCAAAACCTTCCAATGCCAATTGATTATCAACACTCACATTTATACAATCCATACATGGGATCGTTGTCTCCTACAAACATCAATGGTACAACAAATGTGAGTATGTCTAGTCAAAGTTTTGGAACATCTTTTCTGATGGTATATTTAAATCCAAGTGCAAACTTACAAATCTACCAACCAAACAATCAATGCATGAGCCTTCAAACGAACAATGTCATCCCACCAAATCCTTACATGCCAAATGAGAATGTACCAAGTACAAGTTTTTGAAACATGAATCCAACAAAATTTGGGATGGATATATTTTCAAATCATACGAATATTCCAAACATGAACAATGGTCAATTTCAACCTATCATCATCCCAAGTCAAGACAATGTCCAAAATCAATTTGTCCATGATCCCATTCAAACACCACAAGTGTACATCCAAAATCCACTTGAACAAAAGCCAAATCAAGGGAGTCAAATTCAAAATCAAAATCAAATTTCGCTAGAACAACTTGCTTCACATGCCAAACTAATTGAATTATTGAGCAAAGAGATATCTTCACTCCAAAGTCAATACACTCTTCCATTGGTTGAACCATGTCATCAAAGCATTGAGTTGTGTCCACAACCACATCAAGAACAATATCTCCAATGTCAAGAAGTCGGATATCAAGATCAAGATCAACAACAAACCCAATTACCCCATCTCAAAGATCAATCACCACATCTTGAAGACCAATCACCACATCTCCAAAATAAATCACCAAAAGGTCAAATCTCATAAGCTAACAAATGAAAATACACACCACTTGGGAGACCAATTGAATTAATCTTGCAACAATTGGTACAAGAAAATCTCATCAAGCTCCCCATCTATGGGAACTATCAAGAACCCCTAGTTAAACAACCAGGGTATAACGAGGAGCACCATTGTGATTTTCACAAAACAAAGGGACACACAACATCAGATTGTATTCGACTCAAAAATCTCATCCAAGACTTTATTGATCAAAATATAATCACTATTTGGTACAATGATCAAGATCTATTCATCAATGAGCACCTTGAAGATGTTTCTATCTTTTTTGAAGATCAAATCAACATAGGTCAAGAGTCACTTTTCAATCATGATCAAAATCCACCAACAATACTTGACAATGATCCAACTCAAGAAATGTCAACATCACTTGACCCTATGGTTGAAGACATTGGAAATCCCTCCATCACAATTGTTGAAAACAATGATCAAAATCCATCCATCAATGAGCACATTGAAGATGTTCCCACCCCATCCGATGATCAAATCAACATACATCAAGAACCACTTTTTAGTGATCTATTTCAAGGAGTGTTAGGATTATTTGATCCTATTGACATAATGCACAATATGTTCACCTATGATCATGTTGAAAATGTCTCTACATTGCCTTATGAGTTAGAGGACATATCTCAAGAATTTATCCCAAAGCGTGATCAAAATCTTCCACTAAGATCTAGCAATGGTCCTTTCCAAGATATGTTGACCCCCTTTGACCTCATGGTTACAGATATTGAAGGAACCCTTAACTCGACACTTGAAGGTATTGAACCACTTACCATCTCTAACGATGACATCCAAGAATCCTTTGTAAGAAATCCATCTTTTGAAACTGATCCATGTCAAGAACTTGATCCAAAGCATGTCAAAAGCAACTCCAAAATCATTCAAGATCAAGAATTTGTATCTCCAAGATACTACAATGATGTAATGAACAGTCTCTTATCTATGCAAGATGATCATATCCATGTAGCACATACTCCTCCATCTACCCATGAAATGCTTTCTTTGGATAGACACATAGATGATCTTCCTTCAGAACAAGATCCTTTTACTCCTGACATTATTACACAAAAAAGAACAGGTTATTGATTCCTATAGCCAAACTAAATTATCAACATCAAGATCAGATACATCCCAAATTCAGACTAGGGACATTAGGCATGAAGATATCCAACATTATCCACTCAAGGAAACATGTCAAATAGAACAGGCTATTCCAAAGTTAGCATAGCAACAAATTGAAATAACATCATCTACAGTGATCATTGATCAAAGAATGGATTCTGAAAAAAACATCTTAGAACATGAAAAATCAAAGCATGAAGGTACTACTTCCACAATACCGGGGGAAACTTCGTCTCAAGCAAACATCAACATAGGGAGCACGGGGAATCCTTATGAAGAAACCAATACCAATACTACAACCAACCACGCCATGAATCTTAATCCACCCATAACCCCATCCACGAATTGGGACCAACATTAGAGGAAATATTTGAATCAAAGTACAAAGAATGTTATCAAAGTAAAAGAAGCTGAGAAGCATAATGGGAAAATCAAATACAAATGAATACCAAAGAATACAAAGAAATATTATCCCTATCAAACTCTATCAGTCAAAGAAACTATGGCACAAAATAAAAAAGGGAAAAGTATCCATCAAAGATGTCTGCAAAAGAAAAAGTAGGATTTTCAAGCGATGTACAAAGTGTATCAAGCAGTTGGTCCTAATTCCATGCACACTTCTGTATCCACCCATCATTGCTCATCTTCCCAAGTTTGGAGAGTCAAAGGTTCCAAACTGTCGACCAATCTATATTTTATTCCTAAACACACTCCATACACACCTCCATACATGATATCTAATTCTCACATTAACCATGTATTAGCAACAACCCTTCATCATAGGGATTCTAAAGGCACTCTATCGTGATGTATGCACAAAGATAGAGTTAACCCCGATATCAATAAAGCAGATCAAGAATCTCAACAGTTGTATTCAAGTGTATGTATCTTAGCAAAGCAACTTCTTCAGGCAGGATATAGATGGTACATTATGAAAAAAGCATCTACATCAACACCACGAGGTGGATCAGCATGAATCTTTCAGAAAAACCAAAAAAAAAAAAAATCAAAAATATATGAAAATCTAAAAAAAAGAATCAGAAAAAGGATTGAAAACATTAAAGAGAAAAATCATCCTCTAGTGAAAACCGCATGAGTGGTGTTTTGGGAAAGACCATGATGAAAACCTAGTAAACAGGAGTTGTGTGTAGAATCGAGCATTTAAGTGTGCCAGTTCAGTGGAAGCATCTCATCCCATCCATAATAAATCCATCATTTCATCCATCTTATCCATAATAAAGCCATTCATCCATAAACCATTGATTCAATCCATTTTCATCCATCTACATCCATAGTCTGAGTTATCTTGATCTTGAAACACTTCGGTGCACACTTTATGCTTGCTTATGGTAAACATCTTGACATGGATCGTTTTCATTGATCCTATCCTATGCAACATTATCTGAGCCATGAAGCATTATCTAAATCAGCATTCTTTTTCTGAACACCTTATCTTATTGCAAGACAATCCTTGGCATCCTTTGCATGCTTACCATATCCATCCATCCATACACCTATCTGAGCATCCACACATGACATTCCATACATTGCTAGACATTGGGGGCATATATTCACATCTTGCTTCAAGGAATAAATCTTGATCTATATCCTCCAACTTATGTGGTGATTTGAACATTGGAAAATGTGAAATCAAATTGGTCAACGCATTTGTGATCTAGAATCCAAATCACTAGCCCATGGCATATTTTGACAAGAATATGTTCCTTATCAATCTTCATCTTTTATCAAACATCGATCCAAAAAATTGATATCAGTCACATCTAATTTTCTTGTCAACATCACATCAAATCATCCAAACAACTTTTGTTCCAAATCAAGCTTCATCAATCATGATTAAACAAATCCAATCAAGACATCATCAATCCATCATCATCTTGGGGATTTCTTTCCTAATCCTTGTGTTGCTTTACACTATCCTTACATTGTTGTGCATCTTTAACAATGTTATCATCATCAATCCTGATCATTCAAATCCTTGCATTGTTGTGTATCCTCAACAATGTTATCATCATCACCAATCCATCAATCTGATCAATCAACGTTAGCTTGGTTTTTAGCAAAATCCCCCAATAGAGCACTGGTATCATTACACACATCCTTATCCAAATCATCAAAATCATGCAAAAAACCCAAAAATCCAAAACATTTCAAAATGTCAAAAACATCCAAAACATCAAAAACTCCAAAAACATCTAAACTACATTGTCTCTGAGCTTAAACGTAGGCAAGGCTAATCTTTGATCAGCCCCCGAGACATCAAAATAAAAAAAAATTAAAAAACACAAAATCCAAAAACATTCAAAAAATAAAAAAATCAAAACATTTGTAAAATCTTGAAAATACCAAAAATAGCCTCAAAACATTTCAAAATATTAAAAACATCCAAATATTTGAAAAAATCCATCTATCTCATCTCACTTGCACTCGTAATAATCAATCATCCATGATAAACTGATCGTCACCTTCATCCTTTGGCAAAACAAAGAGAAACAATCACAACAAGCGGAAAAAGAAAACATCAATCGTAAAATCAAAATCAAAACAACAAACCTTTAAAACAAAAGCAAACTCTTGATCATTTTCAGACATGTCAATATCAATAGCCTATCAATCAACTTATCAAACCATCATCATCCTATACAATGCATGTCCTAGGATATATCGTTCTGACAATGGGCATCATTTTGGATATCACCTTGGATTCTTATCCTATCAAAACAAATCCCTTTGGCTAGAGATATGAAAAACATTGGCTTGTTTGTGTACTTGATCTTTTCTTTTGATTTATCTTACTGTGCTCATTCCAAGGACCTCTTGATGATATCCAAACAAAGGATTTAGAGAGATAGGAATGGGGCAACAATCATTATATATTGTCTGTTGTGCTTGTTGGATGTTATTGTAAAATAACTTGGCAAATACTTTCTTTGATAGGTACGTCCTAGCAAGGTTTCTGTATTTCAAGTGTGAACAAGAATACTCCTATCTATTTGTCGAGTCAAAGTCCATTGTACTAGGTACCACGCCATCTTGGTTCTTTATACCTGGATGCATCATACCTACATGTGTTATCAAACATAAGGTAAGTAACCATATTAAAATCCCAATCCTTGATAAGCAAATCATCATCTATCATCATCATCATCTCTAATAAAGTCTCGTCAGATCATGGACTTGTTGTATCCTCTTGTTGTCATCTCATTTCCACGCTAACATAACATCACAAATGCATCCATCATGCATCCATCCTGCATCCAAAAAAAATTCAGCATACCACATATCATTCATATCATACATAATAGGAAACATCGATCATTTCACATGCATTGCATTTGCATCATCATCATAATATAGATTTATTATTCTAAGCATCTTAAAATCATTTCATTTTCATCATCCATAATCATCCATTTTGAACCTCTTTATCGTGAGATCGACCCTCAAATTGAATCTTTTCGCTTGATCTCTTGAGGGGGCAATGTACTAGTGTACCTCTTTCTGTTGGGGCATCCAAAAAATTAAAAAAAATGAATTTTGATTGCGGAAAGTTTATTCTTTGAACCAATGCAACAAGTACATTGCTTCAAAGAGGGGAAAAATATAGACACGCAAAATTAGCATTATGCATTCGATCAAATTAACACTCATCCATTCATCAGGGTAAATTAGTTTCAATCTCCTAAGGTGATTCACTTAAATTGAATAAATTAACTTTATTTAATTTAAGCCTATCATTCCCTCTTTGATTAAATAAACCAATCATTTATTTAATTAAATATCAAATCATCATTCATCTCCCTTTGATATGATTTAAATCCCTAAATCAAGTCAAATTGGTCAAATCATCCTAATCATCATTAAACTAATCTAACCATCATTAAATGCTAATTTTAACCATTTGCATTCTCTAGATTTTGCAACTTACACCAATAAATCAATTTATTGATTTATTAAATTATGCATTTTCACTCAACATGGCATCTTCTCTCAAATTTGAATTCAAAATCAAGTTGAAAGGTACATCCAACAAAGCAATTAATGTCTCCTACATGTCCCCTTGCACAATTCAAACCAAGCATTAACTATCAAATTCAAATTTGAAATTTCCACCTCTTGGGCACATTTCCCAAATATTTCACATGCATCAACCACTCACAACTTGACAAGTGGCCTCTTCTCATTCGTGGATCTTTAGTCCCACATCCTCCATGTTTGGCACTCTTAGCATTTGAGAATCTACAAATAGAGACTTCATCCTTGATCAAATCCTCCACAATTCTATCATTTCATCTTCACAATCTCTTGCAAAGTCACTCTCCTTGAGAACTGATTTTTCCCATCTTAATCCATCATCATCATTGGCATTATATCATTTAGCTTAGCTTAAGCAAGGATTGGGAAAGGGCTTCTTCCCATAGAAGCACCAATCCAATATGAGATGACTTACTTCATGTTTTTCATGTGCTTATTTAGCTTGTTTTTGTCATTTTTTTGCATTTGAAAGAATTGATGTATCATTTCATAAGGATGTTTTTATTTGCTTTGTTTTAAACTGATCATGCTAATGTGTGTTGTTTGTTTTGAGTAAAATGTAGATTTCACCATATTCAATGAGAAAAGAAGATATAAAGAGTTTATTGTTGGACATGAAGTGATCATATATCTAAGAAAGGAAATATTTGAAGTTGGAACATATAATAAGTTGAAGATGAGGAAGTTTGGACCATGTAAGATTCTAAGGAAGTTTGACTCAGGAAATGTATATGAAGTGGATTTATCAGAGACATTGGGTGTCTGATGCTAGAGCATATCTAGTTGTAGAGAAATCCTTTATCAAGAAAAAATATTTCTTTTATTGCATTTCATTCAATAGTTTTTTTATTATTTCATTTTACATTCCACCACATTATTGTTTTTGGTCATGGAGTAGCATATAGTACCTTCATGATGTGATCTATGACATATCCATATTTTAGATCACTTTCCTTTGTCTACATAAAGTTATCACTCTCAGAACTTCAATGTTATTTATAGTTAGAGAATTTGAGGCCAATACTAGGTCCAAAATTTTTAGTGTAGACTATCCCTAAACATAGGGAGCCTAATGGGACGTCATATAAGCATTCTAGGTCCAGGAAAATCTCTTTGGGAGATTTTCAAGATGATTCATTTCGTAAAGGATTATGTTTTCAAATTTTGATATGAACCCACATGCTTGATCATTCATCGGGTTCTATGAACCATTGTGGCTAATGCAAACTATTGTTGGAGCTTGAGAAGCATATTCATACTCATTTGTAATTCATCAAAAATAATTTAGTTAGAATTTGCATGATAGAGTTTATATTTTTGCATCACCCTTTTAGGGACTGTAATAAGGCCTTTGGCCAATTGTAATGTTAGATGCCTTTGCGATAGGCCTACGAGCGCTAAGAATTCACCCATGAGGTATATGTTGCATGTAATATTTACAATTCAATAAATATTCATGCTTGTAGATCATTTTTGTATGATATTTTTGTTGTGTTGACTCTAAGCTGCATGGTTTAGATTGTTCTTTCTCAACCTTCCATCCATAATTGCACCACATTAACTGCATTAGAACTCTATCATGTGACTTTTGTGCCCATGGTGTAGAATAATAGGGGACTACTGATAGTACTTACAAATAGGTGGCACACAAAGATGAGTTCATTCCATTGACCGATTGGGGAGACAATCATGATGTTGGAGGATGTGTGGACACCTATGGAGAGGATGGATAGGGGACCATGAGGAAGACTATGAGGTAGAGGCCAAGGGAGATGAGATGATGGAGACAAAGATGGAGATTTTATGGTGATGGTGGAGACAAGGGTGTATGAGGGGACAGAGGTAGAGAGAACAAAGGAGGAGGTGACAAGGGGAGAGGAAAAGACATGATAGGTCAAGGTCATGATGACCTAGGTTGGTGGGGGAGAGTAGCATAGAGGGTGCCCCAACATATGCAACCCATCAAAGAGAAGGGAGGGAAGGAGGAGAAATAGGCAAAGCAACAAGGGGAAATGGAGGTAGATGTGGAGGATGAGGTAGTAGGTGAGAAGAGAGTAGGCAGAGAGGATGATGTTTCTATAGAGGAGGATACCAAGGATGCAATGATCATGGAGGAGGTCTTGCATGATTTCTTGATTTGGGATGTCATTATTAATGTTATGGAGGAGGAGGTTGAGGATATAGGACAGGGTCACCAGGAACATATACTGGCATTACATTCTTAGGTGTAGACTTTATAGGACAAGGTAGTGTAAATTCCAACCTTGCAGGGTAAAGTACAGGCCTTGATAGCCAAGATAGACTAGGAAGTCATATGGGCACAAAAAGTAGACCAGAGATATGTTGACTTCATTTCTTTTGTTAGTGGACTAGCTGTGTCATTTATAGAGACTATATACTAGACAAGAAGATAGGCTCAATACTACATTGATCTATATGAGCTTGTTGTGCCAAAGACTACTAGAGAGTTGAGCTTCTAGAGCTAGAGTAGGAGTAGGACACATTCATATAGGACTTAGAGTAGTTTCAGGGTCTCACCATCAAGATTCCAATAGATGGAGGATACACCATCATAGTCAAGGGAGGAGTGTAGCATAGGCTAGGCCTATTTTTTTTTATGAATTCAAACACTTACATTATTTATTGGGCTTGTGAGCTCAATTTTCTAGATACATCATGGCATTATACCGTGACACTGATTTTTGATATATATGTGAGATACATGATTTTGGTGGTGACTATATGATGCTTATGATTCTATCTATGTGCCTCTATGTTATGGATTTATGATGTGATGTTATGATTATGGATTTTATTTTTATGTGATGTTTCTATATGATGTATATTATGGATTAGGATTTGATGTTATGGATATATGTGATGCATGGTTCATTCTTATACATTTTTATGATATATGGATGGATGAATGTCATTATTTCATATGTTTATGTGTGTTATGATGTATGGATGGATACCTATATGGTTATTACATGATTATTATGTGATCCTTATGTGGATGATGGCTCTATAGGGTGACTCAATATGCATATGATAATGATACTTATGATTCAGATGTAATATATATGACTTAATATGGATATGATAATGATACTTATGATGTCCTAACATGATTATGGATGCAATATGGTACTACTTGTCGAACCCCAATCCAAATACCTACAAAATACAATAAAAAAATACATTAGGAGATCATATGCAAGTAAGAATAAGGATTCCCCATGGAATCCATTAGGAAAGTTTTAAATAGGAAATAAAGCAAGAATGAGATGAAAGAACAAGAAAACAAGCTAAATCCTATTCGAGACAATGAAAACTCTTGATACTATGGGGGAATTGGTGCCAATTTGATGTGAAAATTGGCCCTTTCCCAACTCCAATAATGTAATGATGATTTGATGAAGGTTGTGATCCACTTTGATGGAGGATGACGAGTGCTTCAATACAAAAATCTGCATAACCTAGCTATAAATTCAAAAATATGGATGAAGATTGCTAGATATTTGAGCATGGTAAGTTTACTCAAATTGTGGATGATGAAATGAGGAGATTGGCCTCTTATTTATAGAATGAGAAGATGGAAGAATGTCCAAAATAGAGCAATGTGGGACTAAGAATTAGCCAATGACAAAGTTACAATTGTCAATGGGTGAATGGATGGAGGATGTGAGAGTTTTGAAGATTGTGTTAGTAAATGCATATCTTTGAATTTTGAAATTGTTGAAATGACATGTAAGAGGGAAAGAAGATGCATTGAATGCCACTTGGCTCAAGGAAAAGGGACTTTGTAGGTGGAGTAAATTCCTTGTTGGAAGGACAAAGTCCACTTGGATTTTGAATTTAAACTTGAGGAATATTCCTTAAAAGATGCCTTGTTGAAGAAAATAGAGATTTAATAAATCAAATAAATCTATTTTCATATGCAAGTGGAATAAAGATGGAGGATGGGACATGAAAAGAGATTAAATTAATCAAGGTTAATTAATTTAATTAAATGAAGGGGTTAAATGATGTGACCTATTTGACTTAAATTTGTAGATTTGTTTAAATCAAATATGAGAAGAATGTGATAAAGGATTAATTAAATAAGGATTTTTTGATTTATTTAATTAAAAGAGATGATGTTAGATTAAACTAAATAGGGTTTTAATTTATTTAATTTAATAGATAGAATTTAGGCATTTAATCAAATAAAATTAATTATTTAATTAAATAGGATAATTAGATCAAAATGGTTAATTTAATTATCAAGAAAGGGTGACTTAATTAGTTAACTGATTTATTTAATTAAGAGAGGAATATTGATGAATTTAATCAAATAAAGGTATTTGCTTAAATGGTTAGACCGAAGGATGATTCAAGATGAAATGATTTTTGTGGTCAGGATTAAATGCCCAATGTCAATCAGTACATTTTATGTGTCTACATTTTGCCCCTCTTTGAAGCAATGCACTTGTTGCATTAGTTCAAAGAATAAATGGTCTTGATCAAAGCCAAAAAAAAAATCAAAATATTGCCCCACTACTGCCTAGTGAGAGAAAACATGCCAATATATTACCCCCGCGAGAGATTGGACGAAAATTTTGATTTTTGGATGATCTAGCAAAAAAAGAGGACAAGGTGCCCAACAAGTCCAAAAAGGCTCTTGGAGGCCAAAAACATGTCTAAACACAATAAAATGATGTGAAACAAGCCTTAACCAGAAAAAAATAGGTTCAAGAGTTCAAAACCCAAGCAGGATAGCCAAACAGGGTGAAAAAACCCTAATTTTCAGGCTTAAAAGGGCTCCAAGGGGTCACTTTTAGTTCATTTTCACACATAGCCTTCTGATGAAACTACAATTTGAGCTCTTACATTCTAAAAAGATGGCACAATGATAGCTCCCAATGCACATTTTCTATTGAGTATGAACATACCAGCGACCACCTGACATTGGGGCACTGGTAAGTGATCCTTACCTGAGCTTTTTTTCATTTTTTGCCTTCATTTAATGCTTTTGAGGTTGGTTCTTCTGCAATGGTGTTGTATAGCATCACTTAAAAAATAAACTGTGCCAGTTGGTGTCCCAAATTAGCTCATCATCACAGACTGTGTCATGACGATGGAGTTTGGAGTTTGGAAAAAAACTGCAAACTTTGATGCTCAAGAACCCAGCATAAGCCTTTGGAAACTAAGGCGATTAACACCCACAATCCATGTGAAGCCAGCCACAGGACACAAATGCAATAATGAATTTGAACTCCATGCCTTGTGAAATCTATCCCTTAAAATCATAATTTTAACATCCCCATTCATGAAATTCAACCACGTGAGTAAGGACAAGCACCCCTTAATGTACAATAAGATCAACATTAGCTTTTGCATGATACTGGCATTTATTCCAATATCCACATTTATATCCCGGCTGGAAATACTCTTGGTTTTAGAGTGTTCCTGGTTGAGTTGTTCCCTTGGGTGAGAACTTCTTCCCCAAGGAAGGCCCTCTAAGATAAACAAAATTGAGAAAACATATTCATAGTTCGATCAATCTTCATTTAGAAACAAAGGGAAAACACATGCAATAGATTTACTCACACTCACACAATGTTTTGTTCAATTTTAATCCCCAAAGTGAAATGTGGAGGTGATCACTTTATCCCACCCTAAGACCACCGAAAAGCCTTTTGATTCTCAAGATCGCCGAGAGGAACGAGAGAAGTGCATATGTATTTTCAATGGTGTTAGTTTGAGTAAGCAATCACAAAAAAATTTAGCACATGTTCTTTTTAGTCCCGCAAAGCAATGATTTTGATTTGTTTTAAAGCACCAAAATGAGATATGAAATTTTCCTTGTTCAATTGTTAAATCTGAAAACCAACTCTAGTAAGTTTGTGTCCTAAAGTTTGTTTTAAACTCTTTTGTCGCAAAATTTGAAATGTTCTTTTTAGAGCCTTAAAAAGACATAAGTTGATTTAAAACAGAAAACTAAAGCGTAGAAAGGAAGCCCTGAGCATTTAAAAACGCTTTATGAGTTTCAAGTTTCAAATGCCTAATTTTCTCTTTAACTCCAATTTCACTTTGCTTTCACTTGATTTCAATGCTTGATTCCAATGTCGACCTTCACCTTTTTTATATAAACATCACAAACAAGAGTTAGGTATGCATGGTAAAATGATAAAAATATACACAAGAAATGCCAACCATTTGAGGAAACCCTTTTAAAGAGGAAAATAGAAGAAAATTGGCAAGGCACATAAGTTCTTTATGATGAAAATAACTCCATAACAAATTTTCAATTTGTACCTATTTTCATAAAAGAACAACTGATTTCAAAATTCCCATATTTAGCATACAAAAGCCACACCCCCAACAAACATTGAGAAATAAATGAAAATTAAAAGAAGTGCCCAAACATAGGGAGAATTCAACCAATATTTAATGAATAAGAGTATGCCCTATTTGGAGCAACGTAATGCACTTGAATGAAATAAATATTACAAATTTTTCCATCCTACTATAAAGACGCCATTGTCAAACTAATTTGATGTTGATCACCCATGTAAAACTTATATGCTCACCATTATTAGAGCTGGCGTACTCCTTTGATAGTACTCCATACAATTTCCAATGTCTCTTGTGTTCGGTTTACTCAATTATTATTGGACCCTCCTTGTTATATCCTATCTTTTTAAATCTAATGCATTCAATGAACAAATACACCTAATCTCCCAGTGGCACTATATACTCCTCTTGATCGATATTTCTAGATAAAAGCGACTCTCCTTCATTGAATGCAATCACTATTATGAGGGGGTGGCATGACTCTTGTGATCCTATAAGACATTCAATTGTCAACCAAAGAGGAGTGTGATGAGAAAAATAAAAGAACTCTATCCATCTAAAATAATTCCTCTTGAGAAATGCAATGTCATCTAACCATTAGGAGATGTATCTCGCAATTAATTTGAGCATGTATTGTCAATGTGATTGATGTGGCATTAACACATCAACCATTTTATTCAAAGTTCCTATGTTTTTGATGAGGATCTGAAAAGATAGCAATAACGGTAGAATAGGAATAAATGGAGCTTGCTGAAATTGCTTTAGAAACTTTCCAATCTACAAACTAACACAAACATGAAATGTAGCCAACAATTTTTGGAACTTTTCAAGCTAATGCATTTGGAAGGTGAACAAGAGGAAATAGTCACGCCTTTCAAGTTATATTTTCAAGCTAAATACAACTGGTAGGTGTAAAAAAAACTGAGTGTCACAACCTTCAAAAAACAAAATTAAGCAACTGACAAGTGTAAAGCCGAATTCTCAACCTTTTATGCAACGAACATTTATCTTGGACGTTAGTTTAAGATAAATGCATCGACCATATTAATAGCCATACATGTAAAAAAAAAAAGAAAACACAGAGTACTAAACTGCCTAACCGAATGCCTTCTAAGAAATACATCCAAGATAATGAATCTGTTGAAAGGGCATCAAAGAGTTGAAAAAAACCACAGCAGATTCAATTTTGAGTTATTCCTCATTACTGTCGCCGCCCTACATTACATCATGTCAGTGATATATATCACACTGAGAATGACTTAAGGAAATCACATCTTTAATTCCTCTCTTCCAGTGTGGTTGATTTTGTGTCACATCTTGGAGCATTAAAGCCAGATCCTAGGTGATTGTAGCATCTGAACTCAAATAGATTTATAACCATAAAAAGAAATCAAGCACAAAGAGTAAATTGTTAGAAGATAAAAAATCAGATTAAACTATCTACAAAGGACGTGTTAATTTTTTTTTTGGCTAATAGGTACAAGATGGTAGATATGACCGAATCCACACAATATTTGCTTGGAACAAGAAACTTAGCTTCAAATGCATAGCTTATAGATTTTACAAATAACAAAGTACATAATACAACTATGGACTATGGCATCTACAGCTATAAAATCATCACGTATTTTGAATGATGTGGAGTATACTCATATCAAAAAAATAAATTAAAAACATATCCTCAAGGACATTTCATAAGCTAAAAAGTGTATAGAAAAGTATCTGAGAGCAGCATATATTAAATGTAAGTTATCATGAGTTTCTTATGGAAGCCAAAGAATGGTAAAAGAAATGTGCCTAGAAGAATGAAATTAATGTCATTAACAATTATTTTCAATCTGCCAAATCGCCCCAACTTTAGGCATGCTATTTTGCAAGAAACAATGTGAGCCAACAGTCCACGTAAGGGTGGGAAAAGTCTGCACCAAAGAATATAAGCCAATAAGGAGGTCTTTAGAAAAGATTGTAGCCAGTATTAGGTATATATAGGTAATAGACCACGTGACTTAAGCAATAATAGACCATGTCAATGTAACATTTGAACTTTGTTAGATTTCAGCCCAATAACGAAACACAAATATGACAATATTGGTGTTGCTACTAACAAAGAAAGCATTTGTTGCAAGTGAATTTGAAGGTACATATATCTAAAACATTATGGAGAGAATTTTGACAGAAATTTTGTATGGACTGAGATCCGGATATCTATTTTGAAAGCATTCAACACCCCCCCTTTTTTTTTGAAAGAATTAAAAAAAATCCCTCCTTCTAGCGCCATTATGTGGATGTCAAATTTTGCATTTGCTCAAAAAAAAACAACCATTAGCATTTTTAGTAAACTTAAGCAAACCAAATAGAGCATCCCTATGAAATAATACATCATACTTCCACATGAAAACAAATGACAAGATAACTAAAGCATATAAAAAACATGAAGTATATTTATCTCATAGTGGATTGGTGCTTCTTTGATGTGGAAAGAAGCCTTTTCCCAATCCTTTACTAAGCTCCATGATGAAAATGATATAAAAATTCTAT
The DNA here is from genome assembly GCA_007258455.2 of Sequoia sempervirens. Lineage (NCBI taxonomy): Eukaryota > Viridiplantae > Streptophyta > Pinopsida > Cupressales > Cupressaceae > Sequoia > Sequoia sempervirens. The sequence goes on along the minus strand of VDFB02000017.1, from coordinate 126,447,733 downwards.
GAAGATTGTGAAGTTGTGGAGAGAGATACTAAGATTGTGGAGATGGTGATCAAGATGAAATGCTAACTAAGATGAGTTGTGGAGGATTAATACAATAGAGAAACTCTCTATTTGTAGCCAAGAAGGATAAAAGAATGCCAAACATGGAGGATGTGGGAGTAAAGATCCGCCAATGACAAGATGCCACTTGTCAACCTGTGAGAGGTTGAGGAATGAGCACATTTTGGTCAATGTCCCAAAGAAGGGGAGATTTGAAATTTGAAAAGATGAGAAGTTGAGTTTGACCTTTGCAAGAGGCATGTAAGAGCTCTTAAATGCTTTGTTGGAAGGGACAAGTCAACTTGATTTGAATTCAAACTTGAGGGAATATTCTTCAAAGATGCCTTGTTGAGAGAAAATGAAGATTTAATAAATTAATTAAAATCCTTTATTTGTGCAAGTGGGAAAATCTAGAGAAGGGTACATGCGTTAGATTATATTTAATCCCTATTTAGTTAATTTGAAAGAGGATTAGGTGATTTTACCTTTTTTCTTTAGATTTATGGATTAAACTAAATAAAAAAGGAGATGGAAAATGATAAAGATTTAGTTAAATAAATATTCGATTTATTTAGCTAAGGGGGATAATGATAGGATTACTTATTTAATTTAAATGGATGACTTTAGAGATTGAATTTAATGAACTTGATTTATTTGATGAATGGATGAATATGAATTAATTAAATGCATGATGTTATTTTTGCATGTCTATAATTTCTAAACTACTAGGTTTTTTTTTTTTAAATCTATTTGGTGAAAATTTTAAACTTCAATGCAGGAGTACTTAAATTTAGGAAAAAAAAGAATTAGGTGCATGTTTGACCACCCTAACCCAATAAAATGATAATATCTTTTATAATATTTTAGATATAAGTAGAGGACTCATGTCTGAAAGTGATGCATATTGTTTTGTAATTTTTTTCCAAGAAAATAATTAATTATGAATTTTTTATTACAAATTTTAAAAATATAAAAACTCGAATGTATGACCACCTTAACTTGGTCAAAACTTCAAGGTGATCCCACAATAGTGGTTTACAATTTTTGGCTAAACTAGACACTAAAACATTTTTTTAACTAAATCTTCACTTTCGGGCACCTATAGCAGCTAAATCGTGAGGAATTTGAAGATGATGCAAACTAGAGTTTCGTGAAATTTTGTTTGTAAATTCTAAATATATATTTTAAAAAAAAATTGGAATCAAATTGCACTTCTTTTTCCATCTCCCTCGAAAACTATTTTTTTCATAAGACAACACTTTTAAAAAGTGACTCTCACTGTATAACACATAAGTTTTTTTACATGAAGGATAAAATTATAATTCTTTTGAATTTAGATTTGTAACTTTGATATCTAGTGCTTCCACTTGGTTAGATAGTTTTTTATTAAATATTTTTTCTTTAATCAAGTTTTGAATTCAAACCAATTACAATTCAGACATATAACGACCGCATAACGCGTAACTTTTTTTGTATGTATTGAAATTCAATTTTTTTTATTGGACCAAGGACTTCAATATCTAGCGCACTCACTTTTTTCTTGTTTTCATTCATCCATCAAATTTTAAACCACTATTGTGGCTTCACCCATCATGAAATTCAATTTTTTTAATCCTATAGTATGTGAAGCATAGAATGTGACGCATGCTTTAGATTCAAAAAATGTGATACCATTTGAAAGCTATAGATTTTTTTTAATCAGCCTATCAATAAGGACTTTAGTCATAATTCAAATAGAAAATGAATAATAATTATTTATTAAATTCAAAGTAAAGCATAATTTATATTGGTGGAAAGCTCAAAATCTCTTTTAAAAAACCTTTTTGTTTCATCAATTTTGGATTAAAAAAAGTCGCCAGCCACATACCCTACACATACCCATCATATCACCACTTTTTGGCCCATCATGATCCTGGACATACCCAACCGTTTCAGATCTCTAGATTTGAACTCTAACTGTTGATCTATTCCTTTTGCACCCTGATCCTGTGAGCCTCATTTACTATCATATCTTTAAATCACAACCATTTGATAAATGGTTGCTAAATCTCCATCGTCGATCTAACATATCGCACAGTCGCTATGACATCCATTATAGTCTCACCGATGAGAACCGCCTTTGAGTGCATGGGCCTATATGCCATTTTTCTTTCATGTTTTCTCCATGTCAATTGCAATGCCAATGCAAAATGAAATATTGATCAATATTTCATTTCCATCTATTAGCTACCATCACATTTAGGTCCCACTTAGCACCACACACTCCTATCGCCCTATCGAAGAGACTTCTCTAATAAGATAGCTATCAGTCTATCAAAGATACATGGATGAAACTCTTCCTGACACCAACTTGTCTCATTGATAAATCTCCATAGTGCTTCCATCACTATGTCAAAGAGACATAGCCCATTCTTTTTCCGATATAGAACTGTCACGTCAATGTATAGCCACCGGGTTGTCGGAGAGACTCTTGCAAGAGTCTCACCAAAATACTCTTGTCATACTAATAACCCTTAAGAACACCACCAAATGGTTTCCAAGAAGTGAGGGGTTGGTCATGGGATTAACATAAAGGGCTTAAGTCATTACTTAAGCTTCCACCAACTGCCAAACACAAGTCACCATAAAAAATAGAAGATATTTTCAGATACCATGACTACAAACGACTGAGGGTTTAACTAATTCATTTCTAGGCATGATATACATCTTCAAGGCCTACACAATACCTTTCTGGAAAGCTCTTGATAAACCCATCATGAATCAGCCACTCAATTCGCCATTAGATCCATTTCTCTCTCATCCTTCTTTTTTCATGATGCCAACAAACTCCATATCCTGATTTTCACTTTTGACATCGTTGATAGCAATATGCATATCTATTTAGGGTCAATACACTTATCTTCTAATCCCCTTTTGACATCAATGACAACATATTCCAATGCTAAGTGCAAGACAAGGATGAGCTAAGAGAAGTGATGAGAGTGAGCTCCATGCAATAAAGAGAATAATTTGCAATGAATGTATAACATATAATAGTGAGAATGCTAATATCCTACAACTATTACATGGAAAGGAGTGGAATGTACCATTTTAAGGGACTACCTTTATGGGATCAAACTTTTGAAATATTCATTTTAAAGCATGACAATGATCAGTACTATGTACAATGATTCTATGATATCAATAATGTGATGTGTTTGTATTCTTAGGATTTGATTTTTCATTTTTTCTTATAGGTGGTAATTTAATAAGTCCTTGAATTAGAAGCATGTGTAGATTTCTTTTAATTTTGGATGGTGGACAAGGGAATTGTAGTTTCTTTAGTTTGTAAGGCCGTTGTTGCTTTGTAGATTCACCAACTTCTCTAGGTGGATATAAGGAAAGAGGGTATGAAATGATTTGGTTTTCGTTAACATTGTTATGAGGAATTGGTTGTTCTTTAGGAAGGAGGAAACTTATGTTAGGAGGATCTTGATTTCCTATAAGGGAAACTGGGTCATCTCAGATAGAAACATCTAAGAACAATAGTGCCTTCAATGATTTCAATTCCTTCAAATTGCCTCAAAGACACAACTACTATGCCATAAAGTGGAAACATGCATAGTTGATTTCCCACATTAACCCTTCTGAGAAAAGCACATGCAAAATTAACTAGATTCAAAACTATGCACAGATTCATATTTGTAGACTCAACCAACATGAAAGACAAACATAAATGGACACACAAATTGATGTGGGAAAAACCCTTACGAGTAAAAAACCCCCACACTCCAAAAGATCTAGCTATTGTATTATTCAACAACAAAGGAGTTACAATACAATTTAGGGTTACAACCTTCATAAGATTTTACACATCTTTTCCATCAAGAGAATACAAAAAAAATAGTAATTGTTCAAAATCCTTGCACAACATATAGCACTGATGTACCTCCTCTAACTAGTCCACTCTCTCTCAGCTAGCCTCTCGACTAGCCCAGCCCGTCTGCTTCTCAGGTTCAGATTCTTTGCATCCTCTTCAACAACATTATCATTCTAACCTTATAACATTCCAAAATTTTCATAACCAACAAGTCATCTGAACACTTTTTCCCACCTTAGCATCCATTGGGTCCCACCAATACATTCTATATAGGTCATCAAGTCATCCATCGTCGTATCGGGAAAATCACCTTTAGAGTCCTACCGATGAAGCACTATCCCAATGACAAGTGAGTTCACCACTGTATTGTTCCATCATTTCATCTATGAGACAAGCTTCACTATCTCACTGAAGAAACAACTACTCACTGATGAGGATCCAATCCTACACATCAGATGTCATCTCCCACTAACAAGTCTTTACCAGAATTATGGAAGTATCTAACTTAGCTAGAATGAATCTTACTAGATCATATATTTGAGAAAAAATGATTTTTAGTTAGAAATACTAAAATTTAGTTGTTTTGATAAGTTGGATGAAAGTGTGACATAGCTTTGTGCTTTAACCCTATGAGATGGGATACAAACAACTTATATTCCTTGTTCATTATCAGTCATTCTCCTCATGTTATCTATGACAAGAATCATAGTACCAACAATGTATTCAGAACTCACAAAGTTTTGTAATTTCTCTAATTCTTCATCTATTTGTCTTACTTCTCCTTGAGGGGAATTAGAAAACATTGATTCAACATTAATAATATTGATTGTTGGTAAGGAGGTCATAAGGAATGATATTTCAAGGGTATGATCCATAGTGGGTTGACTAGAATCAACATTACGAGTGAAAGAGTTGGAAAACTCAAGATCCATGACAAGTGTAGGAACATGCGATGGAATGAGTCTTGAACTACATCTCATGATATTATTGGTAATAGGACACAAGGTTATGAAGATCATAAAATTTTCACCAAACCTAGGGTGCACCCAAAATGGAGAATAGGAAAGGAACAATCAATAATAGGAAGTGTGATGCCAATATGTAAAAAGAGAGCAATTTCTATATTTTTAAACAAGATAATTTTCTGATTATACTATGCAAAAACTTGAAAATGATATATTTTAATTCCAATTTTGTATGTTTGAAATGCACTTGAATCAATCAATTAACCCAATTGTAAATGATTACATAAAACAACAATTCTGGAAACTAAAATTGAAAGCTAAATGTAGAAACACATAATACATAAAGAGAATTTTTAATGCCTAGAAATTCAGAAATAGGCCTGATCAAGGACTCATTTCCGCATGGGTGAATGGGTCTTGTGTTAAGGTTTTGAAAATTAAATTATAGATTTCTAAGTTTATTTTTATGTTTCCAAATTCTAGTTGTAAATAGGTAGCTACAATTTTAGATTTCTAGAAAATCATATCTAAATGCAAGTGTAAAATGATACTAAATGACAAGAAAAAATACTTAATTTTACATGTAATTTTGATTCAATTTTATAATTTAAGTGACTTGATCATGCAATGTTATGTGAGAACTATACAAAATGAATGGAATTTTTTATTTTTTAAGATTTTAAAGAATACAAAATGAAAACCTAAAACCCTAGATGCAATGGAAACCAATGCAAGTTGACAACCCTAAATGAGATGCTAATCAATGCAATGTAATGAAAATCCTAGATCTATGGCTTGAATGGACTCTAAATTTAGAAAGTTTATAGTGAAATAATTTCAAATTCAACAAAATGAAACATTAGAAAATATTGTTAGGATTAAAAAGGGGCGCTTCACCAATTTTAGAATGTAGATGTGGATAGAACTATTTTCCTTTATTTTATTAGGAAATGAGATCCACAAAAAGAATTGACTTACAATCCTTAGGTGAGTCAACTCAATGAGGGAATATATTGATTTCCTGATGACTGATTATGGGGGTATCATCCTAAACAACACTTATGGGAGAAAAACTAAAAATAGAAAATCAACTCAATTATGCTCATTCATACTTGAAACAACAATTTAAATCTCAATATAAATAGAAATAGTAAACTTTTTGTAGATCTAAGAAGGGTTAAATACTGTGTACCAATCACCAAAAAATACTTTCAAGAGGATAACTGAGACTCATTCGCCCATGGGAAAATTTATTTCTATGCAAAGGTTTTAACCAGCTTTTGGGAGCCTTTGATGGTAGTCTCTAGCTTCTATTTAATCCAGGTTTTACTATCGAAAACTCAAAAATGAGATCTTTAGGTGAGCTTTTGTGAATTAACAACTTTGACAATTTTTTGCAACTTTGACAACTTTTCTACTTTTTCACTTCAAGAGATCTTCAATCCTTCTTCATCTTATGATCTACAACACAAACATAAGAGGGATTTTTTTTTTTTGTCAATCATGGTTTTCCTCAACAAAACCTCGTTTGGGTAATTAAACCTTGAATTGGAATAATGAAACATGAAAGGAATGATGAATGGAAAAGATATGGTGTAACTCACCAAACCCTTGAATAAACCTTAAGAAGATTGAAATGTTGATCTTGATCTTGATCTTGCATGAAATGGCTTCAATGGACATGGATCTTGATTATTAAATATTGATTTGAATGCTTTGACTTGGATCTTTGAAACCTACATCATAATGTTAGCTCCAAAAATATGCATGATTGAAAGAGACTTTGACATGATGGTTGAGATCTTGATTGCTACAATAAATGAGTGATGAATATGCTTTTGAATGCCCTTGATCATATCTTTTCTATACTTTTTTCTCACTTGAATTTTTATCTTGCTTCTTGAAAAATTATAGGCTTGATTTGATAAAAAGAACTTTTATTTATAGGTATACATCCTTAATTTCTTGAAAATTAAATATTACAAGCCAACATTAAAATTTGAATTCAAGGACATTAAAATACTATGAAAAACATATTTTATATTTAGATTCAAAGGCCTAGGGAGGACCAATTCTCCCATGGGTGAATGGGTCCCAGGTCCTTATTCCTGGAACACACATTGCTCAAGGTAAAGTATTATGTGTTGGAATTAATTGCTATTGGGTTTCCCCTTTGGAAAAAGTAATTTATTAGGTTTGTAGATGCAAAATATGGCTTACTAAGGCATAATTAAGTTCAATTTAATTGAAGGGACCCAAACAAAGTGTGAAAAAGGTAAAGGAGTACATTTTCCTACACTACACACATTATAAATAGATTCTTAGTAAAATTACCACCATAATCTCACACATCTTCTAAGCTTTGTAACCATTTTTTTTTACATTTGAACTACATTAACATGTTTATTTTTAATTTTCTTCACTAATGTGTTTCTATAGTTATCAGAGATTTATGTATTAACTTTTTTAAATAATTTTTTATCAAATTTTCTAAATTTTTTAAAAAATCATAATATTGTTCTACACTTCATTCTTTACACATTGGAACAAAATTGTGTTTTTGATGATTTTTGTGCAAGTTATATGATGCACACGCTTGGTGATGTGATTTTTATGATGCATCCACTTTGAAAAATCATTAAAAATACTCAATAAAAAATCACAAAAAGATATACAACTTCTACTACTCACTCTTAACTATATTTCTACTAGTGAGTTTTTAAAAAAACTAAATGCACCTAAAAAATTGAGAGGTACACACCAAACACTATGGTATGTTTTGCTAAAAAAATAGGAACATTTCTGTGTGAGAAGCATTTGATCCTCTTTATATTATCTATTTTTGAAAAACTTTAGTAGTTTAGAAACTAGATTCAGAGTACTATACTTTTTTATTCTTTTGGTATCTTGAAATTTTGAGTGTATGAATCTCAAAATACTCCTCCAAGTTCAAGTTTAATTGATTTCAGGTTAAAAATAAAATAAAAAAATAGATGTCCACTTTTGACCCCCTTTTTGTGCACCATCTTGGAACACTTACTCTAGAATAAATATAAAATAAACCCAAAATTTTGTGTCCATAAAAATAAAAGAAAGTATATATTAAAAATTCTTCATAGTGCATTAATAAATGAACATGTTCCTTTTAAAAAATTATACAAATTTGATGCAACAAAATTAAGAAGGTAGTTATAGGAACTAATTTCCTTGAATACCTTAGAAAGAGAACCGGTTTTTGATATAAATGATGAAGCTCCTTCATTTTACTTCAAATTTTTGTGAGTTTGTTGTAATGGAGGAAGGATCCAGTTCTTGTGTGTTAATGGTTTCCATACATAAGTTTTGGGGAAAAAATTATGTTGCAAGAGTTTTTCAAAAATAAAAAGTAAAACATAAAATCTTTGACCTATGTATACAATAAAACTTCCATTTTAATTTTCAACAAGGATTACAACGCCAAGAAACTACAAGAAATAGACACAAAATATCTTTCACATAGAGCTAAACACCATGGACTCAAGCAATAATTAAGCACAATCTTACTCTCCAATTTAATTTATATTGATCAATATAATGATAAAAGATGAAAATAATAGATTTTGTACAAAGAATTACAAAATGGAGCTTAAAAAATGTGCTTCTATACAAATTTTTAATATTCAATAGTCTTGTGTGTGATTCCACATTTTGCATTAATGTCTATAGAACAATGTCAATTATGACATCTAATGAAATTCCTTTATTCTTTTTAATTTTAAAACTTTTGAATATGATACACTTATGAAAAAGTTAAATGCAATATACATATACATAAATATTTATTGTATGATAAACATCCATAAAATATATCACCTCAATATATGTTAAAATGGTCACAAATGAACTCATCACAAACTTTTACATACAATAAATAAAATAACAAATTAAAAATTGAAAAGAAATATGTAAGATGAAAGAAATGCCATTTATATTGAATATTTGAAAATGGAATTAAGTTTCAATATGCACATAACCCATTTAGAAACCACCTATTATTCTACGATAAAATTTGTGGCAGTCACAAATTAAGTTTATGCAATAGGCGAGAGTAACAAATAGTTGCAAATGGATTTATACTAGTAGACTCTTCAAAATATCCTATTTTTAATATTAAAAAAAAGTTTGTTACAAATTTCATCACTGTTCATGATATTTTCTTCGGGTGATAGGTAACAATCCTTTTTCCATTGCCGTATGAGATGGGTTCAGTCCAGCATGCGGAGCAGAAAATTCAAAGTCGACAGGGGCGCCGTTTGACGGCACCATGTTGGCGGTAGATGAGATCGGGTGCATATTCAGCACAAAAAAAGAACAAAACAGCGGTCTAAGGACGACGGGAGATGAACGGCTCTAGCTATCTCAATAATTAAATATATTCACACCAAAAAAAAAAATCATGTGGAATATTTTTAAATGTTAATTATATGTTTTATGTATGTTTTATTAAAGTCTACTATTCACTAAAAGTATTTAATAATTTGTAATATTTTTATTTTTAAAATTATTTATATTTTACGCCGAAGGCGTATCCTACTATGAAGATGATCAAGCCAAAATATTCAATCGATGATTAAGAAGCCTCCGGAGACTATCAAAGTGATCATCGCCATTAATTTCCCTACTTGTCTTTTGTCCTATTTTGTAATATTTCATAATACAACATTGTGTGTTGTTTCGCGTCCTTCATCATATCGAAATGCAACTTGCAATGGCTATGACAGCAATTTTGTCGTTATTACATGATCGACGCGGCTTTCATCATTCTGCAAGTGGTGTACGATCATTCTGCAACTTGTTTGGCATATTCATTGCTAAGTGCAGTCAAATTACAGTAAATGCGCGGGAATTAATTTGTAGTTGCCCCTTTATTGGTATCCAGATACAACTGTACAGGATGTAAGATGCATGCAATGTATGTGATTTATCCTTCTTATTCATTGTTGTTCTGCGACTTCGATTCGGCAATCAGGCAAGTTCGAGCTGGCCTATCCACTATGAACTGCAGGAAACTATTGTTTTAGCAGTCTACGGTGAAGCTACTGATGAATAATGAACGAATGATCTAGAACTGCAGTAAACTATTGTTTTAGCAGTCTACAGTGAAGCTACTGATGAATAATGAACGAATGATCTAGAATTGCAGTAAACTATTGTTTTAGCAGTCTACAGTGAAGCTACTGATGAATAATGAACGAATGATCTAGAGGGATCCAAGCGTGCCATGTAAATCGAAGGAGGAACAATCTAGAGAAGATATTCTGTTCTAAGTGTCGTGGTGGTATATCTGTGCACTCAATCACCTCAGCAATACTAAAACAAAATATAATCTATTCATGGCATTGGATTCATTATACCAACCCAACTTGCATGCCTTGCTGTTTTTCCAGCCGGCTCCCATCACCGCTTGTATTCTCCATAAATATGACAGACGTGAAGATGAGTTTATCGGTCTTTCAATCAACTTTCATTTGGCATTCGAGGAAGCTCCTTTTCAGCAGACAGTAAAGAAGATTTTTCCTTTTACCTGCAGCTCACAGGTTTTATCTTGTTCCTGTTTTAAATTTCATTTTTTCAGTTGCACTACTTATTCCATTCCAGCACTTGTGTATAGCTCTACTTAAACATCACCCTGCTTGTGAGCGAAGCTGAGACTATTTTCTGACAGAACTACAAAAACATAAATCACTAGATCAGATAGTCTGAATTTAGCCTCACGAATGTTAAAAACTCTCCATTCTATTCTTGTCTACTATTATTTGCGTATAGCCTGTGAACAGACTAGTAGCTTTAGAAGACAAGATACTACCATTAAATGGGTGGCAGTGAGGATGAGAATATATTACATTGCCCACTTAGAAATGGGGTAGGGAGGTTCAGTGTTGTGAGGCCTTCGATGACAAAGTGGGCATGAGCCCTGAATCTGTGATGGGGATAAGCCTGTTTGTCTTGTGGGGTATATGTTGGAAATGCCCAAAACCAGAGGAGCAATTAGCACTGGCGACCACAACAAGAACAAAAACAATGACCCCAGTTCATAGACCAACCCCATGTTCTGATAATCTCACATAGAAGCAGTGTCAGCTTAGAAGATCTTCACTGTGAATTGAACTGGTTATAACTGGTGGCCATCAATACTTGCTTTGAATTTACAACACATATGTCCCAAAAACTGACCAAAATTACAGTCAGAGCATTTCCAAGCTTGTGTAATCGAAGCTCTCCGAAGTAGAGCTCAAAAGTGCCTAAATCTGGGAGGGAAAGTGGAGAAGACTGAGACTGATAAAAGGAATAATGGCAGTTCTAAGGCAGATTCAAGCGACCTATTAGACAAGGCTTTGGAGATGGTTGAAGGGCTGTATACATTGAGAGACACATATTTTCCTAATGATCCCACTGATAAGAAAATTAGTGTCCAAAGGGATTCAAACCTCACACTTGTTTTAATGTGTTCGTGACACCTTCCAAATTTGTTTTACTCGAAGTGCAGAGGTGGCAGTCATGCAGCTTCAAATTTACTTTTTAATTTGTTTTAAACCAACTGTCCACTTGTCTAACATAAAGATGTTCGATGGCCATAAATGTGAAACGTGTCGTGGGAGTGTTTTCCTTTCCATACTTTGGGGATTATTCTTAACTGAAAGTCACAAAACCTCAATTCGTGACTTCCTATACAAAAATTAAAAAGATAATCAAACTTTCTTTGATCACATTGGAGGAAAAAAGGAAAAGTTTATTTTCCATAGCATAGTCATAGCAAGAAGGATAAGGATAAATATTGATGTGGAAGTACATCCTAAAGTTTTAAGCAAAGAATATCTATAGAAAGGCGCTTCAGTACATGTCACATCATTAGGCTAACATTTACTGTATTTCTCAGCTCATTATCATTATACTTACCACCAGATTAAGACAAAAGGATCATTAATGATTAAGCGAATATATTCACTATTATTATCAGAACTTCATTATCATTACCAGGAGGAGCAGGTAAGATACTGTTTATTCAGTAATGGCAGGTAGTTGGAAGAGCAGTCGTTCCAATTGCTCATTCAACTTGACACTTTTTGGTTTTGATGGTGTTAATGGGATCCTTACCTCTGATTTGATTTCTTTCTAGTATTTAATTCTATGTCCTCACATGTCTATCTTTCTGATGGGGCAAATGAACCATTCTCTCTTCGGCAGATGGTGAATTTTCTTTGACAGCGAGGATGATGTTGTCTTTATTGACAGCTGTAAAGAGGCTGTTGCTATCATAAAATTTATAGTTTTTTTACATTAGATTACATTAAAAAAAAATTGAGATCGAAGTTTTAGATCATATTTTATGATCTATTATAAGAAAGAGATTGAAAGAGAAGAGAAATGAGAGGTGAGTAGCACATCATGTTATCTAAATAGATAAAAGGAGTGAGGTCTCATGAGAACCAAGAAAATTAGTGCAAGGGAAAGGAAAAAAGTTCTGTCAATTAATTTTTATGACTCCAAGGATTACAAAAGAAAACGAGAAAGAAGAAGTATGTTGTATATTCTTGACTTTATTGATACGATTTTCTTATTATACAACATCCTCATGCTCTTTGTTGTTGTCTTATTTTTTGATTATTCTATTATAATTTAGCTCTATTATTATGTTGTTCCTCTCCTTTCTCATTTTATTTTGTAATTTTTTGAGTAATGAGAATTGGTTGACTTCCCCTTTTTCCTCTCCCTTAATATTTTCTTGACCTTTTTGTGACACCTCACTCTCTTCATCTATTTAATTAAGAGAGTTGGCTGCTTACCTCTCATTTCTCTTGTCTTGCTATCTCATCTTGATGATGGATTATGGATTGTGATCCAAAAAGTTAACGAAGAAAAAAAATTACATAGTCTAATCTAATAAAAATTAAGTTAATTAGAATAGTCACTTGAATTGTTAGGTATCTATATCACTGTCCTAGATTTGTAGTGTAATTTTATGCTCATGCTATGCTCTAGCAGTTGTGGAAGCCAACTATTTTTTCAAGTTTGTTTAGTAGAGGAATATTTTATCGCTAAAGGCACACGATTCATGGCTTATCTTGAGTCTTTAGCAACATAGGACAAATTTATTGATGGTTATATTCAGGCACAACTTTATGCCATGTGGTAATAGTAAAAAGAACCTCAATATTTTGTAACCTTTTATATTGAGACAAGTAGTTTCTGGATTAGAACACCAAACTTTTGTTGCTTTTGGTAGCTTGCATTTAAAAGTCTATTTGTCTTTACACATAGGCAATATGAGCAAATAATACTTCAGCGATTAAATAAAGTTGCATGGTAGCAATTTTGCATATGATCAAACAACTAATACAATTAAAGGGAATCTCAACTACTACAGGTATACCACTTTGTTATTTTACTACAATATCAACTATTACAATTATTACTATCTTCAAAATTGTATTTGTCTTCTTCCTTACCTACACACTCCTCCCATTGCTCATTTGCACAAGTCATGATATTTAATAGGAATGCAAAACTGTGAAAAGAAATGGAGCCCCTCATCAGCACTGCTCACCAGCTTCTACAAATCCCTGACAAAAAAGTAAACACTCCTAAATTTTACTGCTACTATTTGTCCATTTTTCTTCATTTGTCCCTTTCTTTGATGGAAAATTACTATTCTTAATTATATGTAAGTGAAGATGCTATTTGTTTTTGAAATTTACACATATACGTGAAATAAAGAGTTACAAATCAAAAGCTAAAGTCAAATACCAACCTCCAATATGATAGCAAAAGCACAAAGTATGTATATATATTTCAGAAGCAAAGGACGTGATCGCAAAGCAAAGTGCCTTGTTCACAGTATATTGGAACTCCAATTTCTTTTATTTATATGTAAAAGAAGATGTATTTGTTTTTTGAAATTTACACATATGCATCAAGTAAAGAGATACAAATCGAAAGCTACAGTCAACAACCAAGCTCCAATATGATAGCAAAAGCACAAAGTATGTGTATATATTTCTAAAGCAATTACGTGTTCCACGATACTGTAGTAGGTGACATATTACATCTATTAATCCACAATGCAAAGTGTCTTGTCCACACTATATTCGAACTTCCATTTCTTTCAAGGATTTACAAAATATCCAACTATACATTACTTGGTAAAACTTGAAATTACATGGTTGATTATATCACATACTATATACACATATACCAATTATTTATCAAATTATATTCTTCAATTTTATTAAGGCAGATCCATTTCAAAAAATATATCTACAAATAATCCTTTAAGCTAACAATCGGTTGCATCAATTTATTTCCATTTCCACATTTCCATATAATCACGAACTTTTCTCTATTCCAACCAAAAATTCAGCGTACCCAATTGCACAAAAAAAGTGCAATCGCTAGTTTTTACACCCAAGGAGTATCCTATTTGAAAGAGGCCAACCTAAAATTTGTAATCAACAGTATAAGAGCTTTGGGAGACCATCAGACTGATCATACCCGTTCAAATTTTTCATCTTGTCTTTTCTCCTTTTAGTCTCGCCCCCATTCAATGCATGATAACTGATTAGCTACTCCTTGTCACTTGAGGTAAGATATTATCTGCCTACTTTCTGTAGGGTTATTCTAGGAAAAACTCAGCGGGTTTGAAATCAAAGGACCAACAGCTTTGAAGCGATATTTTTCTTGGTATGTCATATTTTTTCTTTTCTTTTGTTGTTTTTTTTATTGAATGGGAATTGGTTATAATTAATAGTAGGCTCTGATGGAGGAATTGGGTTTCTTTCATATTGATTTAATCTGAATGGGTTTTATTTCTCTCGAAAACCATTAATGTACTACAACGCAGTTTCTAAGAGGAAGAATACATGTTGCAGCATACCCTTGTCCTGCAACATACAGTTTCTGAGTGTCTGGTGAAAGACATTTATGGCAAGCATAATCAGATCGCCTACCACCCAAATGCTTATTTTCAATTAGTTATCTTCGTAATAGAATCCACACCAGTTTTACCATATTTCTTCATGCAACAGACAACACCCACAATCAGGTTCCTCACAAAATTCTTCCTTCAATACAGAGTTTCTGCTAGACCTCCTTTTGATTTAGTGCCATTGAATAAAACATGAGGCTTATTATATAAATAATTTACCGCCTCTATGGCATGTGTAGGAAATACGTCTGTAGATGGAATCAACCACAACCAACTAAGAAAGTTAGACTGTAACTATCAACAACCTATAGCTATAACTACAGCTCCCTAGAGAACCAACATAAAATGGGGAAAATAAACTACATTTCTAAACTTAATCGTCAACTTGTCACCTGAGTTGCCGCTGCAATCTACATCAAATTTCATGGTTATCCTGTTAGCTATAACTGCATACGTTTTGTCCAGAAGATGAGAGGAATGAAGCATAGGCCTCTAGAGGGCCTAAAGCTGAAAGTTACAATTTCTCCGTCCATTCACCCTGAATGATAAGGGTTTGAATGTTTCCAAACTAATCGATCGTCAAGAAGAACCTTTTATCCAACTGTCTGTCTGAAAGAGGAAAAATACTCTACTCCCCTAAATTCGGCTGCAAGAATGGGCAGGTCCTGTATCAGTTGAGCTTTGACATCATCTTCTCCTAGATCCCACCCCTATACCTTGGAGGGACAAACCAAATATCCAATTTTCTGGACTACAAACGGCCTTTCAGTAATTAAACTACTAAATATAAGGAAAAATAGAACACATAAATAGACAACATATATATTGCCTAGATAATACAAAAGATATATAGACAAAAAAAAATAGTCATATGATAGATTATTTCCTATATACCTCAGCTTCTTTCTTAGCAGCAACAAGAGTCTTCTTCTTCCTGCCAATTTCCTGGCCATAGTGCTACTGATACTAGATATGAAAAGGAGCAACATCAACCTGAACAATAGCACTCTTAACCAGAGTTTGCGTCTTCACAAGCTCATTTTTGGATGCATTGTAAACCACATCCAATATACGTGTTTTCCTACCCCGCTAGTAATTACCCGTGTCCAGCCTCAGAGCTCTCCATTTTACATTTCCTACTCTCACACGTACCCTTCTAACTGTCTTATTGCTTGACAGCTTTGTCATTGCAGGATTTGAAATTCCAACTCAAAAGTTCAATTATATTGAGACGTTTCATGATATTTCCAAATGGGAACACTTCGGAACATTTACATAAGATTTTAAGGGATACCCCCTATCTTAAATTTTTTTGGCTCTCTGCTCATAGCCTCGGGATGGCTAGACCTAGATGACTTAGGCTCAGAAAGTGTGGAACCCAGGGCTATAAATACCCAGGTAAAGGCAGAACAGGGGAGTGGGAGAAGTGAATTATGGAGGAAGGTAGGGGAGTAAATAATGGTGGTGTGGAGGAGGGGCTGCTCCACGAGAGAAGCATTTTACGGCTGGGGAGGTGGTGCACGATGTTATAATAGGGATTGCTGATGGCGATGTTATGAAATCAGCTTTTTTTACGACTATTGATAATGCATGTAAATTACCTGGCTAATGTACATTTCCCAATTGCTTGATCACCAATCTTCAAACTCTTATTTATAGTCAAACTCAATTTTATAAGGCATTAACTGATCACATTTATTTTCTAATTTTCCAACTGAATTAATCATGATTCAAGGGCATGAACGGATGTTTTAAGTGAAATTTGAAGCCACCAAAAACATAGTAGCATTCATCCTCCTTACCTGTGACAAAATGAGAGCATTGGAACAGGGCATGGACATCCATCAAAGCATATTAGAAAGAGGTTTTTTGTGAGATATTATAGTTGGAAATGATGTGGTAGACATGTATGCAAAATCTGGAAGAATAGACAAGGCACGCGAACTGTTTGACATAATGCCTCAAAGAGATGTCATCTCATAGAATTCCATGATTGCAGTATATACAGAAAATGAATTTATTAGAAAGGCAATTGAAACATTCAAGCAAATGCAATTGGCAGGTCTAAGCCCACATTTCACAACCTTTGTCAGTATCCTCCCTACCTGTATGGATTTATATATTCTTGCTATCTAGTTGTGTGTATGCATGCTCATGATCTGCTAAATGTTTGATATCGATGAGCAAATATAACGGGTTGAAATCTGCATAAACAATAAGTTTCCATCTTATGGAAAATAAAAATAAAAATTAAACTTTGGTAATTTTGTATGGTTGTTGGTAATTCATGGGTTCTTGAGAGACTTTGTTAAGCATGGAAGGATTAGAAATAATAATGAATGTGTTGGCACTGTTAGTTTAGTATCACAAGATGTAAAACTTAAAATATTACTTTTATCATTATCACTCTAATTTCTATGAACAAACAATTTAGAGTTGAGAAATGAGATGGATTTGTTTGAAGTAGATCTAATATCAAGCATTCATAGGTTTTACAATTTTCAAGAATAGTCATGTCAAAAATTGATTTATTTATTTTATTTTATTTTTTTGTCTGAGGAAATTTGAGAGACTTCAATTGATTAATGTAGCTCAACTTTGGTATTTTTTTAATCCCAAGTCTTTCTAGAGATTTAGCTAGACTTTGGTGTGTATCTTAACTCCATTACACTAAACAATTTATAATTGAGAGAAAATGAGATAGGACATTGTAGATGAATCCACATTTAGTTGTAGGTTCAAAGCAAATATTCATAGGTGTCATGATTTATGAGAATAATGCCATCAAAGTCTTAAAAAAAAAATTTTGAGTCTCATGGCTCATGAATTTATTGGTTCCATTAGTATAGGTTGGAAGGATTAGGATGCTTGGGTAATGAAATGGCATGTACAATAGTATAAGCTAAATCACTTAGATGTGTTAACACCATTGATTTAGTGCTAGGATGTGTAGGATGCAAAATAACACACTAAAATATTCTATCTAAACCTATACTTAAACATTAGGTCCATCTACCATAACGTATCTTAATTTTCCTTAATTCAAATTTTTGTTTGCAATGGTGATAAATGTAGTATTACAAACAAATTTCGGTGTACCCATTGCACACCAAGGTGCGATTGCTAGTTTTTATGCATATGAACTGAAAAACACCACACAAATTATCATTACAAATACAACACTTAAAGTTTAGTTATTTATCGAGAACAGGCGAAGAATTGTAAAATGTACGCAACTGTTTTGAATAAAGAAAATCTAAATAGCTGATGGAATAGAAATACAACGTATCCACTTTCGTTTAAGACGTGTGGGCTGCGGATTTCCCGATATCCAACGAATTTACCTAACATGAAATCAGTGCAGTCACCTTGTGTAGGACAATAGAGATAAGGCTTACTATATTTTCTATGCATGTGCTGTAAAAGTCAAATTTGCTGTTGAAGATACTTTTCAAGCTACGATCATAAAACGCGGTCAAGTCAAAAAGAGATGAGAGAAGCAATGCAGTGACCACCTAGGTTGGTTGTTTAGTTATTTATAGCCAAACCGGGAAAGAATTGCAAAATGCACACGGCTCCACAATTGGCGGAATAGTAACACAATGTCTCCACTTTCGTTTAAGATATCTTTGGGCTATGGATTTTTGCTGTTATGGATAATAATGCTGCAAAGTGATTTGCCAATTTCAACAGCATGTTCACAAGATGAACGAATTTCTCTATTAGATTTCAAGGCTGGTCTTAATCTTTCAGGTCGCTCTTTATCCTCTTGGCGGGGATTTAATTGTTGCCAGTGGGAGGCTGTTGGCTGCGATTATCATACATCCCATGTCATTCGCCTTGATCTAAGTAATCGTCCTTATGATTACAGCCATCACTTGAGTGGGGAGCTTCGTCCATCGCTGTTTAATCTGGAGCATCTACAGCATTTGGATCTCAGCGAAAATGATTTTAAAGGTATTTCTATTCCTCCCCAGTTGTCAAAACTGCGGCGACTTACATTTCTTAGCTTATCACATGCTGGATTTTGTGGTGAAATCCCTTTAGAGTTGGGAAATATGTCAAGCTTGCGTCATTTGGATATTTCAGATAATCACTGCCTATTTAAAACTTCAGATAATAAATGGCAAAATAATTATTTGAATAGTAGTAAGTTTGATGTATGGGTCAGAAATCTGAGAAGCTTAGAATTCTTGGGAATGAATGAAGTGAACCTGACAATGGCCTCGAAGCAGTGGGGTGAGGCCCTTAGTGGTCTTGCCAATCTTACCCAGATTCACCTATCTGGCTGTGGGCTCTCAGGTAATATTCCAGATCTCTCAAACCTCACCTATTTATCACACGTGCATATCGGCGGGAATTCCTTCCCGTTTGAATTACCCCCCTGGTTTGAGAATGTGTCCTCATTGGTTTCACTTGATCTCCACGGTTGTGGTCTAAATGGTTCCATCCCTTCCAATTTCATGCCCCGTTCGAAATTGAGCAAACTTGTGCTTACTTCTAATTATGACTTGAAAGGAAACCTTTATTTCATTCTGAACCACTCTTCCTCGCTTGTTGTTCTGTCTCTCGCCTATTGCAATTTAGGAGGAGAGATTCCCCCCTCTATTGCAGACTTTTCAAACCTTGAGAGCTTGGATCTCTCCAATAACCAACTGTCAGGAACAATTCCAAATTCCATTCAATGCTGACTAGTTTAGAAGTGTTATCACTTAATTATAACCATCTAACTGGTCAGATTCCTCCGTCTCTGTGTGACCTTCCGGCATTAAGTGAACTATATCTAGGTCATAACCAGCTATCAGGAACAATTCCATATTCCATTTCAAAGCTGGCTAGTTTAAAAGAATTGTCACTTCCTTCCAATAGATTAAGAGGCAACTTTTCACTTCAGATGCTCGGCAATCTAACTCGCCTTCAAGGACTATACCTTTCCGAAAATCAGTTTACCATTACCATTTCTACAAGTTGGCTTCCACAGTTTGGTCACCTGGAGTATTTGGCATTGAGGTCTTGCAATATAGAAGGTGATTTTCCTGCATTTTTGTCCCAACAATATGAATTGGTAGGCCTAGATCTTTCGAGTAACAACATTGTGGGAAATCTTCCTTCGTGGCTGTGGAATCTTCCTAATCTTCATATGCTCATTCTTTCAAACAACCAACTGGAAGATTCTCTACCGCGCCAGATATCCCATAATTTTAATGTGGTGGATTTGCACGGGAATAGATTATATGGCTCACTTCCTGCTCTTGATTTTGTTTCGTTTTTAATAGACCTGTCAGATAATGAGTTTAATGGCTCTATTCCAAGAATTGGCCGTATTTCTAATCGGTCATCAATCTATCTATCATTGTCAGGGAATAATCTCTCTGGAGAAATTCCAAGTTTTATATGTTCAGATTCAAATGAATTGGGGCTTTTAGACTTGTCAAATAACAAGTTGACAGGTATGATTCCTGCAAACATTGGGCGGTGTTCTGAATTAGGAGTTCTAAAATTGGCTCAAAATCATTTGCAAGGGGAGATTCCAGAGGAGTTGGGAAATCTGCGGAGTCTAGGGGCGCTAAATCTCAATGGCAACAGGTTGCAAGGTATTATTCCTTCATCCCTTTCAAATTGCACGGGCCTCCAAGTATTTGATTTGGGAAATAACAAATTTGAAGGTAGCATTCCCGTTTGGATTGAAAAGCTGACATATTTAAAAATTCTGAGCTTAACTTCTAATATGTTTAAAGATAGAATTCCACTCCAGCTTATGAGGCTTCATAGTCTTCAAATTCTAGATTTATCCGGTAATAATTTATCAGGAAGTATTCCTCAAAATCTAAGCAAGTTATATGCTATGGTCAATCAATCTCAAAGTATTGAGCTAAAACATAGATTCATTTATTCAGTTGCAAATATGGACTTTTCTTATGAATCAAAATTTGAGGATGAAGTAACAGTTTGGATAAAAGGAAGGGCTATAAGATATGAGAAGATAATCGATGCAGACATGTTCATGGATCTCTCACGAAACAATCTGTCAGGTAATATTCCTCCAGAATTGGGACTCCTCCAGGGTTTAATTTCTCTCAACATATCAAATAATAATCTAAGCGGTTCAATCCCAGAATCCTTGGGAGCCATGCTTCACCTGGAGTCTTTGGATCTTTCAGAAAACAAGCTTTCAGGAAGAATTCCTTTCCAACTCTTAAATCTAACATTCCTTGCTGTGTTGAACCTTTCGAACAACATGTTGTTCGGGTTAATACCGCAGGGAAAGCAATTTGTTCGGGTTAATACCGCAGGGAAAGCAATTTTCCACCTTTTAGGCGTCTTCTTTTCTAGGAAATCCCAATCTTCATGGACATCAACTTGAAAACTGGACAATGAGTTCTGATTTGGGTAGCAGAGAGAATCAGACAGAATGGAATAATACAGCTGGTAATGATGCAGATGTAATGGACAGATGGTGGGCAGTGAAAATGGGATTATGTTATGGAATGGGATTTGCTATAGTAATTTCAGTGTTGTGCTTCCACATAAAATGGAGATACATATGCTTTAATTTGATGGATAATTTAATTTATCATCTTTTTGAAAGTTGAATCCTGGAGCTGCATGACAAAGGATGCCCACAGCCTTTGCTTCCAATATTGTAGATATGTACCTAAGATTTTATCTTCTGGCTCATATTTTTGTTGGTTAATTTACATTGTTGTAATGTGTCCTGAAAAAAACAATTTGTTTTTAATTTAGTATGAACATGACTGGCATAGGAAAGTTAGTGTGCTGTATGAATGGCGCACTTTTTATTCGGAGTAAGTGCCTCAGTTCGTAATTATCAATTATAAGTTTAAGTAGCCGTTCTTCCAAATATTTCCTGTTACTTATTCTACATTTTAAAAATGGCAAGTTGTATAGAAATTGCTTGTCTTGCATTTGTTTTCACGGCAAGTCTAGTCAATACAATATAGTCAGAGTCTGTTTATTATCTTCGTATATTTCTGTGCAAAGTCATAGCTGATATTCTTCTGTTTCTTCTCCGCTTCTGCTGCGGATTATCGAGAGGGAACTCTTGAAAAGTGATGCATGAGTCGCACCACATGCAAATCACCATCTCTCCGCATGCAACTGGACTAACTTTTATGCACAGACTTGCTTATTTAGTCAGTCAGTTTTATTTATAGTTTGCATGTTTTTTAGTTTAGATAACAGTTAACTATTTTAGTTGGAAGTGGCTATCCAGCTTCTAGAATGGACTCATCAATTCATTGTTTCTCGGTGATTTAACTCATCTATCTCTAAATGTAGACTCCAGTTCACTGAAGCATAGTTTCCAAGACAAAAAACTGCAGTTCAAAGTTTTGTCTTTTTTAGTAATTTATTTTAATTTTAATTTTTTAAAATAGAATATGTTGAAGACAATGTAGGATTATAGTAATCTATTCGATTATTTTTTTCTACTAGTTTGATCTTTATGTTAATTTAAATTTATTTAATAATAAAAAATATTTTATGTTTTTATGATATTTCAATGGAATTCTAATAATTTTAAGTAATAAGTATATTTTGCAAAATATGGAAAATTTGTATATAATATCTTAAATTATAAATTTTAATTAAATTATTCTGATTTAAATTAAAAAGTAAAATAAATTTGATGAAAAATTGGTAGAAATTGAAGAAGTTATATTTTTGTGGGGTTTTAATGAGTTTTCAATCTTATGGTGTCTTATGCAAGGAGGGCGTACCATAATCAGACCAAGCGGGTCCACTGGGCAGATGACACAGATGTTGAATGGCCTCCTCTGCCGCCGAACAACCAAAACTTTACTCTATGACATGGTCGTGGTCTTCTGAAGACCCTGGGCCCTCTTTCTCACCAATTCCAAAACCTAGGAAATGCGTCTCGTCGATCTTCTTGAAACCTTAACTCATTTCAACCTAGCGGCACCTGGTGGTTTTCTCACCATTCTAGGGTTCGAAACCATGTCTTTTCACGAAAAGCCTTAGATGGGCACCCTTCGTGGCCCCAGGAAGACTACAGTGGAAGGAAAGCTTCTTCACGGGAAACGTGGGACTATCATTATGAGAAAACTCCCAGAGAAGATGAAGGAAATTGGAACAAACAACCTTTTCAAGAGGGCACATCTTTCCAATTCGGTAGCAACAATAATAAACTTGACCCTAGCAAGCGTTCACCGGGCGTTCCTTCCTCTGAGACTCGAAATGAGAAATCAGCAAAGCTGAGCATGGAGGATTTAGTCGCTGTTGTCAAGCCGTCTGTGAATCATGACCTCCGCTGGAAGCCGATTCCAACAATACCGCTTAACTTGGAGACTCAGGTGTCGGAGTTTGAACATAATGGCCTGTTTGTCCATATTTGGGGTGAGGACAAGCCGTTTTCTTAAATACGCTCATGGGTGAAGGAAAATTGGTATGATTTTTTTGATCTGATGGTAGTTTTGGCTTTTTCGTTCTTTACTAGTTTTAAAAATCCTACCACTAAGAAGAGAATTTTTAGGAAAGGCTCGTTCTAGTTTGGCAATATTTTCTTTGGTGCTTTTGATTGACAACCTAATCTCTCAATGGGCTCCCTCAGATCACCCCAATCAGGCCTGGAATTTGACGGTCACCCCTACCTGTCATATGAAAATTTTATGACGGTTTGGTCATTTAAATGCCTGTAAAAAAAATGTTTAATTTATGAATTTTTATATAAAATCTTTTATAAATGCAATATCTTAAAAAATCATTAAACATTGATAATTATTAATAATAAATATAAAAATTTACTTTATAATTAACAATTAACAAAAGTTTCTAAGTTCATATTAAAAACAAATCTTGTTAAATATATTCTAAAAGTTAAAAATAATTATATTCTATTTTGAAAAGATTCTAAACTAATATATATTTTTATAATAATAATATAAATTACTTATATTAATACAAAAAAAAGATAACTATTATAAAAATCTCAAAGTTTCTAAATTCATATTAGAAAATATTTTAAAAAGTTATATTCTATTTTAAATTAATTCATCTTTTTATAATAAAAATTATAAAATGATATATATTACAAATATAAATACTATATTATATTTTGCTTATAATATTTTTTTACAGTTTAATAAAAATTTATCAAGTCAAGCTATACGGTCTAATAATTTTTATAGCTGTAATATACGGTCTAAAATTGAAAAAACGGTCAAATAGACCATCAAATTCCAGGCCTGACCCCAATACCCTATTTGCTTTACTCTTCCCTGCCTCCCCGTGGATTATCTAGAAATTGCCTCTATTAGGAAAATAGTTTCCCATTTTGAGGTTTTCCAAAAAAAATGAATTTGAATTGGTTAACGGGCTACCTACTCTTAGGGTTTGAGCCCTGGTTGACAACCTAAACCTAGTTCCTCACTCTAAGAAACTTCTGACCTGCAAGGGTGAATGGCATCAAAATTTAGTTCTAGACACTTCCTCATGGAAGGAGGCTGAAATCTTAATAGATTTTGAATTATTTTCTTGGGCAGAGCAGGTTGATTTCTTTTCTCTTTCAAAAAATGTTGGGGCTATTTTCCCACCTAGCCAACCTAACACTTCTGCGGAGCCTCATTTTAACCTCACCCAATGAACCCTTGGACAACATCCCCTCTTCTTCTAAACATATCAAGGATGTAACTCAACCAAAAGAGGATGCTTGTCCTTCAAAGAGAGTCTCAGATTTTGAAAATCTGCTTAAGGGTTCTTTAAGTGAAGATAAACTTATGGACATTGTAAATGAAGTCTGCACTAATGTGGGAGAAGATTTTATTGAAGAAGTAGCTAACAAAATTCTTGTTGAATTTGATTCAAAAAAGGAAATCCCACCCTTTCCAATTTCTAAAGCATATGCAAAAGGTTTTTTTGTCACCAGAAAAGGTGGCCCACTTGGTCTGAGAAAATATTAAACCTTCCCACATTTTCCAAACTACCATCTCCTCTTTGTCAATCTCACAAACATATGTCAAAACTCTCGTATCTCCCAAGAATAAGAGAGGTAAAAAACCTAGCAGTGAGAGAACCAAGACTGAAATTGATGTGGTTATTCAAACAACATTGGAAAAGAATCTAAGATGTTTTCTAAAAAACTTAAAGTCTTGGAAAGCCCATGCAATATCCTCCAAAAGGGGCAGCTTGATTTAGTTGTGGAGAATAATGTCTTTGAAATGAATTACAAAATGAGGGAAAACAAAATCTATCCTCGAGAAAAATAAGGGTTCTATCTTTGAATGTTAGGGGCTTAAATACCCCTAACAAACAAAACTTTATGAAGTATCAAATTTTGAGTACCACTTCAGATATTGTGCTTTTACAAGAAACAAAGCTCTCAACTCAATCAGCCTCAATTTTTTTTGCTACTTGGAATAACTAGGGTTTTGTTTCCTCTTCGGCTCAAGGAGCCTTGAGAGGTCTGGAAATCTTATGGAACAAATATGCTATGAAGTTAAACAAATTGGTTTCTAAGGACAATTGGATTCAAGCCTCAGCTAAATGTATGAAGACAAACAATTTCTTTATTATAAGTAAAATTTATGGTCCATGCTCAACATTTGCTAAGAAACAATTATGGTCTTAGATTTCTTCTGCTTCTACACCTCTAAAAAATGCTTTGAGGATCTTCACGTGGGATTTTAATGCAATTTGTAGTCTCTGAGAAAACCAGAGGCATCATCCCTTCAACAAAAGTGATGGAGGGTTTTAACACCTTTATTCTTAACAATGGTCTCTATGATTGTCTACCAAAAATGGAAATTCTACTTGGACTAAAAAATGTAGAGGTTTTTCTCAAATTGCTGAAAGATTGGATCATTTTCTTCTATCAAAAAATTGGCTCAATGCCCCCTAGGGGCGGGTGCAAAAAGATGGGTGGTAAAAAAGTAGTCAATTCACTTTTTCATCTTGAAATAGTGAAAACATGAGCACTCTTTACTAAAACATGCTCACATTATGGATTGGTAATGACCGATCCTAGGCTTGGTCATTACCAAGCCAAAATGTGAGCATGTTATAATGCACTCACATTTTGGTCTACATTGATTTTTTTTTTATCTCTTTTTTTCTTTCTTCTTGTTATCTTTCAGGGAAACTATATATATGACATAAACATTTACATATGGACATTTTCCTTCTTATACTTTAATTTATATTTCATGTATATAGTTTTAGAATGTTTGAGAGTGGTTTTCGATATCTAGGAGTTATAATTCAAATTCTAGTTTTTGGAAGATCTTACAATTGTTTAGACAGCCAAATTTTAGCAATCAACATGTCAAATTTCAATAATCAAGAGGTCAAATTTTATTAATCAACAAGTTGTATCATCTTTCTCTCTCTATCTCACTCATTTTTTCCCCTTATGCTATAGACCTCTCTCTCACACTATCTTCTTCCCTCTATACTTCTATCTATCTAATCTCTCTCGTTCGCTCCCTCCCTCTCTCCCTCCCTCCTTTCCTCCTTTCCTCCTCCCCTCTAATTTTCTCTCATCTACCCCCCTCTCTCTCTCTCTTCCTCCCACCCACCTTCCCTCTCTCACTTCACTCTATCTAACCCATCCTCTCACCTCTCTCTCTCTCCCTCCCTCCTCTCTCGATATTCCACCTCTCCTTTCTCTCTATCTTCCTTCACCAACCACCTTCCCTCTCTACTTCTCTCTATCTAACCTAACCTCTCCATCTCTCTCCCCTCCCTCTCTCTCTCAATCTCTCCACTTTCCTCCTTCCCCCTCTCTCTCTTTAATTCTCTTTATCACACTTCTCTCTCTGTCTATCCCACCCTCCTCTCTCTACTCTCTTTCTCTCTCCCTCCCTCCTCCCTCTATGTCTCACCTCTCTCTCCCTCCCTACCTCTCCCTCTCTCTCTACTTCTCCATCCCTCCTCCCCCTCTCTATCTATCCTTCCCTATATACTTCTCTCTACCTCTCTACATCTCTACCTCTCCCTCCCTCATTCCCTCCTCCCTCTCTCTCAATCTCCCAACCTCTCTCTCTCTCTCTCTCTCCACTCCTTCTCTATCTCTCATTCCCTATATACTTCTCTATCTCTCTCTCTATCTCTCTCTCTCCCTCCCTCCTCCTCTCTCTCTCCCTATCTCAATCTCCCCACCTTCCTCTTCTCCCTCTCCTTCCCTATATACTTCTCTTTATCTCACCACTATCTCTCTTTATCTATGTATATATATATATATATATATATATATATATATATATATATATATATATATATATATATATATCTCACCTCTCTTCCCTCCTCCCACCCACCTTCTCTCTAATTCTCTCTATCTAACCTATCCCTCTCTATTTCACTCTATCTCCCTCCCTCCTACCTCTCTATATCACCTTTCTATCTATCACCTCTCTCTCCCTCCTTGTCTCTCCATGTCTCTCTCTCTTTATATATCTCTATTTCTCCCTCCCTTGTCCCCCATTTCTATCTCTCCTTTTCTATATATACTTATCTCTATTTTTTTCTCTTAATATCTACATTCGTCTCTCTCTCTACTCTTTGTCTCTCCTTCCCTATATAATTCTCTCTATCTCCCTCTCTCCATATTTACCTCTCCCTCCCTCCTTCCCTCTCTCTCACTCTCTCCTTCCCTCTTTAATCTCTATCAAGCATAATTATCTCTCCCTACCCCCTCTTTCCCTCTCTAATATTCTTTATCTCCTTTCTCTCTCTTCCTTCCTCCCATTGACCTTCCCTCTCTACTCTTTATCTAACCTATCCCTCTCTACCTCTCTCTCTCCCTCCTCTCTCTCAATCTCTCCACCTCCATCCTTTTCCATCTACTTCTCTCTCTATCTCCTCTCTCTCCTTCCCTCTCTACTTCTTCCTATCTCCCTCTCTCTCAATCTCCCAAACCCTATACCAAATATCATAAATCTTAATCCCTATACAATAAACCCTACACCCTCAACTATCATCCCTATACCCTATACCCTATACCTTATAACCTACACCTTGAACATTATCCCTCAACCATAAACTTAAACCCTAATCCCTACATTCAATCTTGTACCCTAACCCCTCAATCCTAAACCTAATACCCTCAACCCTCAATCCTATCTCTCCTTCCTTATATACTTTTCTCTATCTCTCCCTCTCTCCATCTCTACCTCTTCCTTCCTCCTTCCCTCTGTCTCCCTCTCTCTCAATATCCCAATCTTCCTCCTTATCTCTTTGTTTCAGAAAGGTGGAATTTTTTTGCTTCCCTTCCAAGATTTAGGAACAAACCCTTGAGATTTCAATGCAAAAGAGAAAGAAATATTGTGAGAGGGTTGTTCTAGGGGTTGAATATAATCTAATGAGGGGTTCACCACCAATTTTAAACTTGGAAAAGATAAAGAAATGCAAGATGCAACACTAAAACCTAATTGAATGCAAACTAACACTAAATGACCTATAAAAGTGAATAAAATGAAACAAAAAACTAAAGATAAGGTGTGCATGTAGGAAACTAGAGATAGTTGAAGGGAGGTCTGAATCACTAAACATTCTACTTCTACTACTAAATGGGACTCATTAGCCAAGCTATGTGAATTACTCATGTTTCTGGGAAACTGTGTAGGAGCAAGTTTTGGGGAAAAGAGTATCCAAATCTGCAAAGTCTTAAAAAATTGACTACAATTGGGACTTATTCACAAGAAGTCACAAATCAGTCCAGTTGGGCTTTTCTACAACTTCAAAAGCTGATCCTAATCTTCTGATCTATCTACTTTGTCCTTCCTGAGTGATTTCCAAATATGAACTTCCAAATAGCAACCTATAGGTCTTCTGCAAGGTTCTCATGGGCTTGATGACAACTTTGACCACTTTGAATGACTTGCCAATTTTATCCAATCTTGCTCCTTAGGAAATTTGCAAGCTATACCTGCAAATCACAAACAAAGGAGAGGGAAAAATGTTGTGGGGTTAGTGGATAGGGGTTTTCCTTGGTCAAACCCTATTTTGAAAATAAATCCTTGAAAGTAAATCAAATAAGAATGGAGGATGATGAATGAAAGAATAACAATTTTGCAATTCACCAAACCCTAGCAATAAGGTGTTACAAATATGTTTTTAATAGATGCAATGGATGTAGACTCTGATTCTTGCTTGAATGATGTTGATCTTGCATGTAATTCTTGCTTGAATCATAAAATCCTACACCACAATTGTTAGCTCTAAAACAACATAATGCATGAAATCCTTGACATGATGATTGATACTTTAATGGTGCTCTATAATGCTTGAGAATATACTCTTGAAGACACTTGAATGCTCTTAAATAGTCTTATGAACACTTGATTTCTTATTAGATTGCTAGGTTAAAATATGAGTGAAAGAATCTTGTATTTATACTCAATTATGCAAGAATTCCCAAAATTACAATACTAAAAGCTAACACTAGATCTAGGAAAATAAAATCTCACCATAAATTTGAATTAATTTTAATTTTGGGCCACATAGAACTCATTCGCCCAAGATGGAAAATGAGTCCTATCTGGCATAATTTATGGGACCAAAAATAAAATATGCTTAGAAATGTGTGAAATCTGGTTCGGGACCAAAAGAACTATGTGGGACTCATTCACCCAAGGTGGTGAATGAGTCTCAGATCACTAAATCTGGGCCACACAAGCTAGAAGAAGCTAAATTATGATTGGATACTGATTGTGTAAGGAAACTAAGGGAGCGCATCTAATGAAAACTCCAAATAGTAGTGCCTTTGGTAACTTTAATTTCGATTATGTTGCCTCAAAGACACGTACTACTATGTCCTAAAGCAGAAACACACAGATTATTTCCCACATTAATCCTTATGAGAAAAAAACATGTAAATTCAATAGCAAGCAACAACACAGATAGAAGATACTACAGAAAATAGAACACAAAGATTTTACGTGGGGAAAACCCTTTCAGGTGAAAAACCCCAATCTCCAAAGTTCGAGCCATTGTATTATTCAGCAACAGAAAGTCACAATACAATTTCAGGCTCTTACCCTTTTTAGAGATTACATCTTGTTCATTCTGGATACAGCTGGTAGCCAACTATCCCTGAGAAATCAGGAGAGATTTCAGCATAACACTGCCTCTCTCTTCCTCTATTTCGACCTCATGGCCTCAGCCTTTCGGCCACCCACTTGGTCCTCTTTATCTCTCTCTATCCCTCTAGCTCTCAGCTCTTTATGTACTCTTACCAGCACTCTACTTCAGAATGTCCAATGCATACGTATATGCATTCATTTTTTGTAGGTTCTATGAAATTGTTCTTTTCCAACTATCGGATCAGAACTTACAAATCATCCAGCCCAACACCATTAGATGTTTCCACTTCCTCGTGTTTTAGTTTTCCAACTTCCACACAGAAACGGTTCACATCCTACTTTCTCTGATTGGTCCAAATCGCACCACATCAAACACTCTTCTAACGGTCAAGGGCATTCAACTTGTGTTGGCATGTCGGTGAGACACTAACCGTGTCTCCTCGATGCCAACACAACTAGCATTTGATATCACCAAGAGTTATCCTATTGGCAAGAGGTTACATCGAGTCTAGAGAGCTATTGCTAAGACTTCTCCATGTCACCAAGACCTTACACGAAAGATCACAAGGTATTCTGAAGGGTTCATTAGTCGGAAAGACTATCGCTCTTCACCCAGACATTACACTGAAGTCTTCAAATCACATCAACCTCAGCATTCTCATCAGTGAGACAATCGCCATTCGATGAGACTTCATACCAATGTTCAAAGGTCATTCTGAAGTGTAGTCGACAAGACTAACGTCTTTCACCAAGACATCATACTGATCCTTCAAGTCATACCAAACACTGAGCAGTCAGCAAGACTTATTGCTTTCACTAAGACATTATACCGACATCAGGATTCCCATCGGCAAGACAATCACTATTCGCCTAGACATCATACCGATGCCTTCAAGTTACCTCAAAGTCTTATGTCAACTAGAAATTTCGTTCTTGCCAAGACCTCTCACCGAGTCTTCATGTTGTTCTGAAGCATCCACTAGTCGGTGAGACTCATCGCTTTCGCCAGGACTTCATACCGAGGTCCTAAGTCATACCGAGCACCCCAATCACTGGTTGGAAAGACTTTTGTCTTTCGCCGAAACCTCACATCAAGCACCCATGTTTTACCAAGTTGGTAAGACATTTGACCTTCGCCAATACCTCTCACCGAGCGAACATGTCATACTAAAGACTATCAGCGAGACTCCTCCAAGTCACCAAGACTTCACACCGAAGTCTTTTGAGTCACTGCGAAGACCCCAAGCACTGTCACCGAGACTTCTCCATTATCACTAGGACATCATACCGATCGCCTTGAGCTACTCTGATGACTCCAAGATTTTCCTCGTCGGCGTGACCTTCCATTCTCATTGGGACTTCTTACCAAAGCCCTTATGATTACCCCGATATCCATATGCTATCGGTGAGACTTTCACCAGTCACTGGGACTTCTCCTTGAGACCCTTGTGTTTCCCCAACGCTCGATAAGAGCATACTATCGGCCAGAAGTCTCACTCGACAAAAGGTCACAATGAATGCTTCTTGTCATAGCGATAGTTCTATTTAGCAAGACTAAAACCAAGTCATAGCAACAAGGGCATTTCAACAAGATTCAAAACAGCTAGTAGTCGGCCTGACACAACATATGTCACACCGATTTGGCTCTCTTAGAAGTTACAACCTGTGATGATTTAGGCACACAATTCCAACAATCTCCCACTTGACGAAGATCACAAAGGCATCTGCAAAGCAACTAGGAACTAGGATCACACTAGCTCCACTAGTTCAGACCCCGCAATACTCAAGACATCTGACCAGCAAGTCTCCATAGATAACAGTCCACCAGACTATCTACAACAAAGACCATGCATCCAACTGCAACTTAATGACCAACAAAGTTGCAAACCGATCACAGCCTTCCAGGAAACCACATAGATCTCGAACATGCTCTCATGCTCCATCAAGAATTCTGCTCCAACATCCAAGATGTTCACCTTCAGGAAACAATCCTGTCATCTTCCAACATGCCACCTGTGGAAGAAGAATACAAATCCAAGGTGTATAAGCACCATTCCCATGAACACAAGTAAAAGATCCCATTTATATCACCAACATGATACTGCTACCACTTCACTATGCTCAAACGTTATACAGAAGCAATAGCAACTTCAAAGCTTCAATCAGAACACAACCATGACGTATTATCTAGAAACAAGAAACTAAACATCAGTTAGAACAACAATTAGACTGACTGCTTCCATCCAACTGATAACCCACGCGACTAGAACTAGCACCCACAGCTCATGCTATTCCATCCAATCTCACATACCTTGAAGGTATCACCATTAGTAAACTTCTTCCAATCCATTAACAACAAATACAAGTTCTAGTGTCAATCAGTAGAAGAAGAAAAGACACATATAGGAACTCCCACTACCTGAGTAATCCAGATCTGAAAGATCAAAAGGCATCGCAAGTCTGCCAATACTAGCACATAGAAAATGTAACCATGTAGTACCAAGGAAAAATCCACAATGATATGCACAACCTGCAAGAACCTACCACAAGAAACATTTCTCTCACCACAAACCTTCATGGCCATAGAGAGAAACTTTGCACATCATCTTCCTGTAGAGCATCCTCCTACGTACACTTCTAATAGCCAGTTGTGTCAAGAATGATCTTCTTCACATCCCAAAATAAAAAACCTTAACAACATCCATTCGTTCAATCACCAAGATCAGAATGACTTTACATGGATGTAAGCTTCTTAAAGAAGATCAAACTACTTCATTTCCCATTTTAGGAAATCAGCCCATACAACATCTCCTACCAATTGTCATTAGCAACAAGGAGATAAAACAAAAAACTGTACAACTTCCACTATGAATCCTCCAGAACCATTAGACAACAATTCAAGATCCATATCATGAAAGTGAACTTAATAAAAAAAATCTGAAAAATATAATGGGCCAAATACCTTTCAGATAAACTGCTAAGTAGACCAAGAGTGGGAACGAGAATACTCCTTCAAGACAAACAAGTCATCATGACTAATCCAAGAGCAATCTCTTCATAGGTCTCTTATTGAACTCACGTTCAACCAAGGTGTAGGCTTCTAAGACTTTGTGTTGAATAACTTTAACAAGAGTAACAAGCAACAATACTTCTCTCATAAGAGAAAGACAACCTTACCTTATTCTTTATGTATTCATGATTACTAGCAATTGATCATCTCATGCTAAACTTCAACTGCATTACTGCACTATCACGAAGTACCAAGCAAATAATCAAAGCACCCAATACACAAAGAATTACCAGACCACTATCAAAGCTCCAATCATCTGAATCAGGAACTTATCATGACACCATGATCTACACATCCCCATAGGAGATTCCATGCTTCAAGTGACCTTTCCATTGTCTCAAGTACAATGCACAATGCCAAAACTCTAGTACACAAGCAAGAGTATACCATGACGTAAATCAAATAGAATCAAAATCAACATCACCTATCAAGCACCACCAACACCTTAGCCAAAGACTCCAAGTGTCCTGCATGGATCCAAGATGTTGCACATCTTCAAGTAATGTCCATGCAAATGCGAAAGAACCCTTCTGCAGCAACAAGATCAAAGAGCTCTCCCAAGAAACATCTGCAACACTAAAGAAGACCATTCACCACCATGTGATGAATCCACAGTCAATCCTAGAGCTCCCACTAAAACGTGACACTCGAGCTCTCCAAGCATCATGAATACCTACTACAGGTTCCCATAACTGACTATTCAGGTACTCAATAGTATCCATCCTCTCATCTCAAAGCACCACACCAATGCACAAATGACCACATCAAGGCTAGCTAACAAGTTTGCACCAACAATGAATCAACCTCGTGGATATAGATAGTCCACTTCTGAGGTGTCTCTAAGAAACCATGTAGGTAAAGACAGCTCACAACATTGCACAAGCTGTAGATCCATTCAACAGAAACATGCAAACCCATCAACGCATTGGAAATGCAAAAAATTGAGATATCAAAAAGAATAACCACATAGACAACATGACTCAAACACCAGATCATGATCTGATTTTTCAATCATGTCCACAATGAGCACCATAATCAAGGAACCCACAAGAACCACCATAGGCATGCTAAGTGAAAAACCACATACCAACACTCCCATGTAGAGAATAAATCATACCTCCTCAAACCATGCACCAAGCATGCATGTAGAACTACAACTATCTCATCAACAACAGTCCAAAAGGCCAGTGTCTAGAGAATAGTTTAACAACAACTCCACATAGTCACAAGTTTTTCTTAACCATGTAAAACCTACAAAACCACAGAGCCATGCAAGTATAAAAACATCCTTAGAAAGGAAAAAAATAGTTCAGGAGAATCCAGGTCCCTTTTAGAGCAACTCTAAAACCACCAACATGTACATGCATCTGAGAAAAAGAGAAAGGTTATTTCAGAAACTTGAAAATTATCTAATGATTAACTCCATAGCCTTCAAGCATTAGAGGTTAACAGGAAACAGTTCCTTCCAACACCAGGAACCACCACCTAGCATAAGCACTTTCTTCCATGGCTGAGAAACAAACTAGGCTTCTCCATATCACTCAGGAACTTGACACACAGACACCCAATATGAAAGCTTTACTACTACACAGCCACATAGCAAAGAAATCCACCTCATACTCCAAGGTTATACTGCTACCAGCCAGGAGATACAGATCACAACATGATCAACTCCCTTTTCCATCTTAACCATCCTTCAAGTTGCATGTTATCTCAAAATACCACAAGGCTTCCACTCGTCAAAGGATCAATACATTAGTCCATTACTCCAGATTTCTTTTAGCCTATCAAGCTAAGAAATCTTCACAAGAGAAATACCCAGAACCAACAACCAAAAGAAGGCTTTGATACCACTTGTAAGGAAACTAAGGGAGCGCATCTAATGAAAAATCCAAATAGTAGTGCCTTCGGTAACTTTAATTTCGATTAGGTTGCCTTAAAGACACATACTACTATGTCCTGAAGTGGAAATAGACACATTTTATTTCCCACATTAATCCTTCTGAGAAAAACACATGTAAATTCAACAACAAGCAACAACAGAGATAGAAGATACTACAGAAAATATAACATAAAGATTTTACGTGGGGAAAACCCTTTCAGGTGAAAAACCCCTCTCCAAAGTTTGAGCCATTGTATTATTCAGCAACAAAAAGTTACAATACAGTTTCAAGCTCTTAGCCTTTTCAGAGATTACATCTTGTTCATTCTGGATACAACTGGTAGCCAACTATCCCTGACAGATTAGGATAGATTCTAGCATAACACTGCCTCTCTCTTCCTCTGTTTCGACCTCATGGCCTTGGCCTTTCGTTTAGCCACTCGGTCCTCTCTATCTCTCTCTATCCCTCTAGCTCTCAGCTCCTTCTGTACTCTTACCAGCACTCTACTTCAGAACGTCCAATCCATATGTATATGCATTCGTTCTCTGTAGGC
Organism: Sequoia sempervirens; assembly: GCA_007258455.2. NCBI lineage: Eukaryota > Viridiplantae > Streptophyta > Pinopsida > Cupressales > Cupressaceae > Sequoia > Sequoia sempervirens. Next base: position 126,412,344 of record VDFB02000017.1, on the reverse strand, counting down.
TCTATGAAATCGTTCTTTTCCAACTGTCAAATCAGAACTTACAAATCATCCAACCCAGCACCATTAGATGTTTCCACTTCCTCGTGTTTTAGTTTTCCAACTTCCACACAGAAATGATTTAGCAAACGATTCACATCCTGCTTTCTTTGATTGGTCCAAATCGCACCACGTCAGATAGTCTTCTAATAGTCAAGGGTGTTCAACTTGTGTTGGCATGTCAGTGAGACACTAACTGTGTCTCCCCGATGCCAGCAAAACCAACATTCGATATCGCCAAGAGTTATCCCTATTGGCAAGAGGTTACATCGAGTCTAGAGAGCTATCACTAAGACTTCACCATGTTGCCAAGACCTTACACAGAAGATCACAAGGTATACCAAAGAGTTCATCAGTTGTCAAGACTATCGCTCTTTTCCCAAACATTACACCAAAGTCTTCAAATCACATAGACCTCAGCATTCTCATCGGCGAGACAATCGCCATTCAATGAGACTTCATACCGATGCTCAAAGGTCATTATGAAGTGTAGTCGTCAAGACTAACACCTTTCACCAAGCCATCATATCGAGCCTTCAAGTCATATCGAACACTGAGCAGTCAGCAAGACTTATCACTTTCGCTAATACATTATACCGACATCAGGATTCCCATTAGCAAGACAATCACTCTTCGCCAAGACATCATACTGATGCCTTCAAGTTATCTTGAAGTCTTCTGTCAGCCAGACATTCCGCTCTTGCAAAGACCTCTCACCTAGTTTTCATGTTGTTCTGAAACATCCACCAGTCAGCAACACTCATCGCCTTTGCTAGGACTTCATACTAAGGTCCTAAGTCATACTGAGCACCCCAATCACCAGTCAGCAAGACTTTTGTCTTTCACTGAAACCTCACATCGAGCACCCATGTCTTACCAAGTCAGTAAGAAATTTGACCTTCTTCAATACCTTTCACCGAGGGAACATGTCATACCGAAGACTATCGGCGAGACTCCTCCAAGTCACCAAGACTTCACACCAAAGACTTTTGAGTCACCACGAAGACCCCAAGCACTGTCACCGAGACTTTTCCATTGTCACTGGGACATCATACCGATCGCCTTGAGCTACTCCAATGACTCCAAGATTTTTCCCGTCGGCATGACCTTTCATTCTCGCTAGGACATCTTACCGAAGCCCTTGTGATTACCCTGATAGCCATATGCTATTGGTGAGACTTTCACCAGTCACTGGGACTTCTCCTCGAGACCCTTGTGCTTCCTCGACACCCGATAAGAGCATATTGTCGGCTAGAGGTCTCCACTTGACAAAAGGTCACAACGAATGCTTCTTGTCACAGCGATAGTTCTATTTGGAAAGACCGAAACCAAGTCACAGCGACAAGGGCATTTTAACAAGATTCATAATAGCTAGTAGTCAGCCAGACAAAACATATGTCACACCGACTTGGCTCTCTTAGAGGTTATAGCTTGTGATGATTTAGGCACACAATTCCAACAGATTGTTGTTAGGATTATCCTCAAAAAGATGCAATAAATGAAGCTTGTGGATGCAAAATAGGGCCAATTAAAGCCTAAGAGGACCCAATTATTAGTGAAAAGCCTAGAGGAGTGTGAAAATGTGTTACAAAACTTTACAACACTTCAAACAAGGTGAGATTAATGCTTATTTTAAATAAAAAGGGATTTATTAACTAATAAAACCTTAGAAAAGTGTGAAGGTGTGGTACAACACTTCACAACACTTTAGTAGGGTACAATTTAAATCCATTAGTTCACAAGGGTGCAAGACCTAATGTGAATGTGTCAATGACATTACAACACTAAATCAAGGTAACATTAAGCTCAATTTCACAAGGAGGGCCCACACAAGTGTGAAAATGTCCCCAATGACATTTTTTGATAGTATATTTTCTATCTCTCTCCATCTTTGCCTCTCCCTCTCTCTCCCTCTCTCTCCCTCTCTCCATCTCTCTCCATCTCTCTTCATCACCCAACCTTACTCCTTCCCTCTATATTTCTCTCTTTGTCTCCCTTCCCTATCTTTCTCTCTCACTCCCTCCTTCTCTACTCTCTATCTCACCATTATCTCTCCCTCTCTCTGTTTAGGCTTTGGGATTTAGGGTTCAAGTTTTAGGCTTTAGGCTTTAGGATTTATGGTTTATGTCTTAGGCTTTAGGTCCAAGCTCCTCTTTCCCACTCCCTCTCTCTCTTGCTTTCTCTTAGGTGTATCCCTCCTATCTCTCCCACCCACCCTCTCTCTCTCCTAGGTATATCTCTCACTCCCTCCCTCTCTCTCTCCACCTATCTCTCAAGTCTCTATCTCCCACCCCCTCTCTCTCTCCTACCCCCTCTCCCTCGCCTACCCTCTATCTCTCTCTCTCTCTCTCTCTCTTAGGTCTTTCTCTCCCACCCACTCCCCCTCAACCCTCAACCCTCAACCCTTAAACTCTCAACCTTTAAGCCCTCAACCCTTAAACCCTAATCCCTTAACCTTCAACCCTAAAGCCTCAACCCTCAACCCTTAAACCCTAAAATCTCAACCCCTAGATACCCTTAAAAAATTAAACCTTATACCCTATACACTTAACCTTAGACACTCAACCTTGAACATTATCCCTCAAGCTTCAATCCTCTAACCTATACACTAATCTCTTAACCTTTAACCCTAAACCCTATCCCTAAATGCTTAAACCTCAACCCTTAAACCTTAAACCCTAAACCCTCTACCCTCAACATTATACCTTAAACCCTAATTGCTCAACCCTTAAACCCTCAACCCTTAACCCTTAATCCATCAAACCTTAAACCCTTAAACCCTAAACCCTTAACACCTAGATACCCTTAAACTCTTAAGCATTAAACCCTTAAACCCTATACCCTATATGGTGGGAAAATGTTTCTTAACCTTGCAATTATATAAAGGTTATTGTTGATAGGATATATATATATATATGAATATATATTTCCCGGTTACACTAATAGGTGTATACAATGGTAGCATGGGGTGGCATTGAGGAGCAAAATGTGAGTGTGTTAACATTTTTAGAAAACTTCTAAAAATGATCAACATATATATTAAATAAATGATATATTGTAAATCTAGGTCATTAATTATTAAGTTGTAGATCTAATGGTGGATATTTTTTTGGCCTATCTTTCTCTAGAATGTAGCCCTATTTTATGAGGGAATTGTATTATATTTGTAGCAAAGAGAGTGATGTATTCTAAGAGTCTGATAGTGGTCGTGTTATCTCTGGATCTCTGAGCAGTGATACTCATGTTAGAAGCTTGTTCTACAAGTATATTGTAATCTTTTTTATTGTTGAATAATATATTGGGTAGCTTTCAGAGCGTGGGATTTTTCTCTTAAAAGGGATTTCCCCATGTAAATCACTATTTTGTGGTATGCATGATATTTGTGTTTATTTTTGTTTAATTTTTTGTAACTATTTAAAAATATCTATTAAATTTTTGCATTATTCTTCTCTCAAGATTATTGTAGGAAGTTGTTTTGCTACCTTCGATTCCTTACAAGTGGTATCAGAGCTTGATCATCTTTGGTTTTAGTTGTGGTTTGTTGGGTCTTTTGGATTAATCCAAGTTTAGGTGGTAGCTTGTGTATAAGAGATTTTGTGATCTTGTTGTAGGAATTTTTAGATAGCAAGTTCATTAGGGAGAATAGAGGTGGAGAAATTTTCTCTAAATAATATTGAGATGTGAAAGCTAAAGAAGGAGGATATGTTGATAGATTGAGATCTGTGGGATGTTGTTGATGAGAATGTTTCAAGGCCTACAGATCCTACTCAAGCTACTCAATATAATGTTATGGATTGTAAAGCAAAGGGTCTAATTAGATAATGCTTGCTAGACTTTATTTTAATTAACGTCCATGAAGAGACCTTTGCACAAAAACTATGGAAGAAGCTTGGTGAGATGTATCAAGCCAAATCTTTACTGAACAAGATTTTATTGAGGAAGAAGTTACATTCCTTGAGAATGGAAGAGGGTGGATGAATCATAGACCACTCGGAAGAATTCAATATGTTGGTGGCTCAATTGGCATCAGTTGGTGTCAAAATGGATGAGGAGGAGAAATGTCGGATCTTGGTCTATTCTTTTCCTAATTGATGGGATTCTCTTGTTATGACTATTGGGAGTACTTATGCTATATTGAAGACTATAGGTATGATGGGTTCTTTGATTTTTGAAGAGATGAGGAGGAAGGTATCCATAATTGCCAAGGAGGCCCTAAATATTCATGGAATACCTAAGGAAAATAGCAAGAAGAATGAGAAGCATGAAAAATCCAAGTCCAGTGGGAGATCTAAATCTCATGGAAAGTCCAATGTTATTTGTTGGAACTGTGGTAAGCCTGGGCATGTTCATAAGGAATGAAAAGAAGAAAAGAAGAATAAAAAGAAGAAATTTGATTATGATTTTGAGTTCGACAAGCAAGATGGAAATGCATTCGTTGTAGCTTTGGAAACTTGTGGAGGTAATGATGAATGGTTAATTGACTCAGGCGCTTCTTTCCATATAACCTTTAATAGAGATTGGTTTTGTGAATATGAAGAATTTAATGGAGGTAAGGTGTACTTGGGTGATGATTCACATCTAGACATTGTTGGTCATGGTAAAGTTCAAATCAGATTTTATGATGGTAGAATAAAAAAGGATTAATGGTGTGTTCCATATCCCTAGATTAACATGAAACTTTTTATCTATGAGCAAACTAATAGATGCTGGTGTGCAGGTAGTATTTTCTGATGCAAGATGCAAGATGGTTAGATTTCCTATGACGATTGCTAGAGGTTTCAGATATGACACATTGTACAAGCTTGATGCATGCACTATTGAGTGTAGGGTAAGTGAAAAAAGATGGGGGGCCAAAAAGGCGGCTTAAGTGGCCACTTTTTTTTTCTTCTAAAATCAAGAAATACTGACCTTGGATGTCAAATTGAGGATAGTTGCACTCAAAATTTTGAGATACAATTAAAAAAAAGGATCATAGTGCTTTGAGTCTACTTTCTAAAATACTAATTTATTTTGAAAATGGTTGAGATTTAGGGGTTCAAATGAGGGGCCCACAGAAATTGGTGTTCTTTTTGTCAAAAAAGCATGACATAGCAACTTTTGTGGGTACCTCGCACAGTGAATTTTTTTTTAGTATTTTTAAAATCACTTCGGTGAGAAATTAGCTAACAGTATGTAGTTTATGTATGAATTTTTTGATAATTTTTTAATGAATACTTGATATTTTACTAATTTTTAAAGTGGACACTTGCTGAAAAATAGAATTGTGGTCATGCTACCCGACAAATTTTTGAAACTAATTCAAAAAAAATAAAAAATTAATATGTGTTGAATGGAGTTTAATTTCTTAAAAACTAAATTATTTGAAATTTTGATGAATGGTTAATTTATAATGAAAAAACACCAAACACTGGTTTTTTCCAAAAAAGAGAAACACTGTAAATAAAAGAAATTATAGATCAAAGGCTTAACATTGTCAAAAAGTGAAAAAAATTACATCATTATGTATAAGAGTAAATTTGAACCCCTTATGTAAATTCCCCTTTTTTCCTTTACCCACCTTATAAAACCAATTTCAGAGGCTTAATTCCACCTAAGCATGTTGCTTGCATCACACTTCATGTCTTTTTTGACCATTGGTGGAGGTGTTTCTATCGGGGATGCCCGCACGATGTGTAGATGTTTGCACAATCTGCTTACGTCCCTGATAGATTCCTACATCTAAATCCTACAGAGGCATTGCACTTCCCATTGGGGGAAAATTGTAATGCCCTCCTTGGTCAACCGACCCGAATATGGCTACTTTCTGCATCTCCCCTTCAAATTCACTCCTTGAATAAGAATTTCATCTTCTACCATCTTCTACACATCTCTTCACATCTTCTAAGAACTTTTGGACCTCATTCACAACCTCCACAATCCCTTCACAAGCTCTAAGTAGCTTCTTCACCATCTCTTCAATGTCCAAACACTTTACACTTCACAAAAGTGAAATCAACACTCCACCACTTCAATAGAGCAAGTGTGGAACAAAAAACCATTGCAACAGAAGCTTGAGTTCCTCTCATTTTCTCCCCCATTAGCCTTGAGCGCTCTTGGTGGAGGTGGTAAGCTTTCACTCTTCTCCTCTATTACTTGGTTGAGTAGCATAACACTATTTTGTAGTGATTTAAGTTCTATTTACTTCATTTCTACTTTCCTCTCTATCTATCTAGCTGTCTGTGGAGGTGGGAACACCAAAACGGGGTCTGAATGAGGCAGGCCCCTATACGGGCCCAATAATTTCTCTCTCCCTCTTGTGTGCAGGAATTGAAGACATTCATGAGCTAGAAGCTTCATCATTCACATGGTTGTAAGTATTTCCTTTCTTTCTCTTTATCATTTATCTTGCTTTATCTCATTTCTATCGCTTTCTATTACTTTATCGCATTCTATAAATTATCAATAATCAGAGTAGAAGTATTCATTTAGGAATTCTCTATGATATCCTCATTTTCTGGTCCGTACGAGACACCAACGTGCCTCTCGGACGCCAGTTAATTGTGTTGTCATCTATTTCCTACATTGACATCCTTTGGCCAAGAGCTCATCAGTTTGTCTAGAGAATCTCTAAGACCTACTCTTCCTGATTATGAGGTAGTATAGGGAAATTCACCCTGTGAGGCTCTCTAAATGAAGAGAACTCATGAGTAGTGAATCCCCCTATATGAAATTTTCTGACATGAAGAATAGTGTTCTTTGAAAAACTAGGAATTTATTTACCCCTACTTGGTGGGTTCATAACTTTTGACTCGGTGCTCGAAATTAAGAACTGTTTGCACCATTGGAAAGGTCTCCTAGAGATCTAGTTCAATCCCTAAAATACCAGGGCCTTTCATAGTTTAATTTTAAGGATCGATGCAAGTTATTACCTCAAATTTTTCTCTGAAGACCTCTGAAAATTTGAATTACTGAAACATAGAAAATACCAAAAAAATCGTAATGGATTTAATATCTTCTTTTATTAGTTTTGTATCTAATTTTGCTCAAAATGTTAATGATATTCCATTTCATGCATGTTATGGTGACTTGGATTTGCCTATGTCACTTGGTATCTTTGATCCTTCTCATGAAATTCCTCTTACTTCAAAGGACATTTTGTGCAAGAAGATGAAATTATTGATACCTTTCTTAATGTTACTCTACCTTCCCTTCATTCCAATGCACTCTCTTTTAGAGATGATGCATTCATGAATGATGAATCCATTATTCATTCTGATGCACTCTCTTCTAGAGATGTTGCATTTGTGAATGATGAATCTCATCTTTGTTCTAATGCTCTCTCTTTTAGAGATGTTGCATTAGTGAATGATGACCCCCCTTCCACATCTAATTCTCCTTGGATTGATGTTGAGAATGTTTCTTTGAATAATTATTCCACATTTGATCCTATTTGGATTGATGTTGAGAATATGTCTTCAAATAATTGTTCTACTAGATGTGATGATTCTATAAATGAAGTCTATGTCTCTATTGCCCCTCAAAGGCCTAAGAGATTGGTCATTTACTTGACTCTGGCTAGTCCTCCCTTTAAAAGGATTTGTTCTATTTATGGTGTTCCATTTGATGGTGGTTCTCCTAATATTTCTAAGGCTCCATATTATAGAGTGGTAGCCCATACTTATGAGAATAGAATGAATAAACAACCAAGTCTTCCTTCAACACCTAAACCTATGACTAGAGCACCTAGTGATCATGATCTTATAGAACAACCTTAGGTTCCTTTGGATAATATCTCACTGCAGGATTTGCTTCAATATGCTCTAGGTTACCAAGGTATGCTTCAAGAATCCTTGCAGAAGATACTCTTGCTTTCGTCTGCTAGGATGACAGATGCTAATGCGTTGATGGTGTATATTCATGTGGATTCATTGAATATTACGTTCTACTCGTAGGAACTCCTGCCTCCAGAAGTGCAGAAGCAAGTGAACCTTTTAATGATTATAGTTAATATTAATAAAATTGGCATTAGACATACTCTTGTTGATGTCGGTTCAACACTCAACATATGTAGCATCGATCTATTGCCTAAGATAATTAGTATTGATCCATCTTCTCTTAATACTTCTTCTGTTATTATTCATGGGTTTGAAAATGTTGTACGACAAGCTCTAGGTACAATAGTCCTACCTTTGCAGCTTAGACCCATTACCCTACCAACTCTTGTATATGTTATATAAGAAAAGTTACCATATAACCTTCTTCTTGGTAGACCATGGATTCATGCTATGGGTGTAGTGTTGTCTACCTTACATAAATCAATTAAGTGCATTGCTAACAATAAAGTAGTCATAGTCAAGGCTAACCCTTAGGCTATGCCCTTATATGAAATGGTAGCTACTAGTTGATATTCGATTGTGCCTACTCTTATTCCTTCAGTGTCTTCTAGTGAGTCAATGTTTACTCTAGTAGTACCTACTACAAAGGATACTCTTGAGATAGATGTCCCTAAAGAAGATCATTTTGAAGCAGGAAATTCTAAGTCTTCTACCTCTCAAGAGAATGCATGTCTTGGTGATGATTGGGATTCTTTATACTTTACAAACTCCTTCAATTGGGAGTATAAATTCAACCCGATCCACCTAAAACTTCCAATAACATCACCGAAACTTGCTATCCAAGATGGTCATTCTTTTGCATTGCAAGATAATTTGGATGCGAATTGTAATATTCTTAGTGTTGATCCTCCTTCTAAGGAAGATGATCACACTTATGTTAAGGAGGTTAATGTTGGTAGTCCTATCAATAAAGATGATGGTGATCTCACAGAGGATTAAGATTCCCTTTGTTAGAATAATACTCTCTATGTAGATTCTCCATTGTCTACTACCTTTGTATCTTCCTTTTATGAGCAGTTAAACTTTTCTCCACAAGAGAAAGGGTTGCTTCCTGCTCTTCATTCCTTATCTAAGAAAGAGTGTATTTTTTTGTAGCTTCTAAGAGCCCACTTAATCACTCTTCCTCCTCCTCCACATAAGAATTCATAATCATGGTAAAGAAAATCATTCTTTTTATGTGTACCATCGAGTGCCTGGCCATTCCACTAGTGAATGTAAGGCCTTGAAGGATAAAATACAACATCTTTGTGATTCAAGTGCCATCAAAATCCCATTTGATTGATGCACCTACCTTTTCTTCACATGACAAGTGATATCAAGGTTTACCTCTATCCTGTTCTAAGAATCTTGTATGGTTCTCCTCCCTTGTATGTTGGGGGCAACGATAACATGTTCTGGAGATGTGTTTCCTTCTTAAGGACCCCTCTCTTTCCTATGTATTTCAAAGTGAAGCATCCCTTGAGTGGACCACCCTATTTCTTTTGAAGGGTTCCCAAGGGATCCCCTTTGAAATTATTTACCTTAAATGAATTCTTTGTGTCTAGCTTGGGGGCAGCTTGACTAGACCTTACTTTTGAAATAGTGTGTCCCTTGAGTGAACCCCTCTTTTTTGACATTGGGTTCTTGAGGGACCCCTTTGAAAGTATTCCAACTTATCGGCAGTCTGTGTGACTTTCTGCTTACTCACCTAAATGACCACTTTTGACATGTTCTATCTATGGGTAGACGTGTCACCGCTTCTTGAGTCTACAGAGTTTACTTTCTTTGGGTTTCCTTCATGTGAGAGCTCTTGAAGGATACCTTCCTTGTAGGTCTTTGGGTTTGTAAGTTGCTTTCTTGGATTCTTCCATGTGAGAGATCTTGGGGGATGCCTCCTTGCAGATTTGTGGGCCTATGAGTCACTTACACTTTTACTTGGTGATACAGGGTCTCCTCCTCGAGCAGATTTTTATTTTATCACATCTTTTGTGATACGGGTTCTCCTCCTCAAGTGGGGTTTTCTTTTATCATAGGCTTATTTTGTGGTGCAGGTTCTACTCCTAAGCAGGTTTTGCTTTCACCACACACTTTTAAATGGTGGTACGGGTTCTCCTCCTCAAGCGGGGTTTTCTTTTATCACCTCTTTTGTGATACGGGTTCTCCTCCTCAAGCGAGGTTTGCTTTTATCACCATTATTTTTTGGGTATAGGTTCTCCTCTTGAGTTGGTTTTTCTTTCACCACACTGTTCATTTCTATCTTTCTCAATTCTATTTATTAGATCGAAGATCAACATCTTCTTCATCCTGAATATATGCTCTTTCTTTAGCTTCATAGTTTTTCAGAACCATGAAGTCCTCTTTAGATCCTACACTCTCAGGTTCGCCAGATTGTGGTTTGCTTCCTCGACAATTTAGGTATATATGTTTCTAACTCTACTCTCTTCTTGATCTACTTTATTGAGCACTCATCAGTACTCATGCTCACTAAAGTGGGGGAAAAATGTATAAGAGTGAATTTGCACCCCTTTTTGCCATTACCCACCTTAGAAAATCAAGTTTAGAGGCTTAATTCTACCTAATCCCACTGCTTGTATCACATTTGGCACCTATTTTTAGCATCGATGGAGGTGATTCTATCAGGGATGCTCGCATGATGCACAAACATCCACACAACATGCTTATGTTCTTGACAGATTCCCACATCTAGAGCTTGCAGAGGCATTAGACTTCCCATTAGGGGTTGATTTGTAATGCCCTCCTCAACCGATGGACCCGAATATGGCCACTTTCTTCATCTCCCCTTAAAATTCACTCCTTGAACAAGCATTTCATCTTCTACCATCTTCTACACATCTCTTCACATCTTCTAAGAACTTTTGGACCTCATTCACATGCTTCACAATCTCTTCACAAGCTCTATGTAGCTTCTTCACCATCTCTTAAATCTCCAAACACTTTACACTTCATAGCAACAACATCAACACTCCACCACTTCAATAGAGCAAGTGGGGAACAAAACACCATTGCAGTAGAGGCTTGAGTTCCTCTCATTTTCTCCCCCATTAGCCTTGAGAACTCTTGGTGGAGGAGGTAAGCTTTCACTCCTCTCCTCTATTACCTAGTTGAGTAGCATAACACTATTTTGTAGTGCTTTAAGTTCTCTTTACTTAATTTCTACTCTCCTCTCTATCTATCTAGTTGTCTGTGGAGGTGGGAACACCAAAACGAAGTCTGAATGAGGCAAGCCCCTATACAGCCCCAATAATTTCTCTCTCCCTCTTGTGTGCAGGAATTGAAGACATTCATGAGTTGGAAGCTACATCACTCACACGGTTGTAAGTATTTCATTTCTTTCTCTTTATCATTTAGCTCACTTTATCTCATTTCTATCACTTTCTATTACTTCATCACATTCTATAAATTCTCAATAATCAGAGTAGAAATAGTCATTTTGGAATTCACTATGATATCCTCACTTTCTCGACTGTACATGATGCCAGCATGCCTCTAGGATGACATGTGCCACATTAACATCCTTTTGGCAAGAGCTCCTTCAGTTTGTCCAAAGAATCTTTGTGACCTACTCTTCCTGATTCTGAAACTTCCACATTGTTCCATTGAGGTAGTATAGGGTAGTTCGCCCCGTGAGGCTCTTTGAATGAAGAGAACTCATGAGTAGTGAATCCCCATATATTACACATTAGATAGCTAAGTGAAAGCCTAAAATTACCTAGGTGTTCAATTTTTTTGACATTGAAACACATGCAATCCTAATAGTGAGCACAAAACCAATTATGTGAAATATTATAGAATTTGTAAAAACACATCTTTGGTCATTGGGAAGGCCCTCCTAGTCTTTTGATTGGTACTCCAAGGAAAATTCCAAGTGCAAGGCTTGGGGATTCCCAAAGCAATATATAATACACTCACATTATATCTTATTTTTGACATGGTTCTTACATTTGTGCAAGACATGTCTAGCAAGACATAACGTGAGAATTTTATAATGTGCTCATGTTATGTCCTTCTTTGTGTTAAATTATACTCTATTGAATGTATTTTTATATATTTGTATGTTTGCATGTACATGTATTCCTGTATGTCATGTATTTATGTATGTATCAATGCATGCATGTATGTATGCCTATATGTATGTATGTATGTAATATTGTATGTGCATATGTACATATATGCTTTCATGCATGTAATATTGTATTTACACATGTATTACGCTTGTATGTATGTAAGTATGTATGTATTTATGTATGTCTTTAGAGGGAGGGAGAATTTTAAGAGAGAGAGAGAGTTGTCTAGGCAGGGTGGGAGGGAGAGAGGGAGGGTGTGACCTAAGAGAGAGAGAGAGAGAGGTAGTGTGATAGTCTTGAGAGAGGGAGAGTGGGTGGAAGGGAGAGCCTAAGAGAGAGGGAGTGGGGGAGAAGGAGTTGGAGTGAGAGGGACTTCGCTAGGTAGGGTGGGAGGGATAGAGGGAGAGAGAGAGGTGGGTGGGAGAGAAAGAACTAAGAGAGAGGGAGAGAGAGGGAGAGACAAAGGGAAGGAGAGAGAGAGAGAGGGAGAGAAAGAGAGAGTTATGTAGGTAGGATGCTAGAGGGAGAGACTTGAGAGTGTGAGGGGGGTGAGAGGGAGAGACTTGAGAGATATATAGTGAGAGTGAGTGTGAGAGAGAGAAAGTGGGAGAGAGGGAGTGAGAGAGAGGGAGTGTGAGAGTGAGAGACCTGAGAGAGGGAGAGGGTGTGGGAGGGAGTGACTTCAGAGAGAGAGGGGGAGAGATAAAGGTGGGTGGAGTGAGAGGGATTTATCTAGGTAGGGTGGGATGGATAGATAGAGAGAGGGGGAGAGAGAGAGAGAGAGAGAGAGAGAGTTACCTAGGTAGGGTACCAGAGGGAGAGACTTTAAAGAGAGAGGGGGGGTGGGAGGGAGACCTGAGAGAGAGGGAGAGAGGGAGTGGGAAAGAGAGGGAGTGATGGAGAGGTAGTGGGAGCGAGATAGAGATAGATAGATAGATGGAGCGAGAGAGAGTGGTAGGGATTGATTAAGTGAGAGGTATGCAGAAAGAGGGAGACGGTAGATAGAGATAATTAGAGAGGGTAGGAGAGAGGGAGGGATAGAGAGGTGAGATGGATATATATATATATAAAGGGTTAGGGGTTGATGGATTAGGGTGGAGGACCTATAGGGTTGATGGTTCAGGGTATTGGGTTAAGGGTATAGGGTTGAAGGTAGAGGGTATTGGGTTTAGGGTAGAGGGTACCGGGTTTAAGGGTTTATGGTTAAGGGTTTAGGGATGAGGGTAGAGGGTTTAGGGTATAGGTTGGAGGGTATACGGTTGAAGGATTATGGTTGATGGTCAAATGTATAGGGTAGAGGGTATATGGGTTTAGGGTTTAGGTTTTAAGGGTTGAGATTTAAGGGATTAGGGTTGAGGGTTGAGAATTGAGGGTTGAGGGTTTAATGTATAGGGTAGAGGGTAAAGGGTAGAGGGTTTAAGGGTTTAGGGTTTAAGGGTTGAGGGTTGAGGGTTTAAGGTTGAGGGTAGAGGATTGAGGGATTAGGGTTTAGGGTGTAATGTATAGGGTAGAGGGTAAAATGGTTGAGGGTTGAGGGTAGAGGGTAGAGGGTAGAGGGTTTAAGGGTTGATGGATTAAGGGTTGAGGGTTGAGGGATTAGGGTAGATAATTTAGTTGGGTTTAATGGTTTAAGGGTTGATGGATTAGGGTTGAGGGATTAGGGTTGAGGGTAGAGGATAAAGGGTTTAAGGGTTGAGGGTTTAGGGCTTAGGGTTTAGAGTTAAGTGTTTAAGGTTTTAAGGGTTGAGGGTATAGGGTTGACGTATTTGGATAGAGAGGGAGGGATGAATCGGGGGAGAGATGGAGGGAGAAGTGAGATAGAGATAAGGAGAGAAGAGGAGGGAGGGACAAAGATATATGTGTAGACACTCAAATTATTGATTTATACTATTAATCAAATGAAGCAATTTATTAGATTGATTCACTAAAGTTCATTTAATTTAATTAAATAGATCAAATTATTTAATTAAATCTCCTATGTCCTCAGATTTTTTAAAATAAATCTAATTATTTAATCAAATATCACAATCCCTAATCCCATGAAATTGATTAATTATGAATTAATTATCTCCTAATCCTCATTACCCATTCTCTAGGTTTTGATTTGACCTTGGTCAAACTAAACCCCTAGTCAACTAACTAGCTTGCACATGAAAATAATTTATTTTAATTAACTAATTAACCTATTTTCCCTCACAAAGACATATTCTTTGAGAATATTCCTTTAATAATTCCACTTATTTGACTTTCTTGCCCAAATATTAATGCCTCTTACAGGGTCTTTAATAGCCACCTTTCTCTTACATAAGGTCTTAAATGGACTCTTACATTCCATCTTGTCCCTCTTACATCTCAACCAAATTCATTCAATATTCTCTTACATGCCCCTCACCCCTTCACCTACAAGCATTAACTCTTCACATTTTTCAAAATGTGCTCCATCCTCACCCTTTAGCCTTGTGACAAGTGTCACAATCCTATTGGTCCAATGTTTAGTTCCACATTCCTCCAATCTCTTCATTATTCAACCCTTCAACACTATTTATAGAGGGCTTCTCTATGAAGAAAGGATCCACTTCTTTATGCAAAGTAATTATCCTCCAATTGCTACCATTTTCTTTGTGGGAAATTGGACATCACTCACATTCTCTATCTATTATTTTATGCATCACTATTATACACATTTTCATCACATCTTGGAAGCTTATCAAAGGGGGTGGGAAAGGGAATTCTTTCCACATCAATGGAGCATCACTCCCACTATGGGATAGAGTTTGAATATGCTTTTATATGCTTTCATTTGTTCTTTGATCTTTTATTGTCTTGTTTGCATATTTAGTATGCTCAAATATTTCATAGGAATGCTTTATTTGGTTTGTTTAAATTGTCTAATAATGCTAATATTTTTCAATATTTGATCAAATGCATATTATGTGCTCACATTCTAGCACCAACTATGTATCTTTAGGAAATCTCTCACCAATTTACATTTACATTTTCATTTAGGCACTTCCTAGCTCTATGGTGGTTGTTTTGATGCTTTTTAAAGTGTTTGATGCTTTATCACTGTTATTGTAATTTTCTTTTAGTTTTTGAATCAACATTTTTTGTTGTGTAGACAAATTACTTTAATAAAATTTATGGTTAAAATTTGTGCTCCTCTTTTGCTATAAAAATATGAGTAATTTTTCTATGCTTCCACATTTTGTAGTCATGTCACCAAGTAAATAAATTGTGCCTTATGAATGATTGAATATATCTTAGGCATATTTACTATTCAATATTTTGGATTTGGCTTTGCTCATACTGACTGCATTTGCTTGAATGTTTCTAAATCCTCTTCAATAAATCTTACACCTGTTGATTTCATTTACTAGAAAGTTTCTCAGACCATTTAAAAACTAAAAATCCTCCTCTTACGTGCACCGCTAGCATGATTTATTTTACTAAACTTGAATAGATTTGGAGCTCATTTTTCATCGTGCTATGTGCAGGCTCAAGCTAGTCCCTACCTAGGACACTCGATTGTTATGTGCAGGCTCTCTTGCCATCTTAGAATGATCTCGATATAGGATGAATTTTAGGACAAGAATCATCCATAGGTTATAAGGTGCATCATATATCTATTTGCATTGTGAAATATCTATTTGCATCGTATATTTATTTGCATCTCACTATAGTGAATTTTTTTTTCTTTCATTAGATTAATGGGCATCATGAATCTTCTATTGTGTTCTACTTTTGGCAGTCTCTTATTACTTATAAATACATTATTGTAACTACTTCTAAGGAATTTCATTGTTTCACATGCTCCATTAGTTTTTTTGATGGTTTCCAAGATATTGTTGAACTAGATTTTCTAGGACATCTGAGGGGCATATCTAAACTAGAATAGAATGTTGATCTTCTAGATGGTAACACTAAATAGTGAATGGTCATAGGATTATGTCAGGATACAAATATAAAGTCTATGTATTTTTTTGTAATGGTGTGGTATGGTAGACTTATGCTTAAGATAAAATTTGGGCTTTGTAGATGTTGTGATTTATTTTCTTAGCTAAAATATTGATGGGATCATATCATCAGTTTAAAATAGATTAAATAGTGTCACAATCACATTAAATTTTTATTGACTTCCATTATCTTTGTACCTATGCAAAGCTATGTTATCAAACATTAATTAGTTGTAGACCATGTCCACATCATCTAGTAAATGCTAGCATATGCAACAACTCAAGCTTTGAATGCTATCATTTCAATTTGCATTTATTATTATTGACCTTGGTTCATGAAGACACATTCTTCATGAAGATACAAATTTAATATAGATTTATCCATTATTATTGAGCTTTCTTGTTAACAATGCCTGATCAAACTGAATGTCTAGATTTTGATATCTCCAAACCTTAGTAACAACTATTTTGTAGGATGCTTAGGGATTTATAATTCCTCTATCTTCTATGACCATCTCATCCCATCTTTTTTTTCTTACATGTCATCGGATCTTTCTACTATTTAAAAAAACACATTCTCCATAAGAATGATTTAATGAAGACTATATTCTTAGAAATCGAGTCTACTATAAAAGCAATTAACTTATAGATAAAGTCCTCTAGTATAGAGGCTCTTATTTGCTAGGTACATTAGTTTTACATCCTCTCCTAATATTCTCTTTACAAATATTGAATTATGTTATGGTACATTTGATATGTCTATTGCACACTCCACCATTGTAGGGCATTTCATACCACATTCAATAGCTACTAGAGCCTTTTATACCCCATTGCTAGAAACCACTTACAATTAGAACAAAAAAAATTAGTATAGGCAATAACAATGAATGCAAAATCTTGAATCAAGTTCCTTCAATGCAAGGATAAGAGGGTAGTTGTTCTATTTTTTGTGTATTTTTGGAGTTTGCATTGAGTGGGCTTGTGAAATAATTTAGGCGAAGCCCTTTAGTATACCTTTTTATGCCAAATATTTTATGCTCATGCATGTGAATGTTTTTATTTATTTCACATAAGGAATCATCTTTGTCCACTGCTACTATCCTATCGTAAAGAGAAAAGCTTTGGAAAACCTATCAATAAAGTATTTTTTGATAGAAGAGAGTATTTAATTCGAAATAGAACATTTGCATGTCTTGAGATATTGAATTGACATCATTTTTTTAATAGGGCCACTATACAAAATTCAATTTTTTTGTGGCTAGGTAAAGGAGGGTGAAGTTTGTTGATTAAATTTGATCAGTTCTTCATGCTTATAAATATAATCTTGTGTATCATCTCTTCATGCTTAAATATGGATTGATGTATAAAACACGCTATAATGTTTAGTCTTGATGTCTAATTATCTTTGATCATATGGATTCTTGGAGTTTTCCAAAATCTGATTTTTAGCGTTATAACCATTTTTTAATTTTCACAGCTACTTTGCATGAAGGTGGATAAATCCAAATAGATTTGAGTTTGAGAAGTGGGCATTGGAATTGAAAAAAAAAAAAAATAAATGCTTATTGTAATAGCCTAAGGAATCCATTTGTTGCTTTCATTTTCTATTTTAGACCAACTAACATTACTTTGGGATTAAAATTAACCATTGATTTAATCTTTTCAAGTTGGTTAAAATTGAACATACAAACATACTAGACATTGCTATGTGGGATACAATTGAACAAGGAAAACTCCCACTCAGTTTGGTGCATTACAAAGAATTCGCCATTACTTTAGAAATTATAATGAACAAGTGCTTGAATTGTGTGATCTTTTCATTAACACATTTTGAGTATGTATTCTCTCCCCTTGCACTTCGCATGATATTGGGTGAAGAGAAGAATGCAAGGTGTATTTTTCTTGATTTTTTTCATTCAAGGTGTCTATCCTCTCCCCTCACACCTTTTGGTGATCTTAGGTGACGAAAAACACCTTGATTCCTTTTGCACATTTATTTTCAATTCAAATTATTACATTTAGAAGGGTCTGCCTCCCAACTTGAGAGAGGGAATGACCCAAAGCGGTGCTTTCATATTTAGTTTTCTTTGTATAAATAAAATGGTGGTGACTAAAGTCATCAGGAGCTAGTGTTGTTGTCCCATATAGACAAGTGTCACCCCTAGTATCCTTGTGATACATCAAAATATCTTCTTAGAAAGAGACCAAGATGCCTCTTAATTGAGCTAATCTTGGACCGTGTGTATGGCATTAGTATTTTTATCCTGAATATCTAAACTAAGAACCAATGTGTTCTAGTGAACAAAAACCTTTATGCTTGCTGGTGCAGGAATAGTCATTCTGAAGCCATCCCACATTTTACTATTCAAAGTTGAAACAAGAAAATCCTTAGGATCTTCGGATCTTCAGGATTTGATATTTGGTGGCCCCAAGAAGTGTATGCTATGGATGGGAGCCGGTGTTTCCAAATCTCTACTTGTTCACTTTGTATTAGTTTTTGGAGAAATCCGAGTGCGGATTCAACAAGTACTATCTTTGTAGCCTAATATTGTGCATTTTTCAAGTTAGTTAAATGCATTTCTTGGATCTCAAACATTGAAACAAATATTTAACAAATCATCAAAATTTCAAACCCTTCGGAAGGAGTGAATATATTTGAAGAGTCTAATTATTACTACTTGTCCCTAGGGATTTTATCCTTAGAGGCTTCTAAATATTTGGGATCATATCTCAATTTTCTCTTCAAAGTCAACCTAGGGAAACTATGGCTTAACTATTTGATTTTCACATAATGAACCTTGTGGAATGAAAAGGAGCTAATACATAGGCATTTATTTGGAATTTAAACAAGATGAGTTGATGTGGTAAAAATAATCCATTTAATCAAGATAAAAAGACAATTGAACCCCACACATGTTCTTGTCTTCATTATTTCTTGTAAAGTAAAAATTCCAAAGTGACTAGATCTAAATGTCATCATTTCAAACTTAGGTGTCATACTCAAAAAGCTATAAAAATATACATTAGAAGACATAACCTAAGATAGTACCACAAAATAAGCAAGAAGGTAACAAGGTTTTATGTACTTATTCTACTAAATAATCTAAACTTTTATGCTCAGTATGAACCCCTCATTTAAGTCAAACAATGGTCTTTTGGATTTGAACACTTTATAGGGAATATAATTTTCTTCAAAACCCTAGTCTTGTAAAAAAAGTTCTTCTATGTTCATCTAGGTTCAAACCAACATTTCCATTTATCAAAAAATTTACCAAATCCCATCTCAAAAACAACTTTTAGAACTTTGGAAATATCTATACTAGACTTTTGGTAAATCCTTAGACTAAAATAAAAATCATCTTGTTTAGCTAGGTGTGTGGAATGAATCCTTTCTCACACATTTAGTTAAATTAACACCCCTTTTGGACAAGTTAATTCCAATATCCCATCTAACATCTCAAGATCTACAAGTTCATTATCCAAATCAAACCAATCAAAATAAAAAATTCTAAGGTCTAGTATTGATTGAAAGTTCTCAAAAAGTTCAAAAATATATACCATTCACCCTTCATTTATCACATCATCATCATTTGATCCTTGGAACATTTATCCCAAAGCTTGTCTCCTTTCACACCATAACTATATTAGATGAAGATATATTTCAAACCCTTTTTCTCCAACTTTGTTCACTTCTCCTTTGGCACATGTGCATATGTCTCACAACCAAAAAATCTAAGATGTCTTAGTGAAGGCTTGAGACCTGACCATGCCTCTATAGGCATCTTAATAGCAAGAGTTGATGTAGGAGACTTTTTAATTAGGTAACATTTAGTGGAAACATCTTCAACCCAAAACCTTTGTTCTATACCAACACCACTCAACATACTCCTAGCCTTCTCCATTAATGTCTTGCTCATTCTTTTTGCAACTCCATTCTATTGTGGAAAATAAAGAGTTTTCTTATTTCTATGAATACCACAATCTTTACAAAAATATATCAAAATCATTAGAGAAAAATTCACTGCTATTATTAGTCTACAAAAAATTCTTTAAATTCTTTAAATCAACTAAAATCTTTATGTTTACTCTTTAGAAAGTATGACCATGTTCTTCTAGTATACTCATCAATAAATGAAACATAATATATGGATTTACCAATTGAAGGAACATATATAGGATCAAACACACTATAATGCCTAAGATCCAATACACCATAAGATTTATGAGAACCTGAGTAAAATTAAACATAGTTTTGTTTTCCATAAAGGAAATGCTCACATAAATCAAATTCAGGATTATAATAAGACAAATCTTCAACAAGGTTTTTATTTTTCAAGGTCCTTAGAACCTTTTCTCCAATGTGACCAAGTTTCTAGTGGCATAACATAGCTTTATCTGTTTGTAAATTTTATTTAGAAGAAAGAGCACCCTTGGGTACCCAAAAGACATGACCATCTATTGAAGAGTAAACCCTCACCTCTTCCAGATACTTTCTTTTCATAGAAGTACTATTGTACTCAACAATGCATGCATCAAGCTTATATAATGTGCCATATATGATGCCTCTAGTAATAACCATAGCACCACTAACCATCTTACATTAGGAATTAGAAAATACTACCTACACACCCACATCTATTAGTTTTCTCAAAGATAACAAATTTCATGCTAATTCAAGGATATGTAATACACCAATAATCATTTTTATTCTACCATCAAGAAACCTAATTTTAACTTTACCATGGCCGACAATATTTAAATAAGAATCATCATCCAAGTATACTATACCTCCATCAAATTCTTCATATTCAAAACACTAATCTCTATTAAAGTCATATGAAAAGAGGCACCCGAGTTAATTAACCACGCATCATTACCTGTATGACTTTCCAAAGCTACAATGAATGTATCACCATCTTCCTTCTAAGACTTATAATCAGAATAAAATCTTTTATCTTTGTTCTTTGTTTCTTCTTTACATTCCTTATGAACATGTCCAGGCTTACCATAGTTCTAACAAATAAATTTAGACTTTCTAGGAGATTTTAATCTCCCCTTGAACTTGGATTTTTCATGCTTCTCATTCTTCATTCCTTTTTCCTTAGGTTTTCCATGAACATTTATGGCATCCTTGGCACTGATGGATACCTTCCTCTTCATATCTTCAAAAAAAAAAAAGAATACACCATATCTTTAGTCTTCAAAATAACAGAAATACTCCGAATAGGAATAACAAGAGAATCCCATGAATTAGGAAAAGAAAAATCCAAGATCCAAAATTTCTCTTCCTCATCCATTTTGACACCAATTAATTCCAATTTAGCCACCAACATATTGAATGCTTCCAAGTAGTTTGTGATTCATCCACCCTCTTCCATTCT
This sequence comes from Sequoia sempervirens, assembly GCA_007258455.2. Classification (NCBI taxonomy): domain Eukaryota; kingdom Viridiplantae; phylum Streptophyta; class Pinopsida; order Cupressales; family Cupressaceae; genus Sequoia; species Sequoia sempervirens. The sequence goes on along the minus strand of VDFB02000017.1, from coordinate 126,391,036 downwards.
CCAGGAATATAATTTCTTCCTCAAGAAAATCTTGTTCGCTAAAGGTTTGGCTTGATACATCTCACCAAGATTCTTCCATAGTTTCTATAGAGAGGTTTCTTCATGGACATTGATTAAAATAGATTCTTCCAGGAAAATCCTTATTATACCCTTGGCTTTATGATCCATAATATCATATTTAGTAGCCTGAGTAGGATCTACAAGCCTAGAAATATTCTCATCAACAACATTTCATAGATCTTGATCTATCAAAAGATCTTGCATCTTTAGCCTCCACATCTCAAAATTAATTCCAAAAAAATTATCCACCTCTATTTTCCTTGATGAACTTTCCATCTAAAAATTTTTGTAACAAGATCACAAAGTGTCTTCTACAAAATCTCCCACTCAAATCTAGATTAGTTAAAAAATCCCAACAACCCACAACTGAAACCAAAGTTGATTAGGCTCTCATACCACTTGTAAGTAATATAAGGTAGCAAAACAACTTCCTACACTAATATTGAGAGGAAAATAATACATAATTTTACTAATCTTTTAAACAATTATAGAAACTTAAATAAAAATAAAAATAAATATTATGTTGTAGACATGCAAATAATCTTAATCGACATCATGCATCTAATTTTGATCAATTAACATCATTTCCTATATTAATCAAATAAAGTAATTTATTAGATTAATTCACTAAAGTCCTCTTGTTTAATTAAATAAATCCTCAAAGTCTTCTTATCTAGTTTAATAAATTAAACCATTTAAATCAAATGTCAAATCCCCTAAATTCCTCTAAGTTAATTAATTATGGATTAATCAACTCCTAATCCTAATTACCCATTCTATAGCTTTTGACTCAACCTCGGTCAAACTCAACCCTTTACTAACCCACCCACTTGCACATGAAAATCAAATTTTCTAATTAACTAATTTTCCCTCTCAAAAGGGAATATTCCTTCATTTGACTTTCTCATTCAAACAATTTCTCCTCCCAAAAACAATTCAAGCACATGCATTTCATGTCTCTCAAACATGCATTTGATGTCTCTTACAAACACATACAATGTGTGATCAATCCTTACCCATTGGCATTGAGATAAATGTCTCAATATCATTGGTCCTTTCTTAATCCCACGTCCTTGCTATTCTTCAATTCTTCAAACCTCTAACTTATAAATAGAGGTCTTCTCTACTTGAAATCTATCCACAATTTTATGTATCTACACTATACACACATTTGTCTTTATCACTTGCATCTTTCTCATCATTTTGAAGGTTTATCAAGGGTTGGAAAATGGCTACTTTCCACATCAAAGTAGCACCAATCCACTAAGAGATAGAGTTTGCATCATGTTTCATATGCTTTTTTTTAGTTTCATTGTTTCTTTGGTTGCATATTTAACATGATGGAGTAGTCTGTAGAGATATTTAATTTGTTGTGTTTTGAATAACTAACATGCTAATGTGTTAAAGTTTTGAGCATTTTCCGATTTTTAACATCTACAAAATGGTGCTAGAAGGAGGGACCTTTTCTCATTTGCTCGTTTAGATAGATGTTTTGCATTTTATGAGATTTTAGAAACCTTGACCAATTTGACATATTACATGTATTGTGGCCTATTATGACCTATTTGTAGGATTCCATTGGATTTTTGCAAGCAAGTTTGTGGATTTTGGGCCTACTATCAAGTTTCATGGAATTTTATTGTTGCTGGTGTTTACATAGGATTTTGTGGTTATTTTTCTCTTGTAGGATTTCAACAAAAAAAAATTGAATTCCTTAAGAAAATAACGCTAGGGATTTGGTGTAGGTTTTAATGGATTATTGTGCACTATTTTAAAATCATTCTTCTTCATAGGTGGTTTATCCAACAATCTCCACACCTCTAGCTTCTATCATGAATTAAAAGAGTTTGGGAGCCGAGGATTACAACTCCATCATTGTGGTCTATTGTCTTGTGTGTGCGAAATTTGTTAGTGCAGCCTCCTTCAACACTTTGTAGACCTTCATCTACATATTTTATCTACCCATTATTTTTGAACCTTGCAAATATCTCTCTCTATCATTCAAGGTTGGTGAAGAGGGTGTTCACTGAGCATTTCTAGGGCTTCTATTTTAGGATGAATTATATTGTAGGTTGTGCCCTCTTAGCATGCAAATATGGTAGAGAATTTTGGCATGTGTCGCAGTCTTTTAGTTTAGCATGACTTGCACAGAATTTTATTGCCTCCTTCATTATATCTTATGCTACTCTCTTTTGGCTTGATCTCTTCCCATTCAAAGGGGCGTTTGTAATTTTTGGCATAGAGAAAAAAAATTTTGTAGTCCACACCATACACAAATAGGTTGCACATTTCTAATTTGGAGGCAACGTAGAAATATTCACATAGGCAGTTTGAAGCTCTCTAAAGTCTTTCAGATGCATGGATTTCAACTATGGCCAATGAGAAAGAAGTCCTTTGGTATTCCAACTATGAATAGTTTGTCCATAGGCTTAGACACAAGGCATGCTCACATCTATTCGAAGGAGATCAAGCAAGTATCAATGCAAAAAAAATGATATAAGAGGAATTGAAATGCTTATAGAGCTAAAATAAAATTCATTTATTTTAACTTCTTTACTTATTCACATTAAATTTATGATTTTTGCATTGATAGCAAGGGAGAGTTTGATCTTTGTTAACAAAGTGTCTATTTCTAGTTAATATTTTCTTTAAAATTGGTGTAAATCAAGATTCTTACAAATGCTTCATTCATTAGTTAAAAAATCATTAGTCTTTTTCATTTAAAAATGTTATATTGTTTGAAGTTAATTCTTAAAATGATAAATTGATTCTTGTTTGTTTTCTTTCTTGATAGGAAAAGAAAGAAAGAAGAATTCCACTTGCACAAAGAACTTGCAAAACTAAAGCATAAGCAACAATCTTTGAAGAATTTTAGAGTTTCAAAGAAAATTGAGCATCGAACTTGAAATTGAGAAAGCATTTTTAAATGCTCAGGGCTTCCATTTGCTACTTTAATTTTCTATTTTAGGCCAACTCACTTTAGTTTTTGGGTTTAAAATTTACCATTGATTTGATCTCTTCAAGTTGGTTAAAATTGAACTTAGAAACTTATTAGCTTTTTGATTTGGGCTTAAAATTAAACAATCAAACTTCACACTTCATCTTGGTGCTTAAAAAGAATCCATTATCATTTTGAGGTGTAAAATGAACATGCATCCTTTGTGTCTTGTAATCTCATTTAAAAAGGTGTATGCACTTATCTCGCGCTTCACAGTGATCTTGAGAATCAAAAGTATTTTTGGTGACATTAAGTTGCATAAAATATTGCCTCCACATTTCAATTGGGCTCTTAAAATTGAATAATTTTGCGAGTGTGAGTTAGGTATATCATGTGTGTTCTCTCTTTGTTTCTCAATGAATATTGATCGAACTATGGATATGCTTGCTTGCTTTTGTTTATCCATAGAGGGCCTGCCTGCTGGGAAAACGTAATCACCCCAAGGAATGACCTAACTAGGAACATGCTAAAACCAAGCGACTTCCACCCGGTATATAAGTTTGGGTACTTGAGGAAAGTTCAAGTATCATGAGGATTGTTTTGACAAGAAGGGTAGTAATGGTCTCTTTCTGTATGGATGATCCCCCACAAACGAAATTCCTATATTAGAACCTTTTGTTTAGAATTCTAAATCCTTATCTATTTTTTGTGCAAGAACAATCATTCTAAAGACGTCCCACATTTTTATGGCTCTTAGTAGAGATGAGAAGTATTCTGTGGGATTTTCATGGATATTGATGCTTGGCTGACCTGAGAAGTGTGTGTCGCGGAGGGGAGCCAGTGTGGTCAAGCATCTAATCATCTACTAAGAGTAGGTGTAGTTGTATTTATCCAAGTGGGAACTCAACAAATATTGTCTCATTTTATCCTAGGATTTTGCATCATTTTGGAATCAAAACACTTTGCTTGGATCTAAAACATTGGGAAACAAACATTCAACATGAACATCAAATTTCAAACCCTTTAGGAGGAGAAAATACCTTTGATAAATTTTAAGTGCTATTGCTTTCCTGGGGATTCTATCCTTAGAGGCTTATAAGTATTTGAATTTACATCTCAATTTTATTTTAGTAAAGTCAACATTAGGGAACTTTTTCCTTGATTTCCTTGATTTCCACATAATGCACTTTGTGGGATGAGAAGAAGTTAGGACATTAGACATCTAGTTTGAAAAGATAATCAAGAGAGTGTTTGTGGTAAAAAGAATTCATTAAGAAAATATAAGAAAAATTGGACCACATGCATGTGCTCTTCCAAATGATTTCCTGAAAGATAAAAATCTAAAAACCAAAGTCCAAAGTTCTTAGTCAAAAAGCTCACAAGAAACGTTTGTCCATGAATTACAAATTTATAGAAATATTGACCTTCAAATTTTACAAATGTGCATCAAAAAACAGTCACAATTTGTACTCATTTTACTATTGTCAAAATCCAAGACCTTTTCAAAGGTTTGAGTATCTCCCATAGGAGGTAAAAGCATGTTCTTCAAAATCGAGGTCTTGTAAACAAGAGTATTTTTAGGAACACATAGGATCAAAATAAACCTCCATCCACATTCCAAACATCAATCAAAATCATCTCACCAACAACTCTTGGAAATCTTGAAAAAATCCTCTATACTAGACTTTTGGCAAATCCTTGAATCAAAATCCAAAAATCAAAGTCATCTTGTTTTGGCTAGGTGTGTGTAGAGGCATCCTTCTCCTTACACTTAGTCAAAATTATCATCTCATGAGAAAGTGTATCCCATAGATAACATCCAACATCTTAAGATCTATTTGTTCATTATCCAAAATAAAAATCCAAATCCAAAAGAAAAAATCAAATTCAACCAAATCCAAATCCAAATCAAGTCAAACCAAGATCAAATCCAAAGTCAAAAATCCAAAAGTCCCAAATTCTTGTATCCCCTTCAAGATTTCTCAAGAGTTAAAGTATTCATATCACCCACCTTATCATTTTGTCTCATCATCACCATTTGATCTTTAAATCATCCTAGATTTTCTTTTATGTGGCTAAATTTTAGATCAATCTAAAAAGTTAGAGGTTCACCTCCCACATTCTTGAAAATTGATCTATATTTTATGGTTCAAACTAGATCTCAACACAAGAAGAACATGGAAGCCAACAAGGAAACATCTACTTCAAGTGACTTGAGTCAAACCACTCCCGAAATCAATCTCATTGGATCAAGCAATCCCCCACCCAAGCTTCCTCTAGTATCACAAGACCTTCAAGAGGGTCAAGTAGAAGACATCACCGACAATGTCTTAGGAATGATATAGGATGAAATCATAGAAATGGTCCAAAACCAAAAAATCATAGGATTACCATGATGAAACTTAATACTTCGCAATACATGCTAGAATTGGAAAAAGAAGGTGCTAAACTCCCTTCTGACTATGATATAAGAACCATTCTGGAGAAACCTTTTGAGAATATGTTGCTTGTACCATTCACCTCACCCATTCAAGGCATCACCCAACCCATTCAACAATACACATCATCTCTTTCCATGACAAAACCCATTGTAAACAAGGGGAGTTCATTACTCCATGCTCTTCAAACACACCTCCTTGTCAATAATCAAAATTTGGACACAAATACCATCGCAGGAACATCAAATATCATCCCTCAAAATCCCTTGCATCAATATGTCCCACTCATCTTATATGACACCAATAATCCATCCTCTTTTCATGCAACACCAACATATACTCTTGGAAAACAATTTTCTCTTCCAATTGGTGCAAATGGGTCTATTTGAACAAGGAGGACTCTTTCGGGCCTCATCATCTCTTGCTCTAGGAAATCTACCACCACTTCCACCAATCCCACCTCTGATTCCACCACCACTATCTCCGCTACCACTAACATCCACATCAATTCTTGGTTTAGGGAAACCCCCTCTACCTAACATCCAAATCACAAATCAATCGAACAAAAAAAACCCTTTGATTATCAATCAAATCAGTGTATCAAATCCTTTGAATATGCCACTGATATCGTAACAATAGGTGGTGTGAGAACCCCTATCCTAGTACCTACAAAACAAAGAGAACAAACACATTAGATTAGAATTTTCAAGAATGAAAAAGGATTCCCCATGAAATCCATTTACAAAACTCAAATTAGGAAGAAAACAATGAAGAACACAATGAAAATGACAAAACAAAGACCGAATCCTAATTAAATTTGCAAACTCATGATCTGATGGGGGAATTGGTGCCAATTTGATGTGAAAATTGGCCCTTTCCCAATTCCTATGATGCAAGATTGATATGTGTTTTGATGAAGATTGAGTGCTCCAAGCTAAAAACTTGCATAACCTAGCTATGATTCAATAAGAATGGATGAAATTTGATAGATATTTGAGCATGGTAACTTTGCATAATTTGTGGATGATCAAATGAGGATATGAGCTATTTATTTATAGAATGAAAAGATGGATGAATGTCCAAATTTGAGCAATTTGGGACTAACACTCATCCAATGGTAAGATGCCACTTGTCAATCTATGAGTGGATGGAGGATGTGCATGTTTTGAGGATTGTCCCAATAAATGCATATTTTTGAATTTCAAATTTGTTGAAATGACTTGTAAGAGGGAAGGTAAAATGCAATAATTGCCACTTGGCTCAAGGAAAAGGACATGTAAGATGGAGTTATTGCCTTGTTGGATGTACATGCCCACTTGGAATTTTTGAATTCAAACTTGGAGAATATTCCAAAAGATGCCTTGTGAGGAAAATAGAGATTTAATAAATGAATTAAATCTATTTTCATGTGCAACATGAAAAATCTAGAGGATGGGACATAACGACAGATTAAATTAATCAAGGGTTAATTAATTTAATGAGAGATTAGATGATGTGACCTATTTGACTCAAATTTATGGATTTATTTAAATCAAATAAGAGAGGAATATGATAAGAGACTAATTGAATAAAGATTTTGATTTTTTCAATTAAAAGAGATGGTGTTATATTAAATCAAATAAGGTTTTTATTTATTTAATTTAAAAGATAGAATTTAGAGATTTAATCAAATAAAATTAATTATTTAATTAAATAGGGATAATTAGATCAAATTGATTGATTTAATTAACAAAAGGAGAGACTTAATTAAATAGCTGGTTTATTTAATTAAGGGAGGAATATTGATGAATTTAATCAAATAAGGGGATTTGATTAAATGGTTAGACAGAGGGATGATTTGGGAAGAAACGATGTTAGTAGGTCAAGATCAGATGCACAATTTCAATCGATATATTTTACATGTCTACATTTTTCCCCTCTTTGAAGCAATGCAATTGTTGCATTGGTTCAAAGAATAAACGATCTCAATCAAAGCCAAAAAAAAGTTTATTCACAAATCTTGCCCCATTGCTACTTGGGGAGAGGGCACATGCCAATATATTGCCCCCTCAAAAGATTGGACAAAAATTTTAATTTTTTGGTGATATCGTGAAAAAAAGAGGACAGGGTGCCCGACAGGTCCAAAAGGGCTCCAGGAGGCCAAAAATGTGTCTAAATGCAATAAAACGATGTAAAACAGGCCTCAACTAGACAAGAATAGGTTCAGGGGTCCAAACGCCTAGCAGGACAGCCAATTAGTGTGAAAAAACCCTAATTTTCAAGCTTAAAAGGGGCCCAAGGGGTCAGTTTCAAGTCATTTTCATACACTTCCATTAGCAACCTTGAGATTTGAGCTTTGACCTTCTGACGATATGGCACAACGATAGCTTCCCCTACACATTTCTGATCGAGTTCGGACGTACCAGCGACCACCTGGCATTGGGGCACCAGTAAGTGACCCTTACTTGAGCTTCATTTTTCATTTTTAGCCTTCAAGTAATGCTTTTAAAGGTCGGCCAGTCTGTAGTCATGCTATATAGGGCCACTCAGAAATCAAACTGTATAGCCTAGTGTGATATTGCCCCATGATAGTGTAGTTTGGAGTTTGAAAATTTTGACGGTGAGCTTGGGGCTAGCAGGGCAATTTGCAAAGTGCAACGCGACAGTCTTGTACTTGTTCAAAGTGTGCCACTGGAAGAGAAAGTGCACTGCGATGGTGATATTTTGGTCTTTTATGCCCTATTGTCAAAGTTTGATTAGAAATCAAATTGTGACGTTTTCACAGATTGCACCACTGGAGAGGTTTTTCGAATGCCCGGTGAAGAATTTTTCAATTTTTTTAACATGGTGACCTTCCTTGATGGAGGATGCAGCAAGGGAGCTCTACTCCCGAGAGCACAGGTCGCAGGTGTTGTTTGGCTATTTGTGGGACCTAAGCGACAAGGATCAGGATCGACTATGGGTCGTGCGGTTACGGTACATCACTTACACAGTGCCCATTTGCACTCACTTAGGGATGCTGTCAGTGTTGGCCGAGAGATGGCACAGTGAGACCTCTTTGTTTCATCTTCCCACTGGCAAGGCCACCATCACCTTAGATGATGTTTGGTGTATTTTGAGATTGTCGATTCACAGTCAGTGAGTGATTTTTAACATGGACGAGGGGCGCGATTCCTGCCACAGAGTCCTCACCATAGTGGACATCATTTTTTGAGAGGGGCAGATAGAGCTCGAGCGACACAGGATCCTGGCACTTCCCTTCCACTTAGTTATTGCATCTATTATTTTGGGTCTCATTGCCCCTAATAGACAAGGCTGATACTTCAGTCCTGGTTGGGGATATTGCTGCAAGCATATGGTTCGAGATAGGCTGGTTTGTTTTGCTTGGGGACAGGTGCTTCTCGCATCTTTATACAGAGATCTGCACGAGTACGTGTACATGGATGGAAAAGTGCTCAAATCAGGGGTGACTCTTCTTCACATCTGGGCATGGGAGCACATTGTTGTGCTTCAACCACGAGTTGTTTCAATTTTGATGATGCTCGACGATTCCCTCGTGTGGTGATACAGAGGCGGTGTGTCTTTTACACACACTAGTGAGCATGGGATCCCGTATTGGAGGAGGGTCCTGGATGAGATGCAGGTGTTTACATGGCGACCATACCTTGGTTGGACCAAATGGGCTGACGATGCTAATTAGTTATTCTATGCCCACGAGGACCACTATATCCAAGGGCGAGAGCACATGATGATTGAGAGGTACTTTCTCGAGTGCATGAAGTGTCAGTTCGGTGAGCCCCAGGATTGCCCTGATGATGACTATGTAGCCATCTTTTCCCACACCTTGGCACAGGTATCATGGGGGCGATATATTTCTGCCTCAAAAGCTATCGATAGTTTCATACAGTTGATGGCTCATCCATGGGCCTACGATTAGGGGCCTGTAGATCCAGGAATGACATAGGCATATAGGGATTGAGTTCGGCCTCCCCTATGATTGACCATTCGAGGTGCAGTCCCATATCAGTAGAGAGTGAGAGGTAGAGGGGGGGGATGAGGATGGAGGGCCAATGTACGATAGTACCAGCCAGTCGGACCTCCAGTTTAGCTAGCCTAGCCAAGTCAGGGTGATGTACCAATGCCATATTAGTAGCAGGTGCCACTAAGTGTACCACCACGGGTTGAGGATCAGCCCCAGGTACAGCCACCAACGTAGCCGATAGGATAGGTGGATCCTTAGGTTGTGTTGATTTTGTAGCTACAGGCTCAGGTCCAAGCCATGATAGCTGAGAGAGTAAATGAGGGTTGAGAGGGACCAGGCTATCCAATAAAGATAGGCTACAGAGTTATAGACGGCCACAGAGCTAGGCCAGAGAAAACAACTAGAGAGCATGGTAGCCTCCTCTTCCCATGGTATAGTGTCTGTTTGATCTTATAGGGATGTTGTCTGAGAGGCCGAGTACTACCGAAGGCATTATCATGAGGCCGTACCTACAGGAGGATAGGTCCCAGAGTACTCACATCAAACCAGCTATAGACCAATAGAGGATCATGGTGACAGGGGCGAGGGCAGTATACATGGGGACAGACCTTGATCAAGATGATATGATACTTTTTGTGCCTTATGGGCTCCTTTTTTATAGCTGGATGGGCCTTTTGTACTGATTGACATACATGTACAGTGATCTGATTATTATGTATTATGACAGTTATATTATTGATAATATATGAGATGAGACGATGATGATTTTGATGCGATGTGCTATGTACCATTTATTTATGCATGGATGATTTTATTTCTATATGTTGTGCAATGATGTTATATGTTGCTTCTATGATGCTATATGATGCTTCTATGATGCTATATGATGTATTTATAGATGTATTTATTTTTGATGATGTATGCATATTGATTATGACTAACAGATCTATATTATGTTGACTTATGATATGCAAATGTATCTATGTGATGTGTAATGATGTTTTCTATATGATGATCTATTTATGTTGATGCAAATGGTGATGTTCCTATTTATGCTTATAATGATGTGCAATGAATGATTATGATTCTATTTATGAGATGATATGGGTACCTAGTGGATGATATGATACAATATAAATGCAATGGTCATGTTTTATGTGATATAATGCAAATGAGATGGTTATCTAAGATGCTTAGAATAACAAATATTATTATCCTAAAAATATTAAATGATTATGTAATGCATATGATGCATTTAATGTGATGCAATGATATGTTAATGCAAAGTGGTATGATGATGTGTAATGTAATATGAATGTAATGTGTGCAATGGATTATCTTATAATGCTTATGTACCTATTATGTATGATTATGCAATAGGTGGTAATGTGAAATGGTGGTGACATGCTTATGTAAATGAGTGTTATGCAATGATTTATGTAATGAATGCAATGTGATGAAATGCAATGGATGCAATGTAATGTAAAAATGGATTCAATGTAATAAAATGGATGTGCTTATCTATGAAGAATGCTTATAATGCCATATTTATATGATGATGGAAATGCAATGCATATGTTTCCTATATAATACACTTATGCAATATGCAAATGATTTGTGGATGTAGGATCGATAATGATGGTGATGATGATGGTGATGATCAACTGTCATAGTACTTTTGTTAGTGTGATGCACAAGAAGAGAAGAAGTCATTTCAACAAGACACGAGATAATGAAAATGCAAATGATGATGATGATTTCTTGCCGAGGAATTAGGATTTTCAAAGGGACAATTTCCTTATGTTTGATAACACACATGGTACGATACATCAAGGTATAGAAAACCAGGATGGCGTGGTACCTAGTGTGATGAACTTTGACTTGGAAAAAAGATAGGAGTATCCTTGTTCACACCTCACATACAAAAACCTTGCTAGGATGCACTTTAGAAGTTTCAAACACCTTGGGCCAAAACACAGAAAGGTAAACCTATCAATGCAATAGTCAACAAGTTTTCCAAAACCTCCTCCATACATACCTAACAAAGCAAGTATTCATCGAGGTTATTTTACAAGAACGTCCAACAAGCACATCAAACAAAAGATAATGGCCATTGCCCCATTCCTATTTCTCTAAATCCTCTTGTTCAGATACCATTGAGAAGTCCTTGGAATGAGTGCAAGAAGATAATCAAAAGGATAAAGACCAAGTAAACAAACAAGTTGATGTTCTTCAATACCACTAACCGAAAAGGGGATGTGTTTTCAAGGATAAGAACCAAAACGATTGCCAAAAGATAATGCCCATTGTAGGAAAGATTCATCCTAGGACATGTTAGTGGATGGAGGCACACCATTTCATTTATCCAAAGCATTCTTTCAAATGATTTATATGGGACTAAATAGATGATGAGTTATCAACACAAAGAGATGACCAGCTTGTTTACGTACCAACTTAGACCTAAGACTTGACGTTTTGGGTTTTCACTTTTCACCTACTAGACTTGCTTCTGATTATCTTACCAAAGATTGAAAATGATGATCGTTTATTATGAATGATGTTATTGTGGGTGAAAGAAAGATGAGACAGATGGATTTTTTCTGAATATTTGGATGTTTTTGATCTTTTTGAGATGTTTTGAGGCTATTTTTGGTATTTTTGAGATTTTGCAAATGTTTTGATTTTCTAATTTTTCAATGTTTTGGGGTTTTCCAAGAATTTGACCAAGAGACTAACCTAAAGACCTATCCTAGGGGCCTCGAGGGCTGATCAACAGATGAGCCTTGCCTACGTTATACACATAGAGACCATGTAGGTCAACTGACGACTTGACTAATTTATAGATGATGGTATACATGATAAGATGTTAGTTTATTATGACAGACTCCTAAAGGACTGACCTAAGTGTCTCGGGGGATGATCAAAGATCAACCTTGCCTACATTCAAATCTTAGAGATGATGTAGTTTGACAAGACGACCTTGTTTTTGGCATTTTGGCTTACTTTTTCACCTGTTTTTGGGATTTTGATGATTTGATGTTTTTGAATTTTCTGATGTTTTGATGTTTTTGGATTTTCTGATTTGAGGACTTTAAGAATATACATGAATCTGATCGGATAAGAACATGCCCCCAGCGTGATGCAATAGACTACTCCAATAAAGATAGGACAAACTGACCTTGAGGATGGGCTGAGTAGTACTAGGAGGGATCATGATACGAAGATAGGACCAAGCTATGGTGCAGCTGCAAGTGGATGAGTGATGGATGCAGACCCATATGCGATGGATGATGGAAGCGTAATAGATGGATGATGCAGAGAAAGCCATAAATATCGTGGTGGATGGAAAGTGCTTATTTACACAAGGCACTTGTTTTCCAAGTTTTCACCAAGGTACCTGCCCAAAGCACCACCGGAATGGTTTTCACTAGAGGATGATTTTTTTTCTTTACTTTTTTCAATCCTTTTTCATTTTTTTTGGATTTTTTGCGTTTTTGATTTTTTTGTTGTCACCAAATGCCTATTTTCCAGGATTTCACCAAAGTGACCATTTTTTTAGGACATTTTCTGATTTTTTAGATTTTTGGTTCTATACCTTGAAAGATTTAGGCATAAACTTTTTGAGATGGGAGTTATTCATGGGCTCCTACAGAGGTTCCCCTTCAGGTGTTGATAACTAATATGCCCCTGACTTGTAACTTGTTGTGATAATGAATGGTCCCAAACAATTAGGTTCAAATTTTCCTTTGTTGCTTGGGTTTGGGACATTCTTCTGATTCTCCTTTAAGACTAGTTCTCTGACTTGGAAATTCCTGCTTCTGATTTTCTTATTATAGCTCCTTTTGAGTTTATTCTGATAGACTTGCAAATGATTCAAAGCATCTATATGCCGCTCATCTAGTAGCTCCAACTCATTCAATCTTCATACTCAGTACTCTTCATCCGTGATGAGTTTTACAGTGATATCCTAAGTGATGGGATCTCAATCTCAATGGGGAGTACTGCTTCTGATCCGTAGACCAGGGAGAAAGGGGTGGTGCTGGTGGGTGTGAGGATGCTAGTTCAATAGGCCCAAAGGGCGGGATTAAGCTACAAATGTCAGTCATCACCTATGTCATTGACTATTTTCTTGAGGATTTTTAGAATAGTTTTGTTTGTAGCTTTTGCTTGACCATTTCCTTGGAGATAGTATGGGGTGGAGAAGCGATGTTGGATTTTGAATTTTTTTCATAAGCCATGGACCTCTTGATTCTTTAATGGTGTCCCATTATATGAGATAATGGCTTGTGGAACACCATACTAGAAAATGAGATAATTCAGGATGAACTTTGAAATCTGATTCCCAATTATATACATCATGGGTATGGCTTCCACCCACTTAGTAAAGTACTTTGTTGAGGTTATGATGAATTTGTGGCTGTTAGATGAAGTGGGCATGATTTTTCCAATGAGATCAAGTCCCCACTATGAAAAGGGCCATGGTGTGACAATAGGATGAAGCTCTTGAGCTGGAGCATGGATGAGGTCTCCATGTTATTGACATTGTAGACACTTTATGGCATAGTCATGTGCTTCTCGTTCCATTGTGGGACAATAATACCCCATCCTCAATAATTTCTTAGCTATGGTCATTCCACTCGAGTGTGAACCATAAATACCATTATGTACTTCAGTTAGAGTAGTTAATGCCTCCTCAGTGTTTAAGAAATGTAGTAAGGTTCCTTCTATGCTCCTACGATATAAGGTATCTCCTAGGATGACAAATTTGGATGCCTTTTTTACAAAGGTTCATTTTAGGTTTGATGGTAATTTGGTGGGTATGACTCCTATTCGAAGGTATGTGTAAATGTCATGGTACCAAGGATCACCGAGACCAACGATTTCGCACACAAATTCTGATTCTGGTACCTCAAATGTAGGCATGAGAAGTTACTCAATCAGGAATTCATATTTTGGCACATTGTGAGGGATATCCAGTAAGGATCCAATTGTTTCCATGGCATCTACTGCTTTGTTGTTAGTTCTAGGAATCTGCTCAAATGTTATTTCAATGAAGGATTCTTTAAGATTCTCCACCAATTTCTTGTATGGAGTGAGCTTGTCATCCTTGGTCTGATATTCATCATTCACTTGATTTATTATCAATTGGGAGTCTCTGTATACTTTGAGAGCTATAATGTTCCACTGCACTGCTATTTTGAGACCTATGGTTAAAGCCTCATATTTTGCAATGTTATTGGTGCAGGGAAATGCCAGTTTGTAGGACCTTGGTATGCAATCCCCTTGTGGGGTGATAAAGAAAACATTGGCTCCTAATCCATGTTGCATGTATGAGCCATCAAAGTATAGTTTCCAATGGTCAGCTACATTGAGATTGAAAATAGATTCATCTCGAAATTCTGAGATGAGAGGATTCTCAGAATAGATTGGTGTTTTTGCAAGTTGATCTGCGATGACTTGGCCTTTGATTACTTTCCTCTCCACATATTCGATCTCATATTCTGACAGTATCATCACCCATTTGGCAATTCTTTCTGTGAGCATTTCCTTTGACAATAAGTACTTGAGAGGGTTGATTTTGGCGATGAGTTTTATTTTGTGTGCCAACATGTAATGTTTGAATTTCTGTGATGCAAACACTATTGTGAGACATGCTTTCTTGATGAATGAATAGTTTAGCTCATGCCCAACCATTTTTCTACTGATGTAATAGATAGCCCTTTCTGTTCCATTTTCGTCATGTTGAGCTAGGAGAGCTCCAAGGGATGTTGTTGTTGATACGTAGAGAATCAATGGTTTTCTTAGGATTGGAAGCATTAAGACCAATGGTGTTAGTAGATATTTCTTGATTTTATTGAATGCCTCTTCACACTTGGTATCCCATTTGTATGCTACTCCCTTGTGGAGTAGGTGAGAGTATGGGTTTTGTTTGTCTGCCAATTATGTTATGAATCTTCAAATGGATTGGAGTCTTTCTTGGAGACCTCTCAATTGCTTTAGAGTTTTTGGTGCCTCCATCTCGAGGATTTCTTTTACCTTTGTTGGATCCACCTTGATGTCTCTCATTGACACTATATATCCTAGCAATTTTCCTAATTGTACGCCGAAGATGAACTTCTTTGGGTTTAATCTGACCTTGTACTCTTCGAGCTTGTCAAAGATGGCAGCAAGGGTTGCTATGTGATCTTTTCTCTTTCTGGACTTGGCTAAAATATCATCAACATAATCTTCAACCATCTTATGAATCATGTCATGGCCCTTTGATATGTTGCTCCTATGTTCTTTAAGCTAAATGGCATCATATTCCAGCAATAGGTCCCCTATGGACAAGTAAAATTTGTCTTATGTTGGTCCTCTTTAGCTATCACAATTTGATTATACCCTGAAAATCCATCCATTAGTGACAAAATTTCATTTCCAACTATCATATCAACAATCATATCAATGTTTGGAAGCGGGAAGTCATCTTTTGGTCATGCCTTATTCAATTCTCTGAAGTCTATGCAGATTTTGATATTCCCATCAGGTTTTGAAATAGGTACCAAGTTTGACACCCATTCTAGATAATCTATCGGTCAGATGAATCCTATATCTAATAGATTTTTTAGCTCAATTTTGACTAAAAAGGTGATTTGAGGGTGCATTCTTTGAAGCTTTTGTTTAACAGGCTTTGCTTCTAGATATACTACTAAGTGGTCAACCACAGTCTCTAGATCAAACCCTGGCATGTCAACATAACTCCATGCAAAGTTTATTTGTCTCTCTCTTAGGAAACCTGCTAGGAGATCTTGCTCTTCTGACAATAATGATTTTGCATAGAATGTGACATGTGGGGTTTCCTCTGTTCCTAGATTGACCGGATTGTATTTTTCTGCTAGGACTGCTGACTTTTCTTGGTGAAGAGCTCTAAGAGGAAGATTGAATCCCCCATCCTCAGGAACCTCTGAGAGGTTTTCATCGTTGGATGCATTCATTCTTTTTACTTTTTTTTGGTCAGAGAGTGCCACAATGTGGTTTTCACTCAAGGACTTGGATATTATTCTTAATTTTTCACTTTTACAACTGAGGGATTCAATCGTTTCCCCATAATAAGCATGAGTACCTAGGTCTATTAGGAACCCTGCTTTGTGATCCCCATCTGGAATGTTATCCCATAGTCCCATGAATTCTGAGAGTGCCTCGTCATTTTCAAATGTATCAATTAGGATTGGTGGTCCTCGTTGGTCGTAGTCGATGAGTTGGGGATATACTAGGCGGATATCATGATTTTGGTGGCCTAATTCAAAAGATAGGGTGCTAATAATGAAAAGAGTGGTATCCTCAAATAGCCTAGGTAGATTGGGTGTGGGATCCTCATCATCACTACTACTACAGACGTCGGTTATATCAAATGTATAGTTATCTATGACGAGACCTGTAGATACTAGTAGGCGTAGTTCTGTTGTGGTTGGCTGAGGAGGATTATTAACCATTCTAACTGGAGGACTTCAACCACATATGGTTATACTCATAGGGGTACATCCAAGGCCAATATTTGTTATCAGACGTGTCTCCAGCATGATAGGTATTATAATCCTATTGTCGTTTCTCCCAAGTCTTTGATTTCTGTCATAGCCCATTGCGAGCATCATTTGTAGAACCTTGCTTCTATCATCCATTGGTAATTCAGCTACTGGTCTTTCATCTTGATATAGCATATGAGATGGATCTGTGTCAATAACTTCTCGGCCAAGATCCCCCCATCTTGTGAATTTAGGATAGTTCATAGGAGATGTTTGGGATGTGGAGGCTTCATTTATTTGTGGGCATCCCCATGATCTAGGAGATTGTGGTAACTCTGCTACCACAAAATCATTATTAGGGAGCTTGTAGTTTCCACAACTGTTATCTTGGATAATGACCTTAATGTCAGAGATGGTGGGGATGGTGGGAGTGGCGGGTGTCTCTGTCACAGAAGTGGATGCGAGAGTGGCAGGGTTGATGTATGGTGTAGATGGACACTCATCAGTTTTTGGTACTTGGGGGATTTTATAGTACTTTGATTCAAGGATTTTTCAATAGGAGAAGGGTTTGGGATCTCCATGGATGGTAACTTCTTGTCCCTTGTGTGTGAATTTCACACATTGATGGAAAGTTGACACTACTGCTTTCATTGCATGAATCCATGGGCATCCTAGGAGAATGTTATACAGCAAGTTGAGGTCCAAGACCTAACAAGTGGTTTCCATGATGGTAGGTCCTACTTGAATAGGGAGGTTGATTGTGCCCTGAGACACTCTTTCTTGATCATCATATTCTCTTATTGTGATACCCTTTCCTTTGTTGATAGAATCCTTTGATATTTTCAATTGCTTGATGAGGCTGAGAGAACATATATTCAAACCTGCACCTCCATCCACCAAGACCCTTTTGACTATGCTCTTCTGTATGATGGATTCCAAGTGAAGTGCACAGTTGTGAGATGGTTGAGCAGGAAAATATTGGTTGGAGAATGTGAGGAGATTTTGTGTAATGATATTTCCAACCATAGCTTGGAATTGTTCCACGTCAAGATCCATAGGGACAGTGGATGAAGCCGACGCTTCTTCTAGGATTTTCTTATGGGTTGATGATATTTTTAGCAACTCCATGATGGAGATTTGTGCTGGCATTCTCTTAAGTTGATCTAGGACATTGTAGCCATTGGGGACAGATCTAGATGCAAGGACTCTGTTTGGCTAGGATGATCCTACGATGGTAACTTTTCTGCCTCTTGTGGTGACTCCACAATCTTCGGAATGGGCACCTTTGATGGTGATGACCATGTAGTTTTCCTCTAGGGAGGCAACAAAAATTTCATACACATGATTTATGTTTCATCCTTTCCCCTTATCAGTGTTATTATTATTCCCTTTATTGCCATGATTAGGCATCAGATTCATGTATATCTTAAGATCTTGGTTTCCTGTTGGTTGTTCCATGTTTATAATCCTCTTGTCGATGAGACCTTGAATCATGTTTTTTAATCTCATGCAACTGTTCGTGGTATGTCCTTTGATTTTATGGAATTCATAGAGATGATTCTCATTATACCAAGGAGGTTTCACATCCAGTTCTTGGTAATTCTCAAAGGTAGGAGCCTGGATGAGTTTTTCATTTATCAACTTCTTCATGATGACTTCTAGTGATTCCCCCAAAGTAGTGTATTTTCATTTTGGATAGCTCTTATTTCGTTGGGGTGGTCCCCTTTGATCATTGATATTGTTGATTGTTGGATTGTTGTTTGGTTGTTGTATTGTGTGATGACTGTTTTGGTGTTGGATTTGGATTTGTGGTGTAGGTGTATTTTGGCAAGGGGCACTAATGACCACCTTGGCATTGACAACACCATCATTAGTAACATTTTTGTTCCTTGCCCACGTGCGAGGTTTATCATTGTAATTGGAGGGTGGGTGGTTGTTTTGTTGTTCAGGGTATGAGGTTGATCCTGCGGGTTGAGTCATAAGGGATGTTGAGTGCCTTGGGGATCAACTGATCATATGTGGTTATCCCTTGAACCTTGAGATGAAATTCCAAGAGGCCATCATGGTTGGCTATAATGGTGCAAACTTTTTGTTCTTCCGGCATGGTCCACTTGCTCTGATTGGCCTTGGATCGCCATTGTTGTAGGAATGAAGTGAATGATTCACCCTTTCCTTGTTTCAGAGCTGATGGTTCTTCTAGACTAACATCCATTGTAATGTTGCATGCATAATTTTTAATGAATGCATCTATTATTTCTTGGAATTTCCTAATTCCTGAAGGTAGGCAAGAGAACCATTCCATAGCATGGCCCACCAAACTCCTCATAAATAGCCACATCAGATAAGTATCGTCGTATGTGACTTCCATGCAATGAACCTGGAATTCCCTGATGTGATCTTTAGGGTTTCACGTCCCACGATATTTATCAAATTTGGGGATTTCAAATCCCTTAGGGAAGGGTTTCATCACAAGGCACCTATCAAATGGATAGGGACACAAGTTGCTTGGTGTTTTTGTTGTTTTCCTTGATTGAAGATCAAGCACTTGTTACGAGAGCAATCTGATTTGTGTCGTTACATCATTTTGTGGATCAAGGGGTGGGATGAAGGTGTTTTGGCAGTTTATGATTATGGGTTGGATGGGTGGGTTGTTTGGTGTGTTGTTTGATGTGATTTTCACATTGTGCCAAGCTGGGTATGCATGCACCTGTTGCTGTATGAACAACACTTGTTGTTCTTGTTGTTGTTGCTCTAGGATTGCCTAATGTTGTGCTTGTTGTTCCAACAATGCTTGTTGTTGGTATGCTAGGATTGCCTGTTGTTGTGCTTTTTGTTGTTCCAAAAATGCTTTTTTTTGGTTGCTAATTCAGCTACTTCTTCCTACTCTTGATATTGTTTTATTGCTTGTTGTTATGCTTTCAATTGTGCTGCTTGTTCTTGTGAAAGAAGTTGTGCATGATATTGGTCTTGCACTTGAGCTTGAGCTTGTGCTACTTGTTTTTGTGCTAGAAGTTGTGTTTGAGCAACCTTTTGTTCTTGTAATGTGCATAGGCTACTTGAGTAGCTTGTATGGCTTGCACAACTTGAGCGGCTTGTTGTTGTTGCAAAAATGCTTGGGCTTGTGTGGCCTATTACGCTTGCAATGTGGCTTGTGTAGCTTGAGTAGCTTGCTGAACAGCTAGTTGTGTGGCTTTTTGTTTTTACACTTGTTGGAATCCCCTTTGAAAAGCATCTTGTAATGCCATGTTGTATTGGCTTGATGTGTTGGAAGTCGGTGGTGGTGGGGGTGGTGGATTTGGAATGGTGTTCGTGGTGGTCGTGAGTGGTGATGTCATGTTGGTGATTAAAGTGGTGGATGTTGCCATTGATCTGGATTTGGAATGGTGTTCGTGGTAGTTCTAGCATGTATAATGAAGGGTTAAGCCTCATCATGATGTTGATGATCTTATGGTTTTCCAGATTTCAAAGAATTTCATTCATTTCATCATGAGACATCCCAAAGGTAAGGTCTTCTCCTTGATTTTCCTCTTGTGGGTTTTGTGATGATGATATGGTCAAAGGATTGCTTGATTCAATAGGATTCATTTCTACATTTTTCTAACTTAGATCACTTGAAGCAGGTGTTTCTTTGTCAGCTTCCATGCTCTTCTTGTATTGAGATCTAGTTTGAACCATAAAACAAGGATCAATCTTCAAGAATAGGGGAGATGAATCTCTTAATTCTTTGGATTGGTCTTTACTTTATGCACAAAAGAGAAAATTTTAGGATATCTTGAGTACCATTTGAAAGGTGATATGATGACGATGAAAGAGATGGATGAGGTGAATTTTTGATCTTTTGATAAAATCTTGATGGGGATGCTAGACTTTTGGGACTTTCGGATATGTTTCAGATTTTGATGTTCTCTTGGGATTGTCCTTGATTGATTGATTTTGTTTTCCTTTGGATTTTGAACAAAAAGACCCTAAGATGTTGGATGATTATCTAAGGGGTAGTTTTTCTTTCCTTAAGGGATGATAATTTGAATACGTGTAGGGAGAAGGATGCATCTACCCACACCTATTCAAACAAGATGATATTTTAACCAAGCATATGTAGAAGGATGCATCTACACATACCTAGCTAAACAAGATGGCTTGATAACTTTGACTAAGAATATGCAAAAAGATTCATCTACACATACCTAGCCAAAGGTTATTTTGATAAAGATCTCAAGGATTTGGTCCCAAGGATTTGATGATTTATATTTTTTCTAAAAATCCTAGCATTAAGGAAGATTTCAAGATTTCCTAAAAGGTGACGGTGAGATGACTTTTTTTTTAATGTTTGAAGGATGGATGAGGAAATATTTTTATTTTCTTTGGATCCTAAGATGAACCTAAAAAATACTCTTTGTTTGTCTAGACCTAGGTATTGAAGAACATACAACTCTTCTATAGTGATTCCATTCGTGTATACATTTTTTAGATTTTGAACCAATGACTTTTGTTTTAGGATTTTGAGGTCTCAACACATATGAGAGTTCATTTTGCTTAGCTTTGCTTAATGGATTTATTTTACCACAAACACTTTATTTGATTAGGTTTTCCAAACTAGATGTCCAAAGTCTTAAGTTCTTCGCATCCCACAAAGCATGTTATGTGGAGATTTTGATGAATTCAAGGCTAGGGTTACCTATTGTTTACTTTAGTAGAAAAATTGCGAGGTAATACAATGTGTTTAGAAACCTATAAGGATGTGAATCCCAAGGGAAAGCAATAACACATGGATTGAGTCAATTTTATTCGTCTCCTAAAGGGTTTGAAATTTTCATGATGATGTTTTAAGTGTTTGTTTTCAAAAAAAATTCGAACAAGCAACTCATTTTGCACCCAAGAATAAGTACAACCCTATGGATGTGAAAGACAATATTTGTTGGATTCCCACTTGGACAAGTCTAGCTACACTTATCTTTATCAAATGGTTAGATGCTTGACCCCACTAGCTCCCCTCCATGGATCATTAACGTCAATCGGGGCTGCCAAACATCAACACCCATGAAACTCCCATGGCATGCTTTCCATTTCTACTAGAAGACCGTAAAAGTGTGGGGTAGCTTCAAAATGACTGTTCTTGCACCAACAAATAGATTAAGGATTTTGGAAATTCTAACACTAATAAGGACTTTCCATTCATGGAGATTGACCCATATGGCGAGAGTCCCCTTTCAAATCCATCTCGTTGGAATCAACCACATGATATTGGTATTTCTTCCAATATCCACATTTATATCTTGACTGGAAATACTCTTGGGTTCAGAGTGTTACCGGTTGATTCATTCCCTTGGGTGAGTACTTTTTCCCCAAGGTAGTCCCTCTAAGATAAACAAAAGAAAGCAAAGACAAAACTCTATAACTCGATCAATCTTTGGCGACACAAAGAAAGAGAATATATGCGATAATGCTCTACTCACACTTGCACAAGATTTTGTTCAATTTTAAACAAAAAATGAAGTGTGAAGTTGATTGCTTTATCTCACCCTAAAGTCATGAAAAAGGCCTTTGATTCTCAAGATTGCTATAAAGTGCGAGAGAAGCGCATACGTGCTTTTTCAATGAATTTAGTTTAAGTAAGCCCTCATGAAAACAAAGTTGCACTTGTTCTTTTTAAATCCACAAAGCAAGATGTGAGTTCTTTTTAAAGCACCAAAAGACAAGTAAGAGACATTTTGTTCAATTGCTACCCAAAAACAAACTCTAATAAGTTGTATCCCTAATGTTCATTTTAGCCCTTGCAAGAAAAGTTTGAAAAGGTTCTTTTTAAAGCCCAAACGAAACTAGTGTCCTAAGAAAGAAGTGACAACAATTTCTTAAAAGTGTTTAAAAATACTTTGATCTTGTGAAATTTCATCCTCATGCTTCTCCTTCTTTCGTTTTCAATTCCAACCTACAAGAGAGAAAACTAGTCAGATTCTGCAAACTACAGAGATTAAAAAGTAGAAAACAAAAGATAAACTGATCATTAATCAAAAGGCACGTGCTAAAATTTAATTTCAACTTTTTACTCCCTTCTAGCAGCACAACCCATGACTGCGTTAGAGTTTGATTTCTCAGTGGTGCTCTATAGTGTCATTTACCAGTCAACGTCACTCTGTGTTGAGGCTAGTGAGCTCAACTGCGTCGCACTTTTTCCCAACGTCACAGTTTGATGTTTTTGAAAATTCCTGTGAGTCATATTGGTTAAGTGTCGTAGTTAGAAATTCAAATTTTTGGGCAGGAAGACTCCAACATTGCAGTTTGAGTTTACAATAGTGCTATATGGTGATGCTAAAGAGTCAGCGATGCTAAAGCAGTGACGCTGAGCTCTCAGCATTGGAATTTTTCTGTGTTTGAACAAAAACGTGGAATTTTGTGAGAAAAGTGATAAAAAGTGAGATTCTACCCTCCTTCTAGCGCCAAATGTGAGAACCCCAATCCTAGTACCTGCAAAACAAAGAGAATGAACACATTAGATTAGAATTTGCAAGCATGAACAAGGATTCCCCATGAAATCCATTTACAAAACTCAAATTAGGAAGAAAACAATGAAGAACACAATGAAAATGACAAAACAAAGATTGAATCCTAATTAAATTTGCAAACTCATGATCCCATGGGGGAATTGGTGCCAATTTGATGTGAAAATTGGCCCTTTCCCGATTCCTATGATGCAAGATTGATATGTGTTGGTGATTATTGATGAATGATCCACTTTGTTGATAAAGATTGAGTGATCCAAGATAAAAACCTACATAACCTAGCTATGATTCAATAAGAATGGATGAAATTTGATAGATATTTGAGCATGGTAACTTTTCATAATTTGTGGATGATCAAATGAGGATATGAGCTATTTATTTATAGAATGCCAAGATGGATGAATGTCCAAATTTGAGCAATGTGGGACTAACATTCATCCAATGGAAAGATGCCACTTGTCAATCTATGAGTGGATGGAGGATGTGCATGTTTTGAGGATTGTCCCAATAAATGCATATTTTTGAATTTCAAATTTGTTGAAATTACTTGTAAGAGGGAAGGGAAAATGCAATAAATGCCACTTGGCTCAAGGAAAAGTACATGTAAGATGGAGTTATTGCCTTGTTGGATGTACATGTCCACTTGGAATTTTTGAATTCAAACTTGGAGAATATTCTAAAAGATGTCTTGTGAGGAAAATAGAGATTTAATAAATGAATTAAATTTATTTTCATGTGCAACTTGCAAAATCTAGAGGATGGGACATAATGAGAGATTAAATTAATCAAGGGTTAATTAATTTAATGAGAGATTAGATGATGTGACCTATTTGACTCAAATTTATGGATTTATTTAAATCAAATAAGAGAGGAATATGATAAGAGAATAATTAAATAAAGAATTGATTTATTCAATTAAAAGAGATGGTGTTAAATTAAATCAAATAAGGTTTTAATTTATTTAATTTAATAGATAGACTTTAGAGATTTAATCAAATAAAATTAATTATTTAATTAAATATGGATAATTAGATCAGATTGATTGATTTAATTAACAAAACGGAGAGACTTAATTAAATAGCTGGTTTATTTAATTAAGGGATGAATATTGATGAATTTAATCAAATAAGGGGATTTCATTAAATGGTTAGACCGAGGGATGATTCAGGAAGAAACAATGTTAGTAGGTTGGGATCAGATGCACAATGTCAATTGGTATATTTTATGTGTCTACAGGTAGCATCCATCCAAACAACACCATCAATTCCCATACATCAAAACATGGTCTTAGAAGGACCCACCATATCAATCGCACCACTCACATCAACAAAACCCCAAATCATCACTCAAACAACAATTCCAAATCCTCCATCGCTGCCACCAAATCCAAACGTGGAAAAAAAATACATGACATTACAAGCAGCTCATCAAACCTATCAAACTGCACTCCTACAATACCAAAATCAACAAGCTGTAATAGCTATACAATAAGCACAAGAACAACAAGCTACCCATGCACAAGCTCAAGCTTTGTTGCAACAACAAGTCACACAAGCTGCTCAAGCAGTGCAACCCACTCAAGCTACTCAAGAAACACAAGTTGCACAAGTTTCCCAAGCTACACAAGCTTCCAAACAAGCTCAAGCACAATATCAAGTGCATCAAGTACAAGATCAACCATAGTACCAAGCACAACAACAAGCAACACAACAACAAGCATACCAACAAGCATTGCAGCAATATCAAGAGCAACAAGAAGCAACCCAAATCCTAGCCCAACAACAAGCATTGTTGGCACAACAACAATGGGCCCAACAACAAAAACACCAAAGAACTTGGTCCCTTACCCATTCGACGGGAGCATTGCGATGAAACCATTTCCACAAGGATTTGAAATCCCAAAATTCAAAAAATACAAAGGGATGGGAAACCCTGAAGATCATATTAGGGAGTTTCAAGTACATTGCATGTAAGTTTCATACGATGACACTTACGTAATGTGATTGTTTCCTCGTAATTTGGTAGGACCTACCATGGAGTGGTTATCTTGTCTTTCAACAATCAAGAAATTCCAAGAAATTGTTGATGCATTCATCAAAAACTATTCATTCAATATAGGGATGGATGTGAGTCTGGAAGAGCTATCCACTCTAAAGCAATCCAAGGAGGATTCATTCACTTTGTTCTTACAACGATGGAAATCCAAAGCCAATAGAAGCAAATGGGCCATGCCAAAGGAACAAAAAACATGTACCATCATCACCAACCTTGAAGGAGCCTTATATTTTCATCTAAAGCTACAATGCATCACCACATATGACTAGATGATCCCCAAGGAACTCAACATCGAACAAGCCCTAATCTCACAAGGGGGAACACCTACATATCAAGACAACCAGCCATCCACCAACTACAATGACAAACCTCGAACATGGGCCAAGAATAGAAATGTTATTAACGATGGTGTCATTGATGCCAATGTTGTAATCTGTTTGCCAAGGTAGAACACATAGATATATCAACTACTGCAAACTAACAATCAAAATAATTGACAAGCCAACATCGTAACACAACAACCAAACAATAAAAAAATGAATAATTTGAACAACCAAGGGGGACCGCCCCAATGAAACAAATATTCCCCCAAGTGGAAATACACAGCTCTTGGGGAACCAATTGAATCCATCATGAATAAATTGGTGCAAGAAAAACTCATCATGATCCCCACCTATGAGAACTATCAAGAACCCCAAGTGAAACTGCCATGGTACAATGAAAATCACCTTTGTGACTTCCATAAAATCAAGGGGCATACAACTGCTAGTTGCTTGAGGTTGAAAAACTTAATCCAATACCTTGTTGATGACAAAATCATAAATGTGGAACAACTTCCAGGGAATTAGGACCTAAATATTTACATGAATCCGATGCCCAATCACATTAAGGGAAATAATGACAACGGTAAAGGAACGTACAAAAGTGAAAAACCATGTGTATGACCATGTTATTGCATCCCTAGATGAATGGGTCACTGTCATCACTATCAAGGGAGCCCAAGCTGATTGTGGAGTCACCATAAGAGGTGGAAAAGTCACCATTGCTAGACCACCTCAGCCATCTAGGGCATCCAGTTCAAATCCAAAAATCCATTCTTAGTGGGTAAAATTTCTTGAACCAATTGAACAGAACCCCCACTCATATCTCCATTGTGAAGTTACTGAAAACATCACCTGCACACAGAAAGATCCTAGAAGAGGTATTGGCCACATCCTCTGTTCCCATGGATCTTGATGTGGAACAATTCCAAGCTATGGTTGGAAACCTCACTACACCTCATCTCTTGACCTTTTTTGATCAAGACCTCCTAACCCAACCATCTCAAAACTATGCACTTCATCTTGAAGCTTTCATCCATAAAAACAAAGTCAAAAGGTTCTTGGTGGATGGAGGTGTGGGTTTGAATATTTTCACCCTTAAGCAAATAAAAATTTTGGGATTCTCTAAGGATGTTGAAAAAGGAAAAGGTATAACCATAAGAGCATATGATGATTAGGAAAGAGTTTCACAGGGCACTATCCAAGTCCCTATTCAAGTAGGGCCTGTTATTCTGGAAACCACTTGTTAAGTTCTTGACCTTTATTTACACTATAACATCCTTCTGGGGTACCCATGGATCCATGGGATGCAAGCCATTGCCTCAACTTTCCACCAGTGTGTCAAGTTCCAACATCAAGGCCAAGAGGTCACCATCCATGGGGATCCTGAACCATTTTACTATTGCATGAATCTGAAAGCTAAATACTACAAAATCCCCCAAGTTCCAAAGAATGATGAAGGCCCCTCAACTCCATATGTGGACCACCTTGGCCTCCACATATGAGACAAAGACACCCACCATCCCTTCCATTTTTGATATCAAGGTCATTATCTAGGACAATGGGTGTGGGGATTACAAAATGAAGAAAGGTGCCTTTGTGGTAGGAGAGTTACCTCAATCTCCTAGATTGCATGGGAAACCACATCCAAATGCCTCCTCATCCCAAAATTTCAAAGTAGATCCTTCTAGATTCAGGAATTGGGTGGACCTAGGTTGAGAAGTGGTGGAAGAAGACCCATCAAGTCTACTATACCAAGACAACCAACCCATGATTGATTTTCCCATGGATGATAGAAGTAAAGGGCTACAAATGATGCTTAGCATGGGCTATGCCAAAAACAAGAAACTTGGGAAGAATAATAATGGTCTCCTTGAACCTATCATTGTTGAGAAGCATTTAAGAAATCTTGGTCTCAGATGTACCCCTCCAAAGATGACCATACTTGGGAGACCTTCCTTGGTTAAAAAGGTTAAAAAACCTCCTCAGTTGTTAGCAACCGAGCTCTAGTTACCCCTATCCACAGGACGAGTCATAGATAACTTTACCTTTGACATAACTGATGTGTGTGGTGAGAACAAGGACCCTGTTATGGATCTACCCATGTTGTTTGAATATTCTTGCCTCTTTATTATTAACACCTTATCCTTTGAGTCAAACAACCAAACCAACGAGATAAAGTTAGTCTATCCCCAACTCATTGACTATGACCAATGAGGACCACCAATTTTGGACATGTTCAAAAATGATGAGGCACTCTTGGAATTCATCAGATTGTGGGATAATATACCATTTGGAGATTACAAAGCAGGATTTGACATTGAGTTAGACACACATGCCTACTATGGAGAAACAATTGAATCCCGTAATCACAAAAGTGAAAATATGAGAATAATCTCTAGGTATTTAAGTGAAAACCACACTGTGGCACTTTCAAACCAAAAAATAGTAAATAAAAAGGACACATCTAATGATGAAAACCTCTCTAAGGCATTAGAGGATGGGGGATTCAATCTTCCTCATAGTGCTCTACATCAGGATAATTCAATAGTTTTGGTAGAGAAGTGTAACCCAGACAACCTGGGATCAGAGGAAACACTGCATATCACCTTTTATTCTGAATCATTGTTAGCAGAGGAACAAGAGCTCCTACCTACATTCTTAAAAGAGAGAAAGGAGAAATTTTCATGGACCTACGCAGATGTGCATAGTCTTGATCCTGAAATTATAGTTCATCATCTAGCAGTATATCCTGAGACAAAACTAGTGAGACAAAAGCGTAGGAAAATGCATCCCCAAATAGCCTTGTTCATCAAAATGGAACTATAAAAACTCCTTGATGTGGGGTTCATATGGCCAATTCATTACTTGGAATGGGTATCAAACCTCATACCTGTTTCAAAGCCCACTAGGGGCATTTGCATCTGCATAGACTTTAAAGATTAGAACAAAGTGTTGGCCTCCTACAATGATTTAATAACTAAGCCCTCACAGTCATGATTCAGAGATTGGACATCTAACCTGAATAGCTATTTCAATAATCATGAAGGTGCATTTAACTTGTCAACCTAGGGATGTGAACTTGAAATGGGTCCGCACAATATGTGCACTAGGAACTACAAGTATCCATTCCATTCTATAGCTAAGGAACACACAATACTGAAAGTAAATTTCTTGCAATTAAAGGAATGAGACAAATGTTGAACATCAATAAACAACTATGCTGAGCTGAAATGCATAACATGAATGAAAATCTAAGCAAAAAATAAGAAACTACTATTTCTTCTTTGATAGTAGGAACAATCACTGAATGGAATTCTAGTGGCTATAGGAATAGTCAGTGCCAGATTTCTAAGTACTAACAACAAGTAATACTAAACTAATGCTAAAATAAGAAGATTTATTACTCACCAAGTGGCCCCCCTTGGATAAGTATCCTCTAAAACTAAAGAGAACTCATATTCTCAGACTCGTAACTTTATTTTATTCACTGTAAATCATGAGTACAAAAGAGTAATGTATCTGTGTTACTAAAAACTAAAGAGTGTAAGTATAATATCAAATCATGCAACCTTCTAAAGAAGGAGCAGCAGATCACTATTTATACTATTAGCTAAACAAGATAGTCAACTCCACGACTAGGAGGATTCCATTTAGAGAAAATATGGAAAGTGGAGTGATGGCAGTTATGCGTGCATGGAATCTGGTCAAACATGCAGGCCCAAATGCAGATTCAACACAACAGTAATTCCCATGCATGCTCAATCATTAAATTCCATGATAAGGCGGTTACGTTCAATTGCATGAAGAATCTTCAACCATTGGCCTCCTTTGACTTGGAGTGATTCCTTTGTTGGGCACTATGGTGCATGCCCAGCTATCAGTGTCTTCCTTAGCTTAGCATATTAAATTTGCATGGCAATGTTAGTATGCATAATAACTACACTTCTATAACTACCTTAAAGAACATTCATTAACCACATGCAAAATCAATATAGATAACCCACATAATATGTCAAATGTCATTAAAGCTTTCTGAGATAGGATTAAGTCCAATGTAAATGGTTTGAGGGAAACATTATGAAAATACCAACTTTTAATGTCAAAGTCCATGAAATCTACCAAAAAATAAACTATAGATTCTAACCAAAATTGGACCAAAAACTAGGCTCATCACTCCCCGCAACCTAACATTTTGTTAGTCCTCCACCAGGGGAAGGGTTGTTCTTCTACTTGGTCAAAGCTCTGAAATTTGCAACTGATAGTTTTCCAACATAAGTGGTTGCGGTGTGTGAGTCAGGATCCCAATAGAATCCTCCTAATCTATCAAATTTGCTCCATCTCTTCCATTTTACAGCAATGTCATACTGGTAGAATCTAAAGTTTGGCATGAGCCACATGAGCATGTGTGGCTGGAAATTTAGGGGAAGCCAGAGATCACTCTTGTGTTCTCCCAATTTGAATATACCTATCAGTCCTCTTTAGTTTTGTAGCATAATTATCGATTGAATGAGGTTGATCTTGCTTAAACGCATTAGTTACGCTATTCCATCTTTGTGATAAATATCTTCTCATGGTTTCCTCCTTTTTTGATGTATTTACCTCATACTCAATATAAATTGCCTCAATCCAAGGCATAATCCTATTGCAATAACTTGGTTTGAGAAGCATTTTGTGCCATTCTCTATAAATATCCATAGGGTTGCTTGATTCATCCCTAATAGGTAGAGGGATATCAGACTCCAATTGCTTATAAGCCCCATGTTGTTGTCCCCAACTAATCTCATTTTTAACCCAAGACATAAATTCCCTCAATTGGACAACCCCAACATACAATAGCAGATTCCAATCATGGTCTTTAGTTACAACATAATTATGCAAATAAAATTCACATAGAAAAGTCTTCATTTCAGGTGAGGAAATCCTATTGTTGGTGCTCCAAATAACACCAATCTAATGAATCCTATAGGCTAGCCACTTTCTAATGATCAGATTCAATGAGGGATTTGGCCAACTGACAGGAAAAGGAATTAGAACACATTTCCCCTACACTTCAAGCTCTATAAGACCTAGGGGGTGACCCTTTAGCAACATTTAAGGATTCAAACACATATTGAATGGGATATTTCTTAATAGATAATGCTCTCACAGAATTATGCTGAGAAACCTAGAATATCACTAAATATTGGCTAAGACATTGAATGAATTTCATCAACCAGCATAGAGAACAAGGCAAACACATAACTTAGAATACAAAATTGAAATGATTTTTTATTTAAAGAATTGGGACCAAACTTAAAACAATAGAAGCATGATAATGGACCAGTGTCATGAAATGGGCTATGGAGTCCCATAACAAGCTCTTCATCCTATAGTGTTAAACATGCTTTGAAGGTCTTCAAAAATGTTATCACATTGTGACAACCAGACCACTAAAGATTTATTTGACAATTCTTCTTATAAATCCACTTGAAACATAACACTCATGTCACATTTGCTGAAGCAATTACACTATCCCCTAAACAATAGGAAATAATAGAATGCAATTTGTCATTTATTAAAGCAATTACATCATTCTCATAATAGAAAGAAACAATCAATGTAACTCAAATGCAACAAATGTGCATGAAAAGACTTAGATAATTTAATTATTGAATCCAAAAAAGCAGTACATTTTAGCCATGGAGACAATTATCAGCTAAAATAAACATGAAAGAATAATTCATAACACACACTTTCAGATTAATGACTTAGTTACAATCATCCTAACTTTACAATCTACCCAGAGCTTCTGCCTCCCTTGCAGAGCTTCCAGAAATTTGGAACCCAGAATTAGAACCCTTTGCAATGAGAGAAGAGAATAAAAGGGAAACTGAAGTAACCCTAAAACCAATTTATTGTAGATATATGGCAGCCTATTTCACCATTAATCAGTAGCAAGTAAATAATCTCTCCTCTCTCTTCCCTTTGCATCAACAATTTTTTCCTCTAAACTATCTTTGCAACTATGCAACAGAAAAATTACATTCGCCTTGTGAATAATTTGCATTATTTTACATGCAATGTGAAAAGCATCTCTTCCCTTCGTGAAAGTTTTATATTCTACTCTTTTAACTGGAGGTGCACATTATTTTATTTCACTTACATATATTAAAGTTTTATAACTTTAATACTTATGCTCACATTTATCTCCCAGCAAACATTGGCAATCTATAAATTCAATAAATTCACTTTATTTCTTTGCGCCACGTTTTAATTTATTTAGTTCATGTGAATAATTCACTTGCACAGTAAACATTTTATTTTAAACATCTCCCAATGCATTTCACCTTTTCACATTTAATTTAAATTCCCCTTGCCTTGCCAAATATTTCACATTTGAAATATTTCATCTCCATTTTAAACCTAGAATATTTAGCTTTAAAACAAAGCAATTTAAATATCACATTGGATGATATTTACTCCATGTGGGGAATTCATTTTATATTGTGCATTTTAAAATTCCTTCCTTTTCATCTATCCCCGGGTCCACCTCTTTTATGAGGAATTTCTAACTTAAATACTTGAAATATTTAAACCTCACACCTTGTCGGGAGTGTTTCATCCTTTTAAATGCTTTACCATTTGAAAAAGGAAAATAAAACATTAAAAAGAATTGTCATCGGGGTCATTGAAAAACCTTTTCCTTTTGAAAAGGCTAAACTTTACCCATGCATCCACCTGGGCCCACACTCACCATGTGTCAACATCTCGCTGATCACATGGGAATTAACTCGTGTACACATTAAAGGCGCAATCCAGTGGGAAACGGTTGAGATGTTGCTGGATTTTTCCCTCTCATCTCATCCGTTGGATCTTGTTTCTGCCTCTTGTTTCAAAAAAATTTCCCTAACTTTTTCTTCTCATTCGCATAATCTCTGCTCAAGCTCTGCACCTTCACGAGGTTTCCTTCTTACCGCACAAGCTTGAAGGTTTCTAAGGCTTTTCAAACAAATAAATTTTTTGAACTAGCTAGTTGCAAGCTTCCTCCATTGAGCTCCTCTCCAAATGCATTTGCTTAAAGGTTTTGAGAAATCTTCAACCAATATAACTCTTCCTATTGCATTTGAGAAATCTTCAACCAATATAACTCTTCTTATCGCATTTTCCTGTTTCATTTTCTTTAAAATCACTAAAGTCTTTCCACTTGATCCATTCTATCTAATGTGTGCCTTTCAAATTACTGGTTGCACCTTTACAACTAACATTTGCATTTGTTTGGAAGTTTCATAGGTCTATCAAAAAAAAATTGTGCACACATGCTCTGCAGCCATGTCTCCTTAGCACGAGATTTAGAAGTTTTAAAGTATATTCAATAAATCAATTTTTTGTGTACCCTACTCATTACCTCACTAGTCGCGCCTTGGTGTTTTTTATTATTTGCATCAGTTTCAAAGTTTTTAAGAGCTTTTCAATGCATTCATTTTATATTTGAATGGTGATAATGCCCCATCTGTTTCAATACCTTGTCTTTGTTCTTTGAAGGACCTCCATTCCCTTCTTCGTGTGTGGTTCAGGCCCTCTCCTCAACAAGCAACAACACCCCTCTCTAAATACATTTACCTTAGAATTTCACTAAATCATTTGGTGTGTAGACTTCTCTATTTATGTTGGCACCACAACTTCATATAGTTTGAGCCAGATGCATACAGTTTGGCCCCTTCCATCTAATGTATTTTCCCCAAAGTTTGTAAAGTCTTTTCAATAAATAATGCATCGTGGTATTCCCTACTTAACAAGGCACTAGTCATTATATGTTTGCTTGAAAGTTTCTTGAGGATATCTGAAAAAATCCATTTTCTGTGTCTTACTGCTTCCTTAGTTCCCTCTATTCATATGTTCCATGAGACCACATTATTTGAGGGATTGTATCAGAAAGTTCATGCATTGTTTAATGTGTGTGGGGCTGCATTCATTACCTTTTCTTTCTCAAATTCCTATTCCCATTTAATGCGTTCCATGTCTTTGTGATCCCCTCTCGAATATGTACAATGATGTCCCTTCTTCTAGCATGTGGCTTCTCTTTGCAACAACATTTGCTTAAAAAATTTCTAAGGTCTTTTATTGCTGCTCCATTTTGTGTGTTCTATCGCCCTCTTCATGATCATGTTGATTGCATCAAGCAGCTATAACACCCTATAGTCTGTGCCATTTTGGTAGCAAAGGTTTTGGGATCTCCTTTAGAGTTTCTGAAGCCTTTTCAATAAACTCATTTTGTATATCTTTCAATCATGTCTCCTGCTAGATGCATTTTCCAGAAAGTCTCTAAGATCTTTTCAATACATTCATTTTGCATTGAATTTCATCTTGAAGCCCTAACGTTTCCTCTATGCTTTACTGGATGCCCACTGTTGATTTGCTTTGTGTGGCTTCTAGTTTTTCTCTTGCTCTAAGCCAATCACTATTTTAAGCTCATATTACCAAGAAAGCCTACAATTTTTGGTGAATTGTAACCATTCAAAATGCATCCCAATTACATCTACATTTAATTGGATCCAACTTGAAACTTTTCCTAAGCAACTAGATAATACATATGCATCCTCACAACCAAGAAAATTGCACAATATTAGCATGATAAAATATTTTCCCTTTCAGTACCATGCAATTGATCAAACAACTCAACAAGATAAAAATACTGACTTTATCCCATGTTGAATTTAGTGAAAACCACCTTCCATTATGCAACTCATGTCAAGTCCCTTGTGGGCCCGAATAATTTTTTTTTGTTTTCAAACAAATTTTATGCTCAAATTAACTTTAGGCAGCTTTAGAATGCATCTAGCATGAAAATACGAAATGGGTTTTCATTAAAACTTGTTTTCAAGCATTTCTACAAAATGGTGAAAATTGACCAAGTGGGCTCTGGAATCAGCTTTGAAAATTGGTCAAACGACCTCCTAGAATCATCAAAACTTGTAGGCATGTAAAAATAAGACCCAAGAATGTGATGCAAAAGATGGCTCAAAAAAAAGAGTCACAAAGTAAATGATATTCACTGGAAAAGTTTCCCTCTTGGACTCTTCTACAAATGTAGTTGTTCAGAATTAGTTAAAACTCAAGAGATCACCTCGTTGCAAACATACCAAATCAACTCCTGGCAAGCTGCCACTGAACATACTAGCTCAATTTGGCACAGTGAATACATGTGGAAAAGGGATTTTCTTGAATTATCATTCATCAAAATTTATTGAAGGTCGAAGTTGACCCCTTAAAAAGGTTTCTGAAAATGCAAGTGCAAAATTGAACAAATTGTGTTTGGTTTTCACTTGTTAAAAATAGCAAATAAACTCATAAAGCTCTAAAACCTAACATGGGAGTTCATTATCACATGAAGAATGTAGAAAAATAGTAAATTTTACTTGAAAATCATTTGGTTACAAAATGCAAGCTTGAACAAGAGGCAACTTTGCAAAACTGAATTTGCAAACAACAAAAAAGTGCCAAAACCCTCCTGCTTCGCTTTTCGAAACCCTAAAAAAACTCATCGTAAGAAGCTAAAAATTGGAATTATTTCTTACATATGACATATGTGTGGGTGTGCAAAGGGTTTTTCTTAGAAATCAATGAGCATCAAATTGTGACCCTCCAAATTAGGCCATTCAGGAAGATTTCTCAGGTGCACTTCTAAAAGTGCAGAGGGAAAAATTTCAAAATGGGCACTTGAAATTTGGGAAATTTTAGAGTTCCAACAGTGGCTTTGACTAGGGATGTATGCCCCCATGGGCATAGCAAGATTCCAGATCTCTGGGGAAGTAGACCAAAAGCTGAGTCCATTGGGTGCTTTGAAACTGCTCCTTTATTCATTCTCTATTTTAACTTCAATTGGTGACACCTAGGTGACCAAATGAAAAATGTGAAGTCAGTGTTTACCCCTATCAAACACTTGGTTCTATGATGTATGCCATAGGACAAATCTGAGAACATTGTCATAGACCACCCACAAACTAGCTCGGTCACTAACATGTCCTACTATATCACTATGCTTTCCAATGTCACCTACAATTCTGTCAATCTGCAAAATGCAATCAGACACTAATTGAAAATCATAATCATTGTGAAATTTTACCTTGGGCAGCTCATTTTCATGTTCCACTAAATGCTTATTTGCTTGAATTGAGAAGTAGAAGCATTCATAATCCATTTGATCTTTGACATCACAAACTTTGACATGAAAATTAGTTTGCACATCAAAATGAAATCTCTCATAAAAAACTTGTTGTGTGTCATGAAAATCATCTTCAAATATGTCAAGGACAAAATATGCATATTCAAGAGCATCCTGGTACTGATCACTGCAACATAGGCACATCTTTTGACATCTCAATTCAGGTACATTAGTGCACACCTTATTGTCATGGAAACAAGGATAATATGCATCATTATCATCCAAGAAATGAGTAAATGCACTCATCTCATGTTTGAGAACATATTCTGATGCATTATTTACATCATCATTCAACTCAAATCCAAATACTTCAAGTGTGGGCTCAAGCAAATCAACATCAACAAGGACAGTAGAAAGACAACCATGTGCACTAGTAACCTCATGTGTAATATCTGTTGATATGTGTGCTGATCCAAAAGTAAAAGACTCATTACTAGTTGAAAACTCCTCATTAGCCATAGAACTAGGCTCTTCATTTTATTTCACATAAATTCCTTTTACATGGGATGGAAACATGTCAATGTTCACACTATGAAGATCAGGATCATCAAGCAAGAAGCAGTTGTACTCAACTTCACACTCATCATTATGAAATTCACCATTATTTTCACCTCTTGGCTGCTCTATACATGGACCAAGAATTTATACAGTATCAACACAATCTAAAACTTTACTATCATCAGCAAGCTCTTCAATATTATCAATGGGTAATAGTGTTGACTTAAAATCCATATATTTCTCACAATGTGCTACTTGATCAGCCCAAATTGAAATGCCTATTTCATCACCATGTATATCATCATAATATTCATGTATCAAAAAAATCTCCATCTATGCTTCATATGAAAAATCATGAGCAGTAGGGGCATGAACACATTCATCAACATGTTTATCACATTCAACATTATGTTCTGAATCAACATACTAAACACACACTTCCTTATCTTCAAATTCTGCATCACTTGCACAATGAACATACTTCATTTCAATAGTGAACCTAAATTACCTTCCATGTATTCACCATATGCAATTTGTTCCTTCACTTGTGTAAAAGTCACATCTTGAGCATCTATATCATTACATTCTTCAAATGAGGAATATGCTTCTACATCATCCTTAGAAAATCAATCACAATCTTCAAAGGAGTAATTAGACCCATCAACCTTATCATGATTTTCATCACAAGAAAAATTATCACTACACAAACCATGTTTAAAATCTTCAAATTGAATGCTTGAGGTTGCACTTTCAGGATCATAATCACTATTTTGTAATGACATATCAACAACACATGCATTGTAATCATTGATCACAACATGACATGAAGTAGCACTTTGTATCTCATTTTCATCTCCATCATCTGAGATATCTCAAGAGAAGCAATCATACATATTCACTTTGTTATCATCCCATGTATCACTTTCTTCATTGTTGTTATGTGTATCTACACATGTGTTGATTGTAAGCTGATTATAATGTTCATCTTCATCCATACAACATGGAACTTCATTTTCCTCAAGAGGATAGCTACTGTTTACATTTTGAGAATCCACATTTTCTACATAACCACACTTGGTTGATTCTACAATCTTTATCCAATTAGGTACTTGGTCAAAGCTATGGGGCTTCAATTCTTCTGGAAAAGTACTCGGCCCAGGTTCATAAATTTCACAAAACAAATCAATGCACACAAAATATTTAGGACTGAAATATTTGGGAACTTCTATCAAAGCATCCAAAAATCTCAAAAATAGCTTATATGGTGATTCTCACTCTTTTCTTTTCATCTCATACAATTCTTGCACAAAAGATTGTTGATCAACATTGCTCAAATTTTGTTGAGATTCAACTTGGAGCTCACTATGGTCTTCATACTGTGATAAAGAAGAAGTCATAATAGCATAATAATTTTCATCTTGAAAAGCATTTCCATTATCCATTTCTTGAATTCTATTTGCATGAGATGTGTTGGGATAACCAACACTTTCAACTAGATACTGTTTCATCATAGAGTATTTCAAATTGTTCTTAATAGATCCATGGCAGTTTGATATGCCTGAAGTAATGTTGCAGGCTCTTTATCTCTCAACAAGAAGCCCATTTTACTATCAAAATTCTCCTAAATACACAATGAAACATTCAACATCATTTGATCTTATGTATTCAGGTATATCTCTTGATTCCTTTGCAAATTGAAGATTGAATGCTAGAACCAGCTCATCTTCACTTATATGGATCTGCATAAAGCTTTTCCTCACCATAGTTGGATTTACCTTTTCACTAATTGTTGAACAAAGGCTGTCATAAACTGACTCCATGAAGCTATAAAACATGATGGTAAATATGAGAACCAATCCTTGGCATCATCCTTCAAGGATTGAACAAACAGTTTCATAACAACGTCTTCATGATTTACCTCATAATCCCCCATCACATCCATGAATGTTTGCAGATGTTTAGAGGGTTTTTTTGAACTTTTCCCCATGAATTTTGGAAAATACTTCCTAACATTTTTAAGGATCGGGTTTGGGAAACCTCTAATACCACTGAAAACCAATGGCATATACCTTTCAATAATAAAATACCTCTGAGGGCTTGGTGAAACTTGTTTTCCCTGCATACTTTTACTTGCCATTTCACAGGAAAACCCTCTTGTATCCAAATTCAATCATTATCAACTTCAAACATGGTTGTCAATTACATCATTTACTAATTCAACCATGATTCTAAAACATTGATTGAACCTTTATGCCTTAAGCTTTCTCAGAGGCATAATTCAAAAATAAACATACTTCTCAAATATTATAGATATTACATGTTACATATGTGAAGTATGAAAAGAACTACTACTATTCCCTTTCTTAATGAAAATTCATCTAATAGGGGACAATTTATGATCTCAAGTCTTGAAAATTTCTCATAAACTTCCTTCAAACATAATAATACTTGCTTTAGATTTATGAGAATACCTAGAAACTTTGTAGCAGTTGTTAATCTTTCTTCCTAACTGCAAATTCTACAAATCTGGAAATCTTCTACACAATTCAACTAGTTCTTAAAATAGAGTCGCCACTTCCTTTCACAAAGGAATACTCTTCAAGAGTAAATCTCATTATGGGTCTTCTCCAACAGTGGAGTCACACTCATATCCTTTGATCTTTGCTGCAATAAATCTTCTTGAGGTCCAAGAACTTCAATATTTGAGCCAAATTCAAAATGGAAAATAATATGAATCAATACAAATGATATGACTATTTCTAGATTCTTCAATGAGAATTTTCTCAAATTCTCCCTAGCAAAGTAGCCATTTTGTTGGTGTTCGAAATCACACCAATCTAATGAATCCTATAGACTAGCCACTTTCTAATGATCAGATTCAGTGGGGGATTTGGCCAACTGATAGGAAATGGAATTAGAACACATTTCCCCTACAATTTAGGCTTTGTAAGACCTAGGTGGGTGATCCTTTAGCAAAATATAAGGATTCAAACACATATTGAATGGGATATTGCTTAACAGATAATGCTCTCACAAAATTATGTTGAGAAACCTAAAATATCACTCAATATTGGCCAAGACATTGAATGAATTTCATCAACCAGCAACACGAAAAACACATAACTCAAAATATAGAATTGAAATGATTTTTTAATTTAAAGAATTGGGACCAAACATGAAAATAACATAAGCATGATAATGGAGCAGTGCCATGAAATGGGCTATGGAGTCACATAACAAGCCCTTCATCCTACAATGTTAAACATGCTTTGAAGGTCTTTTCAAATGTTATCACATTGTGACAACCAGACCACTGAAGCTTTATTTGATAATTCTTCTTATAAATCCACCTGAAACATTACACTCCTGTCACATTTGTTGAAACAATTACACTATCCCCTGAACAATAGGAAATAATAGAATGCAACTTGTCATTTATTAAAGAAATCATCAGTCTTAGAACATAAAGCAACAACAGATCTAACTCAAATGAGGAAAATGTGCATGAAAAGACTTAGATAATTTTATTATTGAGTCCAAAAGAGTAGTACATTTTAGCCATGGAGACAATTATCAGCTAAAATAAACATGAAATCATAATTTATGAACACACACTTTCAGATTAATGACTTAGTTACAATCATCCTAGCTTTACAATCTACCCAGAGCTTTTCCCTGCCCTTCAGAGCTTTCAAAAATTTGGAACCCATAATTAGAACCCTTTACAATGAGAGCAGAAGAGAATAAAAGGGAAACTGAAGCAACCCTAAAACCAATTTGATGTAGACACATGGAAGCCTCTCCCACCATTAATCAATAGCAAGTAAAGAATCTTTCCTCTCTCTTCCCTTTGAATCAACAAATTTTTCCTCAAACTATCTTTGCACATGTGCAACAAAAAAATTACACTCCCCTTGTGAATAATCTACATTATTTTACCTACAATGTGAAAAGAATATCTACCCTCCGTGGAAGCTTTATATTCTACTCTTTTAACTAGAGCTGCGCATTATTTTATTTCACTTACATATATTAAAGTTTTATAACTTTAATATTTCTGCTCACATTTATCTCCCAACAGACATTGTCAATCTATAAAGTTACTAAATCCACTTTATTTCATTGCACCATGTTTTACTTTATTCACTTCCCGTGAATAATTCACTTGCACAATAAACATTTTATTTTAAACATCCCCCCATGCATTTCAACTTTTCACATTTAATAAATTCCCCTTGCCTTGTCAAATATTTCACATTTGAAATATTTCATCTCCATTTTAAACCTAGAATATTTAGCTTTAAAACAAAGCAATTTAAATATGACATTGGACAATATTTACTCCATGTGGGGAATTCATTTTATACTATGCATTTTAAAATGCCTTCCTTTTCATCTATCCTCAGGCCCACCTCTTTTATGAGGAATTTCTCACTTAAATACTTTAAATATTTAAACCCCACATCTTGTCAGGCATGTTTCATCCTTTGAAATGCTTCACCCTTTGAAAAAGGAAAGTAAAAACATTCAAAAGAATTGTCATCAGGGTGATTGAAAAAACTTTTCCTTTCGAAAAGGCCAAACTTTACCTGTGCATCCAAATGGGGCCACACTTGCCATGTGTTAGCATCTTGTTGATCATGTGGTAATTAACCTGTGTACACGTTAAAGGTGAGATCCAGCTGGCAACAGTTGAGATGTT
Organism: Sequoia sempervirens; assembly: GCA_007258455.2. Taxonomy (NCBI): domain Eukaryota; kingdom Viridiplantae; phylum Streptophyta; class Pinopsida; order Cupressales; family Cupressaceae; genus Sequoia; species Sequoia sempervirens. The sequence continues at coordinate 126,349,861 of VDFB02000017.1, read as the reverse complement.
GCTTCTTTTTTCCCTCTAATCTCATCCGTTGGATCTTGTTTCTACCTCTTGTTTCAAGTTTTTTTCCCTAACTCTTTCTTTTCATTCACATTCTCTCTTCTCAATCTTTGTACCTTCATGGGGTTTCCTTCTTGTCATGCAAGCTTGAAGGTTTCTGAGGCTTTTCAAACAAATACATTTTTTGAACTAGCTAGGCATAGGCTTCCTCCATTGAGATCCTTTCAAAATACATTTTCTTAAAGGTTTTGAGAAATCTTCAACCAATATAACTCTTCCTATCACATTTTGCCATTGCATTTCCTTGAAAATCACTAAAATATTTCCACTCGATCCATTCTATCTAATGTGTGCCTTTCAAATTACTGGTTGTGCCTTTACAACTAACATTTACATTTGTTTGGAAATTTCACAGGTCTATCAAAAAAAAATTGTGTGCACATGCTCTGCAGCCATGTCTCCTTAGTGTGGGCTTTAGAAGTTTTAAAGTCTATTCAATAAATCAATTTTGTGTGTACCATGCTCATTACCTCACTAGTCGTGCCTTGGCCTTTCTGTTGTTTGCATTTGTTTCAATGTTTTTAAGAGCTTTCAATGAATTCATTTTATATTTGAATGGTGATAATGCCCCATTCGTTTCAATACCTTTTCTTTGTTATTTGAAGGACCTCCATTCCCTTCTCCTTTTGTGGTTTGATCCCTCTCCTCAACTAGTAGTAGTGCCCCTCTCTAAATACATTTTCCTTAGAATTTTACTAAATCATTTGTTGTAGACTTCTCTATTTATGCTAGCGCCACAACTTCATATAGTTCGAGCTAGATGCATAGTGTTTGGCCCCTTCCATCTAATGCATTCGCCCCAAAGTTTGTAAAGTTTTTTCAATAAATAAAGCATTGCGTGTTGCCATCATGGTATTCCCTCTTTAACAAGGCACTAGCCATTATATGTTTCCTTGAAAGTTTCTTAAGGATATCTGAAAAAATCCATTTTATGCTACTTACTACCTCCTTAGTTCCCTTCATTCATGCATTCCATGAGACCACATTATTTGAGGGATTGTATCAAACATTTCATGATTTTTTTAATATGTGTGTGGGGCTACATTCATTACCTTTGCTTTGGAAGATTCCTATTTCCATTCAATGTGTGCCCTGTCTTTGTGATCCCCTCTCCAATCTGTATAATGGCATTCCTTCTAGCACATGGTTTCTCTTTGCAACAACATTTTCTTAAAAGGTTTCTAAGGTCTTTTATTGTTGCTCCATTTTGTGCATTCTATCACCCTCTTCATGATCATGTTGATTGCATCAAGAAACTCTAACACCCTACTATCCATGCCATTTTGGTGGAAAAGGTTTTAGGATCTCCTTTAGAGTTTCTGAAGCCTTTTCAATAAACTCATTTTGTATATCTTTCAATCATATCTCCTACCAGATGCATTTTCCAGAAAGTCTCTAAGATCTTTTCAATACTTTCATTTTGCATTGAATTTCATCTTGAATCCCTAATGTTTCCTCTATGCTTTACTGGATCCAACTTGAAACTTTTCCCAAGCAGCAAGATAATGCATATGCATCCTCACAACCAGCAAACTTGCACAATATTAGCATGATAAAAGATTTACCCTTTCAATACCATGCATCTGATCAAAAAACTCAACAAGATAAAAATGCTATGACTTTATCGCATGTTGAATTCAGTGAAAACCACCTTCTATTATGCAACTCATGTTGGGTCCCTTGTGGACTTGAATAAAAAAAAATCATTTTCAAACTATTGGAAATATGTGCCTCAATCCCACAGGCTGAAACCTCTAAAAGGGCCAAGTTGGTGTGACATCTTTTGTGTCTGGCCGACTAGCAGTTTGAATATTGTTGAACATTTCAGGTCGTTGTGACCTTGCTTCAGTCTCACCGAATGATGCTATCGCTATGACATGTTGTGTTCGGTATGACCTCCTACCGAGTGGAGATCTCTGGCCGATAGGCCATTCATATCATATATCAGGGAGACCCTTTGCCAAAAGGCTTACCTCGGTGTGAGGTCCCAGCGACGAACAAAGTCTCACCGACAACGTTTCTTTTGAAGCCTTCGGGGAGAGTCTTGGGTGTTTGGTAAGAAGTCTTACCAATAGGAATGTCTCACCGACTGTGTTCACTCAAGGTAACCCAAAGGTCTCAGGATGAAGTCTCAGCGACCGATGAAGGTCTCGCCGATGGGGATACACTTGGAGGCATCGGGGTAACACTAAGGGTTTTCTACGAACTCTTAGCGATGGACAGAAGTCTTACCAACTGTTTCTTGGTGCTCGGTATAACTTAAGACCTTGGAGTAATGTCTCAATGATAGCGGTATGTCTTGCCAAATTTTGAACGTTTTGGTATAACCCTTAATGACTCAATATGATCTCTCAGTGAAAGACGATTGTCTCACCGGATGGAAAACTCACATCTGTGTGAATTTGAAGCTTTGGTATGATGTTTCACCAATAGCAATAAGTCTTGGCGATAGCAATACATGTGATGATCATCGGTATGAGGTCTTGGCCACATGGCGAAGTCTAAGCAATAGCTCTCTGGACTCAATGTAACATCTTGGTGATAAGGATGACTCTTGGTGACTTCGATAGTTAAGTCTTGTGGCATCAGGTAGATACGGTTAGTGTCTCACCAACATGCCAACATAGGTTGATCACTTTGACCGAGAGAAGACCATCCTACATGGTGAGTCATTAACCAATCAGAGGAGCCGAATGGGAACCATTGGAAGATAGTTCATTGTGGCAGTTCTGAGAGGAAGCTCGATAGACAAGGGCGACATGGTTATAGTCTGGGATAGCAGATGTTGTTTGGTTCAATGGATTGATGGATTGCTGTGTGATTTTATGATCAGTGGATGAATTCTACTCTGTGAAGACTGTAATGTGAATGTTTTGTATCAAGGTTGTTCATGGTGAATGCTGTTGTAAACTGACATTAGCAAGATAAGTCAGAACTCTATTTGTAATCTTTATTACTGTAATACAAAGTGACTTCTCTTGGTGTGGTGGGTTTTTCTCCCATAAGGGTTTTCCCACATATATCCGGTTTTCATATGTGCTTTTCTATTTCTTTGTTTCAGTAATCTATTTCATGTGCATCTTAATTGGACTGTAATTATAAAATTTAAAAGGTATCTCTGCATTCTTCCTTAAGTTTTTGACATTAGGAGAGTTGCTTCTGCATCTAGCTTTCCTTACAAGTGGTATCTAAGCCCGGCCAGTTGTGTTATCCTTGCATGTACGTTGGGTTTTTTGTGTCAATTTCTATTCAGTGAGAGTCTTGTAGAAGTTTTTCAAGTTCTAATTAGAGATTGAGGTGGAAAGCACGTCAGGAAAGATTGAAATAGAGAAGTTCAATGGCAGCAATTTTGAGTTGTGGAAACTTAAGATGGAAGATCTATTGGTTGATCTTGATCTTTGGATTGTTGTGTTTGGAGTGAAGCTTATAGGAATGCAGCAAGAAGATTGGGACCTTGTAGATAGAAATTCTAAGGGGCTAATAAGGCTCTATATGGCAGACTCCATTCTTCTCAATGTGCATGAAGAGAAGACTGCACCTTCATTGTGGAAGAGACTGTCATCTATTTATTAGGGAAACTCTTTGGTGAATAAAATGTTCCTGAGGAAGAATTTGTACACTTTGAGAATGCAGGAAGGAGGGTCTTCAACTAATCATTTGAACGCATTCAACATGTTGATTACACAGTTAACATCTTTTGGTGTGAGGATTGATGAAGAGGATCATTGTATGTTGATATTGTGTTCTTTGCCTGATTCATGGGATCACCTGGTGATGGCTATTGGGAGTATAACATCCTGTTTCAAGATTTAAGATGTTGCTTCTTTGTTATCAGAAGAGATGAGAAGGAAATCTTCTGAGATGGCGAAGGAGGCCCTTGTTGTTAGAGGAAGGTCGAAAGAGAAAGGAAAGAAGAAGGACAAGAAATCTAAATCGAAATCAGAGGGGAGATCAAAGTCTCCTGGCAAGAAGTCTAAGGTGAAGTGTTGGAACTATGGGCAACCTGGTCATGTCTAAAAGGATTGTAAAGAGCAAAAGAAGAAGAAGAAGAAGTATTCTTCTGACAATGATTCTTCTCACAGTGATGGAGATGCCTTCATTGCAACCTTGGCTACATAGGCATCAGATGATAAATGGATGATTGATTCTGGAGCATCTTTCCACATGACATCTCATAGAGACTGGTTTACGAAGTATGAAGAATACGATGGTGGAAAGGTGTACTTGGCAAGTGATTCAACTTTGGAAATTGTTGGCTGTGGAAGAGTCAGAATCGAATTCCCTGATGGTAGAGTGAAGGGAATCAATAATGTAATGCATATACCAGGTCTGGCTCAAAACTTACTTTCTATAAGTATGCTAAATGATATTGGAGTGAAAGTCACATTCTCTGGAAATGGCTGCAAGATGACTAGAGGCTCAATGGTGCTAGCAAGGGGTGCTCGTATTGGTACCTTGTACAAGCTAGATGCACATGTTGTTCAATGTAACAATGTCTCTATAAAGTCACAAAAAGCTACTCATGGAGGAAAAGAGGGAAATGTTCCTAATTGTGTAAAATCTATGGAAGTTAAACTTCTAGTAAAAAAGACTATGCTCTGGCATAATAGGCTAGGCCACATTGGAGAGAAAGGTTTAAAAACCTTGAAGAAAAAAACCTGGTTGAGGGGCTTGAAGATTGTAACCTTGAATTTGAATTATGTGAACATTGTATATATGGAAAATAGCACCGTGTTTCATTTTATTCAAGTCCTCATAAATCTTCTAGTTTGCTAGATTATATTCATTTTGATGTATTTGGTCCAGTGAATGTTCCTTCTTTGTCTAAGTCAAGGTACTATGTATCGTTCATTGATGATTATTTGAGAAGAACATTTGTTTATTTTTTGAAAAGTAAATCAGAAGTGTTTAGTCGATTTAAGGAATTTAAGAACCTTGTAGAGAATTAGACTGGAAGAAAAATTAAATGCTTAAGGATTGATAATGGCAGTGAATTTTGTTCTAATGATTTTGAGAGGTATTTTAAAGACAATGAGATTAAAAGACATAAGACTACACCTTATACTCCATAGCAAAATGGAGTTGCAGAAAGGTTCAATAGGACAGTGATGGAGAGAGCATGAAGTATGCTGAGTAGTGTTGGTTTGGAGGAGAATTTTTGGGCTGAGGCTCTTGCTACTGCATGTTACTTGATTAATTGTTCTCCAAATTCTGCTCTTGTTGAGAAAACATCTTTGGAAGCGTGGTCTGGTAAGAAGCCCTCTTTAATACATATTTGTGTTTTTGGCTATGAGGCATATGCTCGTGTGTCATATGAGAAAAGATCTAAATTAGAGAACAAGGTTCTCAAATGTATCTTTATTGGCTATAGTGCTGGCATAAAAGGATACAAGCTTTGAAATTCTTATAAAGAGAAGGTTGTATACAGTAGAAGTGAAATCTTTCGTGAGTTGAAGCCTTCTACCTTGGATATGTAGTCAAAGACAAAGTCAAAAAATAATAAGGATGTAGTTGGAATTCCTCCTACACCAGAGAAATAGGAATTGAAAATTCAAAATGTACCTGAAACTGAGGAGAGCTCAAGTAGTTCTAAAATATTTGAAGAAGAAGAACCCCAGCCTCAGCAAGTGAGGAGGTCAACCCGTGAAAGAAAACAACCTAATAGGTATGGGTTCTCTTTCATAAATTATACTTGTGCCTATGCTTTAATTTCTAGCACTGATGAGCCTAGGACTGTAAAGGAGGCATTTAAAATTTATGATTTAGACTCTTGGTTGGAAGCCATGAATGAAGAAATGGCATCATTAGAAAAAAATGATACATGGAGTTTGGTGCCATTGCCTAAAGGAAGAAAAGCTGTGGGCTGCAAATGGGTATTTAAAAAGAAGATTGGTCTAGATGGCAGTGTGGAAAAGTACAAGGCAAGATTGGTTGCGAAGGGTTATTCCTAAGTAGAGGGAATTGATTATGGGGAGATTTTTTCTCCTATACCTAAGCTGATGTCTATCAGATTTCTTTTGTCACTTGCAGCAGTGTATGACTTAGAGGTCAGATAGATGGATGTGAAGACATCATTTCTTCATGGTGATCTTGAAGAAGAAATCTATATGTCCTAGCCTGAGCACTTTGTTGAAAAAGTAAAGAGAAACTGGTTTACAAGTTAAAGAAGTCTATGTATGGGTTAAAGCAGTCACCTAGAATGTGGTACCAGAAATTTGATACTTTTGTATTGTCTTTGGGATTTGTGAGATCAAAATCTGATCATTATGTTTATTATAAAGTTGAAAGTGATCAAGTTCTTATTATTGCTCTCTATGTTGATGATATGATGTTCATATGCAATAGTAAGCTAATGATTTATGATCTTAAGTCTCAGTTGTCTGCTAAGTTTGAAATGAAAGATCTTGGTGCAGCAAGATATATTCTGGGGATGGAGATAACTAGGGATAGAAATAGTAGAAAACTTTGGATTAGTCAGACTAAGTATATCAAGACTGTTCTAGAGAGATTTTGCATGAATGATTGCAAGAAGCTAGTTGTTCCAGTCTTGTAGGGAACGAAGCTATCTGTTGAAGACTGTCCAAAATATCCTTCTAAGATGGAGGACATGACCAGTGTACCCTATGCTAGTGTGGTTGGAAGTCTTATGTATGTAATGGTATGTACAAGGCAAGACATTTCCCAAGCAGTGGGAGTACTTAGTCAGTTAATGGCTAATCCTAGGACACATTGGGATGCTATAAAGAGAGTTTTCAAATATTTGAAGGGCACTTCAGAGTTTTCTTTGTGTTACCATGGGAACCTAGTTGAATCATAGAGGATTCTCAGTATTCAAGGCTATGTGGATTCTAATTGGGTAGGAGACATTGACAGCAGGAGGTCCACTAGTGGATATACTTTCATGTTGAATGGTGGTGCAGTGAGTTGGATGAGTAAGCGGCAGGCTGTAGTTGCTTTGTCCACTATAGAGGCTAAATACATGGCAACTACACATGGTTGTAAAGAAGCAGTTTGGTTAAAATATTTGTGTTCTAAAATTGGTTTTGATGCAGAGAAAATAACTATTTTTTTGTGACAGTCAGAGTGCAATTTGTCTGGCAAAGAATCCTACTTTCCATGCCAGGACGAAACATATAGATATATAGTACCACTTTGTATGAGATATGGTGGAGGATGGAAATGTCAGTTTGGAAAAAGTTGCAAATGCATTGATCAAGCCAGTGAGCACATACAAGTTTAGGTGGTGTGCCAATTCAATGGGCCTTAGTGTCTATGATTTTTCAGTAGGTTCGTTGTGCCCTGGAGGTGCCTGTGTGATCCTTGTCAAGTGAGAGATTGTTGGAAATATGTGCCTCAATCCAACAGGCTGAAACCTCTGAAAGGGCCAAGTCAGTGTGACATCTTTTGTGTCTGGCCGACTAGCAGTTTGAATCTTGTTGAACAATTCAAGTCGCTGTGACCTTGCTTCAGTCTCACCGAATGATGCTATCACTATGACATGTTGTGTTCGGTATGACCTCCTACCGAGTGGAGATCTCTGGCTAATAGGCCATTCATATCGTATATCAAGGAGACCCTTGGCCGAAAGGCTTACCTCAATGTGAGGTCCTAGCGACGAATGAAGTCTCATTGACAATGTTTCTTTTCAAGCCTTTGGGGAGAGTCTTGGGTGTTTGGTAAGAAGTCTTACCAATAGCAATGTCTCACTAACTATGTTCACTCGTGGTAACCCAAAGGTCTTGGGATGAAGTCTCAATGACCGATGAAGGTCTCACCGATGGGGATACACTTGGAGGCATCGGGGTAACACTAAGGGTTCGCTAAGAACTCTTAGCGATGGACAGAAGTCTTGCTGACTGTTGCTTGGTGCTCGGTATAACTTAAGACCTTAGAGTAACATCTCAACAATAGAGGTATGTCTTACTGAATGTTGAATGTTTCAGTATAACCCTTAATGACTCGATATGATCTCTCAGTGAAAGACGATTGTCTCACTGAATGGAAAACTCACGTCTGTGTGACATTGAAGCTTCAGTATGATGTTTCACTGATAGCGATAAGTCTTGGCGATAGCGATACATGTGATGATCATCGGTATGAGGTCTTGGCGACATGGCGAAGTCTGAGCGATAGCTCTTTGGACTCGATGTAACATCTTGGTGATAAGGATGACTCTTGGCAACATTGATAGTTAAGTCTTGTGGCATTGGGGAGACATGGTTAGTGTCTCACTGAAATGCCAAAATAGGTTGATCGCTTTGACAGAGAGAATATCATACTATGTGGTGAGTCATTGACCAATTAGAGGAGCCGAATGGGAAACATTGGAAAATAGTTCGTTGTGGCAATTCTGAGAGGAAGCTTGACAGACAAGGGTGACATGGTTATAGTTTGGGACAACAGATGATGTCTGGTTCAATGGATCAATGGATTGTTGTGTGATTGTATGATCAGTGGATGAATTCTATTCTATGAAGACTATAATGTGAATGTTTTGTATCAAGGTTGTTCATGGTGAATGTTGTTGTAAACTAACATCAGAAAGATAAGTCAAAACTCTGTTTGTAATCTTTATTATTGTAATACAAAGTGACCTCTCTTGGTGTGGTGAGTTTTTCTCCGGTAAGGGTTTTCCCACGTATATCTGGTGTTCATATGTGCTTGTCTATTTCTTTGTTTCAGTAATCTCTTTCATTTGCATCTTAATTGGACTGTAATTATAAAATTTAAAAGGTATCTTTGCATTCTTCCCCGAGTTTTTGACATTAGGAGAGTTGCTTCCGCATCTAGTTTTCCTTACACAAAAAATTTTATGCTCAAATTGACTTTAGGTAGCTTTAGAATGCATTTGTTGTGAAAATACGAAATGGGCTTTCATTAAAACTTGCTTTCAGGCACTTCTGCAAAATGGTGAAAATTGACCAAGTGGGCTCTAGAATCGACTTTGAAAACTCATCAAACGACCTCCTCGAGTAATGAAAACTTGCAGGAATGTAAAAATTATACCTAAGAATGAAATGCAAAAAACACCTTAGAAAAAAGAGTCACGAGGTAAAATATATCCACTGGAAAAGTTTCCTTCTCAGACTTTTCTACAAATGTAGCTGTTCAAAATCAGTTAAAACTCAAGAGATCAACTCATTGCAAAAATACAAAATCAACTCCTGGTGATTTTCCACTGGACATACCAGTTCAATTTGGAACTGTGAACATGTGTGCAAAATGGATTTTATTGAATTATCATTCATCAAAATTTATTGAAGGTCGAAGTTGACCCCTCAGAAAGGTTTCTGAAAATGCAAGTGTAAAACTGAACAAATTGTGTTTGGTTTTGACTTGTTAAAAATAGCAAATCAACTCATAAAGCTCTAAAACCTGACATGTAAGTTCATTTTTACATGGAGAATGCAGAACAACAATGAATTTGACTTGACAGTCATCTAGTTACAAAATGCAAGCTCAAGCAAGAGGCAACTTTGTAAAACTAAATTTACAAACAACATAAAAGTTCCAAAACCCTCATGCTTCTCTTTTTGAAACTTGAAAAAACTCTTCATAAGAATATGATAATTTTCATGCTTGCTCACATATGACATATGAGTGGGTGTGCAAAGGGGTTTTTCTTGGAAGTCAACAGACATCAAATTGTGACCCTCCAAAGTAGGCCATTCAGGCAGATTTCTTAGGTGCACTTCTGAAAGTACAGAGCCAAATTTTTTGAAATGGGCACTTCAAATTTGGAAAATTATAGAGTGCCAATAGCTATAAGCATTGAAAAATTCAATAGGAGTATCAATAAAAGGATTCAAACCTGAGGCAATCCTTGAAAGCTTAAAAGAGAGATATTTCTCTTCCAGGAGCAGAGCATAAACCCTTGGAGGGGTCCTACATTCCATAATCTATGGTTCCAAAGCTTCCATATCATCCACCCTCTGCTTCAAAGTGGAAATTTCTACATTCTTATCCTCAATCTCCTCATCCCTCTTTTGAATTTCCTCCTTCAATTTTTGTTTTTCCTTTTTCCATTCTTCCTCTTTTCTTTGTATTTCCTTCCATAAATTCAAAATTCTTGTATGTAATGTAAAATCAAGAGGATTATGGATTCCTACCAGTATTTTTTATGGTGGTTCCTCATATGGCACTATTTGCATGGACTTAGGCTATCTAGTTATCTTTGGTTGGAATGGTATTGTTTCTTCTCCCACTTCTTGCTACAGGGGTTCTCGTTCTTGTTCTTGTTGTGGCTATAGGAACTCTTGCTCTGGTTCTGGCTATTGCTACAAGACTTCTTGCTCGTGCTACAGGAAATCCTAATTTTCCTCCAACTCCAATGCAATGCTAGCAAGATCAACAAGTGTTATATTCATTGCAATCCTAAATATGTCTTCTTCTCTGACATTCTCCGGCCCCATTGGAGCTTCAGGGTCCTCATGTGATGTCTCACCAGGCTTAGGGATTTCTTGTGGAGTTGTACCAATCACAGGCCCAGCTGATCTTGATTTCTTGGGAGGTCTCTCATATTTTTCTTTGGCTATAGGATGAATAGTGTCAACCTTCCTCTTTTTAGAACTTGACACCTTTCTTTCTATAGGCTATGTTTTAGCCTTCCCTTTCCTTGTTTCTACTTCTCTCTTCTATTCCCTATTTTTCATTAGGGTTTCAAGTAGAATGTCATCATCAGAATCTGAGGAAGAGTTTTCTTTTTCTAAGTGCTCTGTTCTAGAAGAACTAATTTCTATGGTTTCTTCTGCTATAGGAGGGTTCACACTAGAGCCTACACTAGAGTTTGAAGCACCAAGAATGGATTCAATCATGCTTAATCTCCTACTAGACCTACAAGATTGAGGTAAAGCCTTAGGTTGCAAGTTCTTAGGTATAATTTGATCAACATTTATAAATTCTTCTCAGGTCATTCCAGATACATCATGTAGAGACTTTTCAACTAGAAATTTAATCAAAAAAAGGTGGGAAACAAAATTATCCTTACCTTTTTGGGTCTCGACTGCCATGATTAAGAGAAGATTGTACAACACATTAGGCACATTCATCCTCCTTCTATACCTAATGTGATTCAAAAGCTTGAAGTGCATGGAATGAAAATTTTACTGACGAATCTCACAAGTGATGTATTTGATAACATAAATGACTACCTACTTCCATGGATTGGGCAAAGACATTCTCTTTGCACTTTTTTTATCTATGCTCAATAGGGGGTCGTTTGGCTCTATAAATTCAGCCCTAGTTGATCTAGCATCTTTGGAAGCAGGGTAATTTTCACCATCAGTCGGTAACCCTATGACCTCTGCAATTCTTTCCTCTATTTCAACAACTTCCAACCATTTTCCTATGGCTTTTCCTTCAAAAAATGTTTGGGTGAATTGAAGGGAAATGCTTTCATCAAAGCCATCCAGCTTCAAGAAGTAATCTAAGCATCCACAATTTCTAAATTCCGCTAGGCTTTGTGCATCTTGCAATAAAATATCATGCACCATGGGTTCATTTCAAATTAACCCACCTCCCATTGTCTACAATCAAACAAATTCTTTGCAACTTCTTTCGTGCAATCCCCGTATAAAAATCAAGTGCACTTTCTTGTAGTACCTCCTAAATTTCTAGTGCCAATATTGGCTGAATTTCCTTTCTTTTGTTTTTCAACTATGGCTCTTCAACTCAAGATTACGATAGAGTAAATAATGGCAAGAAAAGGAATGATAAAGGAGAATTATGATGGGAAGAAATGGTAGCTACAGTTAATGTCACTTCACACATGTAAGTCATCCTCTCACTCAGATTTCAAATCAGATCATTTTAAATTTTCTGATGTAGCCTAGTACTAATTGACACATAGGCAATACATTTACATCTTTTTCTTTTCCCTCCCCCAACCTAAATTTGGACATGTGTCCACACATGCGAGATGGGAGTGTTGATTTGACAAGGAATAATTACATTTTATGTGAATGTCTACACTAACATATAACTTGATTAAGGCTATGTGCATGATATCATGGAAAAAATAGGCCCTTAAGTGGCAAAAAAATAAGAAAAATTAGAGTTAGGTAACTTGACATAAAAATTTGAATAAGTTATCTATATTATTTCAAAAATATGTAAGAATAGAATCTGTAGCAAATTTAATATAGTTTCTAAACTACTAGGTTTTTTTTTTTTTTAAATGTATTTGGTGAAAATTTGAAATTTCAATGCAATAGTACCTAAATTTCAGGGAAAAAATAAGTAGGTGTCTATCTCACCACCCTAGCCACAATAAAATGATAATATTCTTTTATAATATTTTAAACATAAGTAGAGGACTCATGTCCGGATGTGATGCATATTTTTTTGTAATTTTTTTCCAAGTAAATAATTAATTATGATTTTTTTATTACAAATTTTAAAAAATATTAAAACTTGTATGTCTGACCACCTTAACTTGGTTAAAACTTCATGAAATTCAATTTTTTTTTTTAATCCTATAGTATGTGAAGCATAGAATGTGATGCACCATTTGGATTCAAAAAATGTGATACCGTTTGAAAGCTATAGATATTTTTCAATCAGCCTATCAATCAGGACTTTAGTCATAATTCAAATAGAAAATGAATAATAATTATTTATTAAATTCAAAGTAAAACATAATTTATATTGGTGTAAAGTTGAGAATTTCCTTTAAAACCCTTTTTCATTTCATCAATTTTGGGTAAAAAAAAAGTCATCAGCCACATACCCTACAAATACCCATCATATTGGCACTTTTTGGCCCATCATGATCCTGCACATACCCTTAAATGAACACACTTAAAAGATGATTAAAGATAGCAATTAATGCACACATACCTAAATGTGTGGAAGATTTGTTGCAAAGATTGTGGAGCTTTTACTACTCTCTTTTTTGGAGGATAAATTGAGCAACAAATGAAGATGAAGTGGAATGAGTTGAGGTGGAATGAAGTGATGGAAGAGAAAGAAAGGTGGTGATGGATGGGTGAATGCATGGACGAATGAAGAAATGAACTTCCATGTAAGTGAAAGTCTTTATTATGAGAAGTACATACCTTAATTAGCCAGAAGGAGGGACATTAGGTCCACATCCTTCAGTTGTAGGAAGCTCAGGTGTTGAATGTTGGGTGAATTACTATAGGAACTCTTTTTTGGAAGTTGGCTTGTGATATAATCTGAGGCAATCACCATTGACAAGTAATTTGAACCTAACAGGGTCAATGGTAGTAAGTTTAACAACTCCATTAGGAAAGACCTCAACAACTTCATATGGTCCTAGCCACCTTGTTTGCAATTTTCCTACATTGTCATTGTATCTTGAGTCATAGAGCAGGGCCCAATCTCCTAGTTTGAATTTCTTATCCTTGATAAATTTATCATGCCACTTGATTCTATGATTCTGCACTACTTTTGTATGTTATAGGGTTTCTATTCTTATCTCATCTAAAGCATTTAGCTGCATGATTCTTTCTTTTTGTGCCTCAGAAATATCCATCCCCAAATCTACTATAGTCCATAGAGTCTTATCTTCAAATTCAATGGGCATCATAACTATCTTTCCATACACCAACTCAAATGGGGTGAAGCCTGTAGTTGTTTTCTAGGCTATCCTATAGGCCCAAACAACTTCTAGTAATCTGTTTTCCCAATCCTTTCTATGAAAAGTTACCATTTTGGTCAGAATGTCTTCAATTTTTCTGTTGGTCACCTCAACTTGGTCATTAGCCTGGGGGTGATAAGAAGTATATTTCCTATGCCATATGTTGTACTCATTAACTAGTGTTGCAACAAGGGTTGATGTGAATTGTGCCCCTTGATTAGTCACTATTTCTCTTGGGACTCCATATCTTGTGAAAATATCCTCATAAAGAAATTTTGTAACCTTGTTATCTCTTGCATGCTTCATGGCCTTAACTTCTACCCATTTTGTCACATAATCAATGCATACCAATATATAAGACCTACCATTTGATGGAGGGTCAATGGGTCCCACAAAATCCAATCCCCACTTGTCAAAGGGAGTCATTACTACTCGAGGGAACAGTGGCATCTCATCAGATCTAGTTGGTCTACCCATTCTTTGACATCTATCACATTTTCTTGTATACCTTCTTTAATCCTTGCTGAGTGTTGGCCAGTAATATCCTGTGTTCAAAATATTCATTATTGTCCTCTTGGTTGCAAAGTGTACTCCACATGGTTCATTGCGACATGAATGAAAAATGTCATGTCTCATCTTCTAACACATATCCTCATGACATGGTCTGGTCCAGTATAAAGCAAACATCCAACAATCCAAGAGAAAGGAAAATATTTTTCAATGAGGGCCCTTTTCTCCTTTGGAGAGAAGTGAGAAGTAAATCTACATGTTACCAAATAGTTGGTTATGTTAGCATACCAAGGTGTTTGTACAATAAGAGAGAATAGATGCTCATTAGGAAAGAGTCATCTATGGGTTGATTTTCTTTTGATGTGGTTAGCCTTGAAAGAAAATATACAACAACATTGGCCTTCCCTGACTTAACCACAATAGTTATATCAAACTCCTGCATCAACATTAACCATCTTGTCAATCTCCCAATTAGGCCCTTTGAGTATAGGAGCATGAGTCAAAGCTGCCTTCAAGTCAAAAAATGCTTTGTCACTGGCTTTAGTCCACTAAAATTCAACATCTTTAGTGAGAAGAGTGTACAATGGTGCTACTACCTTGCTAAAATCCTTGATGAAACACCTATAATAGCCTACATGACTCAAGAAACTCCTAACATCCTTCTATTTTGTAGCTGTGGGTAGATTTGTGATTACCTCAATCTTTGCATGATCTACTTGAATTCCCTTGTGGGAGATGTAGTGGTCAAGAACTACAACCTCTTGCATCATCATGAAGCACTTTTCACTGTTTAAGGATAATTTTTGGTATTCACATCTATGTAGAACTCTCTTGATATTTTCCAACACTTGATCAAAATCAACACCATAAGTGGAAAAGTCATCCATGTAAATCTCCATGCAATCATGAGAAATGTTTGAGAATATGCTAATGACCGCCCTCTAAAAAGTTGTAGGTGCATTGCATAAGCCAAATGGAAGTAAAAAATAGGCATAGGTCCCCCATGGACAGGAAAATATGGTCTTCTCCTGTTCCTTTGGTGCAATCTAGATCTGGTTGTAGCCATTGAATCCATATAGAAAGGAAAAGTATTGCTTTCTTGTAAGTGTGTCCAAAACTTAATCAATGAAGAGTAAAGGAAAGTGATCCTTCTTGGTGGTAGCATTAAGTTAACTATAATCAACACAAACTTTCCATTTCCCTCCTTTCTTGGGAACAATCACTAATGGAGACACCCACTGAATATCTGAGATGGAGTAGATAAATCTTACATCTAGTAATTTCTGCAGTTCTCCTTTCACAATTTCTCTTAGTGTAGGGTTAATTCTTCTTTGTGGTTGTCTTACTGGGGTGCAATCATGTCTGATGTAAATTCTGTGTGTAAAATTTTTAGGATCCAATCCCTTCATATCATGGTAATCCCATGCAAATGCATGCTGATGGGTCCTCAATAAGTTCACCAATAACAATTGATGTTCATCATTTAATTTACTATTAACATTCAAATATTTTCCTTCTAACACTTGTACTTGTTTAGTTAAATCTATTATGGCTGCTTCATTAACACATGGTACCTTCAGTTCATATGGCATAAATGTATGGGACATACTTGTTATTGTAGGAATTTTTTCTATAGGAACAATGGCTACAGGAAGAGTGGCTGTAGGAAGAATGTCTGCAGGAACAATGGTTGTAGGAAGAGTAGACAAAAGTGTCTTAACTAGAGTAGTAGAATGAGAAGATGATGCTTCCTCCACTTCACAATGGTTCTAAATGATGTTATCCAATACTTCATCCTCATCTTGTAGCTACATGAAAGATCTTCTTCCTAGCATCATAAGTTACACCACATAATTAACTTCCTCGGCCTCTTCACCAACATGTGGCCATAGGGGATTATCTTCATCATGAGATAGCTGAGTGGGCAGATAAAGAGAATTTTTTTTAGTGCTCCTCCCACCTAAAATGGTCATGTCACTTGACCTACATCCAATATATGCATTTGTAGTTGCCACCATGGCCTTCCAAGAATAATGGGATACTTTCCTAGTGTAGCTTTAGGAGAAAGAATCATAAAGTATGTTGGGTACTCCTAGGAGTCTAGAACTACTACAAGATCCTCCACTACACCATCAGGCTTAATAGTAGAGCTATCAACAAGCTGCAAGATAGTAGGAGTAGATCTCATGCTTGCAATATTTAGTTGTTGAAGGATTTCCTTCATCATTACATTTATTGTCACCCCTAAATCAATCAGAGCATTCTTTACTTAGATCATGTTTATGAAAATTGCTACCATAGAATTGCCTGGGTCATTATACTTGGGGATAGTCACTTTTTCTAGCATGATGTAAACTAGCTGTCCCACCACATGGAATATAGTTGGGTCTTTCTTTTTCCTTCCTAGATTCTTGAGACATGCTTCCTTGATTGCTTTACCATAGATTGGAACATCCTTTATGGTCTGAAATAGAGGTATCTAGACACATATATGCTTTACCTAGTCCAAGATATCAAAAGTTGTATCCTCCTTTGCTTCCTTCTTCTTGGAAACTTCCAGTCTTTGAGGAAATGGTGATTCTTGTTCAATCTGCTTGACTTGGACTAGTTCAGGATTTTTGGGTACACTTGGCTGAATGGGATCATTCAGAATCTCCTCCTCCTCTTCCATAAGAAGTTCAGTGATAATGGGCTTGGAAGGGGCTGGTAGAGTAGTTCCTGAACACAAGTGGATGTCACTTACACTTACAGTATATGCAAGGAATTGATTTGAATCAACAAAGTATGTAGGCTACTAATGTGGTTTGTAATTTTGATTGGGTGTGGGATGAGCTAGTAGCTGAGTAGGTTTAGGTGCATTTGAGCTTGGATTGGAAGGTGGAGGGATTATAGCAGGCTTCTAGGGCTAAGAAGGTGGCTATATGTAACTGGTTGTCTGGGTAGGCCATTGTTGTCATCCTCTCCATTGATTTTTTTGCTACCAATTTCTTGGAGGTGGCTACCAATGACCTTGAAATTATTGCCAATTCCTTTGAGGTTTCTACCACTGGGATGGAGAACTATGATGACTGGGCCAAGCATTTGTAGGGTTACTCCACTAGTGTGGTGGATATCCTTCATAAATGGGTGGATATGGGGGCTACCATTGGTTACCAGATGAATAGGAGTTAAAATATGGCCCAACATAGGATAGTGGATCTAGTGGCATACCTTGTATTGGAGTCCAAGGCTTCCTTTGTGAAATATAGTAGACTTTGTTTTCTTCAATCTGGATTGGCTTGAACTTAAGTTTGAATCTTGCATTGATAGTCCTTCTTCTTTTGTCTATAGTGGGGGCAATACTCTGTCAACACTACCTCTGCCTCCTCTTGCTTCTTCTTGGCCTGAAATGTATCTAGCTAAGTGGCTAGATTATTTATAATGTCTTTCTTGAAGTATACCAACAAATAAGTAATCTCGATTCTTGAGACTCCACCAGTAATTGAATTACTCATGAAAGATTGATAAGCTATCGCCTTCTTTGAAGCTGCCCTAGAGTAGTTCTGGCATATTTTCTTAATACCTTCTGAAAAAACTTGGGAGATATCTTCTCCTCCCATGAGGTCCAAGGCATCAATACAACTTTCATTGATTCCTCTCAAGAAAATCAAATATTTTGAGTCTTCATTAAGTTTATGGTGTGTAGATTTTTGTAGAAAAAAAAAAACCTTGCAATATAATCTTCCAGGATCTCATCTTCCTTTTGTTGCATAATGAAATGCCAACTCCTCTCATGTCGCTACCCCTACAATGTTCCTTGTATTTCTTAAGGAATTTTGTCTTCATGTGTTCCCAAGTTTCTACAGTATCTCTACCTAGGTTCATGAACCATCTTAATGTAGCTTCTTTCAAAGTAGTAGGAAATAGCTTAAGCCTATGGGAATTAGTAATATAATCATAGCTCCCATAGAGTATGTCAAACTCAAATAAAAAGGTATCAGGATCTTCTGTTACAAGTCCATAAAACTTGGGGAGTGCTAAGGTAGGAATGTTCTTGATGTTGTCAACTTCATTCTAATGGGAAATGGGGAAAGGAAAAGATGGTTGGTTTTGTCTGTTCCTATTTGCATCACCCATGCTTTTTTGATGTGGTCCCAAAGTGAAGGGGTTCTTAAGCTGATTTTGATCTTTAGAGGAGACTTCAAAACCAGTCAGATTAGGATATGCATCAACAAAGGGGTGTGGATCTTCTTCTTCTTCTTCTAGTAGGTTCTGATATTCAACTAGATGGAATGGATTATGATTGTTAGGAAGAAATATCCCAAAGCAACCCTTCTCCTTCCTCTATGCATGCAGTATCACTCACTATCAGTCAAATCACACAAAGAATTGGTAAAGAATAAGAGAGGTCATTAATTACTAAATGAGGATATACTGAGAGAAACTTCCAGAAACACTTCAACAAGAAAAACTACCAATGACTCCAAAAGACTCGCTAGTTTGACACCATCCCTGACAATGGTGCCAAAATGTTGGCTTCCTACAATGATTTAATAACTAAGCCCTCACAACCATGATTAAAAGATTGGACATCTAACTTGAATAACTATTTCAATCATCATGAAGGTGTATTTAATTTGTCAACCTAGGGACATGAACTTGAAATGAGCTAGCACAATATGTGCACTAGGAACTTAAAGTACCCATTCCATTCTATAACTAAGGAACACATAATATTGAAAGTAAATTGCTTGGAAAGGAATGAGAAATTTGACACCATCCCTGACAATGGTGCCAAAAATGTTGGCTTCCTACAATGATTTAATAACTAAGCCCTCACAACCATGATTAAAAGATTGGACATCTAACTTGAATAACTATTTCCATCATCATGAAGGTGTATTTAACTTGTCAACCTAGGGACATGAACTTGAAATGGGCCAACATAGTATGTGCACTAGGAACTTAAAGTACCCATTCCATTCTATAACTAAGGAACACACAATATTGAAAGTAAATTGCTTGGAAAGGAATGAGAATTTTTTTTAACATCAATCAACAACTATGCTAAGATAAAATGCATAACATGAATGAAAATTTGAGCAACAAATAGGAAACTACTCTGTCTGTTTTGGCTACAGGAATGGTCACATAATGGAATTCTAGTGGCTGCAAGAATAGTGAGTGCCAAATTTCTAAGTACTAACAACAAGTAATAATAAACTAATGCTAAACTAAGAAGATGGATTACTCACCAAGTGGGCCACATTGGATAAGTATCCTCTAAAACTAAAGAGAATTCAGATGCTCGAACTCAAAACTTTATTTTATTCAATGTAAATCATGAGTACAATAGAGTAATGTATTTGTATTACTGAAAACTGGAGAGTGCAAGTATAATATCAAATTGTGAAACCTTCTCAAGGAGCATCAAATTGTTATTTATACTATCAGCTAATTAATGTATTCAACTCCACGATTGGGAGGATTCCATTTAGGGAAAATAGGGAAAGTGGAGTGATGTTGGTTACACGTGCATGGAATCTAGTCAAACATGCAGGTCCAAACAAAATTTTAGCACAATTTAGTAACACCCATGCATGCTTAATCATTAAATTCCACTACAAGGAGGTTACATTCAGTTGCATGAAGAATATTTTTCCATCGGCCTCTTTTGACTTGGAGTGATTCCTTTGTTGGATGTTATGGTGTATGCCCAACTAGCGGTGTCTTCTTCAACTTAGCATATTAAATCTGCATGGCAATGTTAGTACACATGATAACTGCACATCTATAACCACCTTAAGTAACATTCATTAACCACATG
This sequence comes from Sequoia sempervirens, assembly GCA_007258455.2. Lineage (NCBI taxonomy): Eukaryota > Viridiplantae > Streptophyta > Pinopsida > Cupressales > Cupressaceae > Sequoia > Sequoia sempervirens. The sequence continues at coordinate 126,329,888 of VDFB02000017.1, read as the reverse complement.
CAAAATCAATATAGATAACCAACATAATATGCCAAATGTCATTAAAGTTTGCAGAGATAGCATTAAGTCCAATGCCAATGGTTTGAGGGAAATATTATGAAAATACCAACATTTAATGTCAAAGTCCATGACATCTACCAGCAAATAAACTATAGATTGTACCCAAAATTGGACCAAAAACTAGGCTCATCACAAAGCATGTCCCAAGGATGACTTACCACTCCCAAACATTGATATGATAGTGGATATGATGGCCAGACATGAGATGCTTTCACTGATGGATGGATTCTTAGGGTATAATCAGATAATGATAGCTAAAGTGGACCAACATAAAATGACTTTCACTTGTCCATGGGGGACATATTGTTGGAACACGATACCATTCAGACTAAAGAATGCTTGACCAACTTATCAGAGAGCCATGACACTAATCTTCCATGACATGATTCACAAGACTGTGGAAGATTATGTAGATGACATTTGAGAAAAATTAAGGAAACGTCGACATCATATAGCAACACTTAGTGCCATCTTTGACTGGCTAGAGGAATATAAAGTCAGACTCAATCCAAAGAAGTGTGTCTTCGGTGTACAATCAGGAAAGTTAGTAGGGTACATTATTTCCATGAGAGGAATTGAGATAGATCCTGCTAAGTTCAAGTAAATTCTCAAGATGGAGGCACCAAAAGAAATTGAAATAGTTAAGAGGCCTACAAGGAAGACTCCAGTCCATCCGCTGATTCATAAGACAACTATCAGACAATGCTATCCCTTACTCTCATCTAATCCATAAAGGGGTAGCATACAAATGGGATGAGAAGTGTGATTAGGCATTGAAAAAGATCAAGGAATATTTTCTCACAGCACCAGTTCTTATGCCACCTATTCTAGGAAATCCATTGGTTCCCCAAGCTCTTGCATCCATTTTTTTCATCCATAAAAATACCCACATTTTTTATTTGAATCCTTATCAAACCCTCATCATTTTTCATACCATCTCAGATCATTTTCCATCAAGGAGCATACATCAACCATCAAAGGGTCAACCAAAGATCAACTTGAACAAGGTATAATATGTTTTCTTTTATCTTTATTTTGTTTGAGTTAATGTAGCCCTGTCTCGAGGTGTTAAGTGTTGTTCCCTATCTTTTATGTTTTATGTTGTTTCACTTTTTGTAGGTTCAGGTTGTAGAGAGGTGACTCTGCCCAAGATAGAGGTGAATCAACCCATAATTGGGAAAACTTGACCATCATAGGGGTGAATCTGCCGCAACTTTGGTGAACCTGCCCTCAATAGGGGTGAACCTACCCTGCAAGGCCACCCATCTATGCATTTGATAGTTTATGCGTGTATTTTTTTGGATGGGTGAACCTACCCTAGAGGGGTGAAGCTTCCCCACAGTGGGGTGAACCTATCGTACAGAGGGGTGAACCTACCACAAACAAGGGAAAACCTACCTAGAAAAATTTGTTTGTGAGGTAAAACAATCGTTTAAACTTCATTTCAGCTTTTGTTTTTCATTGTTTTGAGGTACTAACCCCCTAACGTCCTCTGTTGGTGAATGTGTGCACTTTTTTCCTAACATTTTTGTAGCTTTTCCCACGCTTGTCAAAGAACAGAGGATCAAACTACTAACACTTTGCTTGCAGAGCGATCGTTTCAAGATTGTTCGTGTGCTTTGTTTATCATTTTCGCTTATCAATTTAGGCACATAGTTTAACTAGGGGGAGTCAACATGCTGTTTGTTGTGTCTGCAAGTCTTTTCTATCACTGAAAGGGGCACTACATCATCTAAGCTTTCCACTTGCACCTCGTGTGAGCCTGGGGAGTAGTTGAAAATGGTTAGTGTTCTCTTTTTAGAACTTACTTGGAGATTTCATCACCCCAAGGGATGATCCCAACCAAATGTACTACAGGGGTATACAAAGGGGGGAGAGCCAAATCTATACCCCAATCTAGTCACGTCATGTATGGTAGAGCGTTGAAGCTAAGGTGATACCTAGATAGACGTGAAGAGTTGGTATGAGCCTTCAGTACCTCACTAGGGTTCCTGATGCACGCCTATGATGAGTTCGTGTTCACGGTTGTGTCTCGTGTACCAAGTGTATATCGAGAACTCCCTAGTTGTCTTGTTTAGCATAGTTAGAGGACCATGTTGGCCATACCCTCTTCACTAATCTTAGGACTATGTTGTTTGTATTGTCTTCCTTGTGTAAAACCAATGCTTTATGCTTGTTGTTTGAAGTCTTTTTGGTCCTTTTCCATAGCTATATTCATCTGAATTAGGTCCAAGTCAACTAAAAGAGGTGAACCCGCCCAAAGTTGGGCAACCTTTCCCTCAACACGGGCGAACCTGCCCTTTCCCCAAGTTACTATTAGTCAAATAACCTATTTCAATAATTAGGTGAACTTGCCCTTTAGTTTGGTGAACCTGCCCCAACTTGGGTGAACCTTCCCTCCAAGTAGCCATTTTCACCCTCTGTTCAGTCATTTCGAGCACCTATTTGCTCATTTTGAATGCTTGCTTTCCCATTCTGAGCATCTATCTCCTTGTTCTGAACACCTATTCACCATCCCAAGCATTCATCTCCTTGATCCAAGCATTCATCCCCTCATTCTAAGCATCCATTTACCTAATCTGATCACCTGTTTCCTACCTATCTTTCACTAATCGATGAACCTGCCCTTAACTTGGGAAAACCTGCCCTTAAGTTGGGTGAACCTACCCTTAACTTGGGTGAACCTGCCCCAACTTGGGTGAACTTTCCGTAACTTGGGATAAGGTACTTGCAAGTACCTCCACCTCACATGTCCCTCTTCCACCTCATTTGTCCTTGAGACACCTCATTTGTCACATGGAAAGATGTGAGGGCTTGTGAGTCCTCAACTCACCACAACCCTTCATATTTCCCATGTTGGCAAGATCTTGACCATTCATTTCCCTAGAGTCCTTTCCCATAAAATAAAGGAATTTTGGCTTCATTCTCTCATTATGCACTCATCCATTCAACAAAAATCACACTCAACATTCAAGCTCTCATACTTGCATCTACCTTCATCCTCCATTATTGAATCCTCAAGCTCTTCAATCCATTTTCTTCATCCATCAAAATACCCACATCCTTCATTTGAATTTCCATCAAATTCTCATAATTTTGCATATTATCTTAGATTGTTTCCATCAAGAAGCACACATTGATCAACCATCAAAGGGCCAACCAAGGATCAACTCAACACAAGGTAAAATCTGCTTTTTGTTATCTTTCTTTGTTTTGAGTTCAACTAGGCTAATCATTAAGGTTGTGTAGTGTTGTTTCCTCCTTTGCATCATTTTATTTTGTGACTTTGGGGTGTTGGGATAGCCTTCTTGTCTATTGTGTTTGTTTTATGCATTAGATGCTAATTTTCCTTGGTCTACATACTAGAGCAAAAATCAGTGCTCCTAAAATGGAAAATTATATTATGATTGCATTTTCATTATCAATTCTATTGCATTTCATTCATATCTGACCTATTACCCATGAATTTGGTTGTGCAAACATTCACCTTCCATCTCCCATTCTTCTCAGAATACTTACGGTTCTTGATAAGTGCAGTTTCACACCCATACCCTCATTACTATGCAAGCACTTATTGATGTACTTATGTTCATGTTGCATTGCATTTCATGTTATGCCATCACACTCACATCTCATGCATCGTTCTTACATTTCATTTATCTACTAGTGTTTGTAAGGTGTTTGATTGCATCTCATTCCACATTATCAATCCATTGCATTTTATTTAATGCACATTCTCATCTCATATTTAAGTTGTTTAAAATAATCATATTTGGTTATTCTAAGCATCTTAGATTCATTGCATTAATTATTCACTTCCATGTTAATCCATAGCATTAACACATTGCATATGTCGTGACCTACATCACACAATTGTTAGAACCATAACCATAGCATATAAAGTCATAACTCATCCATCACATCCTGCATCATGCACGTTAGTCGTCAGACATATCATCCATCTCATCCATATAAGAATCAACATATATCATTGTAAGCATAAACGTACATCATATCATAATGATAAACCATGATAAAAATCATAAACATACACACATGCATAAATAAAATCATCCATCACACGAACATCACATAGTGTCAATAAGGGCCATTGCATATCATATATAAAAATCAAGATACAATGTACATCAAATCATCCATAATAATGTCCACCATATAACCAAAATACATATCCATCACATATATCATCAAATAAAGTAAAAATATAAGGCTCTATATCAACTCTGATCTCTTCTGCTTTGTATTGTATATCCTTCACCTGGGAACCTATCAAAAGTTGGTATCCTGTCACCTGTCCTTTTTCATCTCTATTGTGAGCTACCCACGTCTGACCTTTTCGGAGAATCAGGCACCAACCATCTGCGAAGAGGATTCACCTGATAGTCATCGTATCCTTGGGTATGTGTCCCTAGTGACGAGGATGGTCTAGGCATCTGAGGCACCTATCAGACATAGTGAGCTATACACTATGCCAGATCTAAAACTACCTACTGATAAGCACACATATAGTAGGTCGCCTCCCTCATATACTCATCTCTCTTTGATTCTTGATACCTAGCTGCATTCTACTCATGTTTATATGTGTCTTGATCCCCACTTATGGATCTTCGCTCCTGTGCCCACACGTCCTGTGCCAACCTCAATTGATCTATCTCTACTCCCATCTATGATAGCTGCTCTGTGGCCCTGTCCCTCTCATCTTGCATCTGTGAATGCATATCCTATATCTATGCATGAAATCTCTACACCTCTACCTCCATCTCACCTCCCTCACCTTATGTTTCATGTGTCTGACCCTACACTACATCTCTCTCAATAATCCCTGCCCACGCTACTACCACATCCCTCTCCCTTTGTAGGTTCTACACCTATATCTATGTTGCATCCCTCTCCCTCTATAGGGTCTAAACCTATACCTATGCTACAACCCTCTCCCTCTATAAGGTTTGCACCTGTATCTATGTTGCATCCCTCTCCCCCTGCAGAGTCTACACCTATGTATGTCCTGCATCCACCCTCTCCTGCATCAACCCCATCTCTCCGACTATCTGATTAGCTACCTCAAATTTGACATGGAGCTCATCTAGCTCTCACCTTAGCTCAATCCTCTCTCTCAATAGTCCCTCCACTTGCTTCCTCAAGTCCTCCATGTCCCTCTCCACCTGTGTCATGGCCTCTGATGATATCGGGTCTACTGCTCCCTCCTGCCCCCTGACTTGTCAAATAGCCATCGCTGCCTCTAACCTGTCCCACTCCCATCTCATAGCCACCACCCCCTCATGCTCTCAAGATACCTCTCCCTCCAACCGAGTCACCTTTTCTTGTAGTCAACTCACCTCGACCTTTAGCTCATCCCTCTATGCCTATATCTGTGATGCCTCATCTACTAGGAGCTCATAATCCCTTTATCCCTCTACATGTACTCTGGCTATCTCTATTCACAGCTTACTCACCTCTAACTCTAGCTGATATCTCATTTCCTATGTATCTCTCAGCCTCTGCTTGGTGATCTGTAATCTTGCCATGGCCCCTCTCAGTAGTATGGTCGAATCCTCTACTATTAGTGGTACCATGGCCAATGGGGGAATATCATGCACCTCCATATCCATCGCCTCTGCCTCAGTCTCCTCTCTCTCATCCATCATCTCCATGCCCGCCTCTTCTGCATACTCCTCTACCTCACTCTCCACTTAGACTCTCCTCTATGGCCTCCTCCTCCTCCTCACTCTCTCCTACTGCCCTGTAGGCCTAGCATCTCCCTATCCTCTATCATGTTGACCTGTGGCCTTAGCCTCCACACCTGCCTCATCTCTCTCATCCATCATATCCACATCTGCCTCACCTCTCCTCTTCTCTATCCTAATCTCCACCTAAGCTTTGCTCCATCATCTCACCCTCCTACCCACCCTCTCTTGCTGCCTAGCAGGCCCAGCCTCTCCTTGTCCTCTCTCTTGTTGCTCTACTACTCTAGCTTCCTCTTGTCCCCCCTCCTACTACCCTACAGCTCTGGTTGTCCCCTACCCTCTCCTATGTTATCCTCTCATCCCTCTTCTCTGGCTTTCTAATCGAAGCTCATCCTCAGGCCCAAATCCTAGTATCCCCACAATTGGCTCCTCTCGAGAAATCCATGAAGGTAGGTGATAGGTATGCCACCTAGCATATTGCACTTTCACCCCTACCTATACCTCCCCCTAGTCCTACCCAAGTAGGGCACTAGCTACAATGTCTCCCAGTGCTCTCTCACAAACATTGATGAAATTGAATCTCCCCATGGCTGGTCCTGTGTCATCTATCAAAACATATCTAGTTCATGCAGAATGTCGTGTACAACCCCAAACTGTCTAGCCACTCCATCTGGCCTATGTGCCTCCACGATGTGTGGCTCCCTCTTGACTATGAAACATCTGGTGCAGAAGTAGCCTCGGTGTCTCTCCTCATCCCTCCTCCATCCCAAAAATCATCATGTCATATACGACCTCCACACTATATGCTCCTCCTACAAGTCATGAAATGTCCTCCTTCATCTATCTAGATCTCCCTAGTCCTCATGGTGCCACACCCAACCATACTCTAGCCCATACCACTAGCTATTGGTGTTGTATCATCCTCTAGTCCTTCCCTCACCACTCATGGCCTAGTGACACTGATGTGTTCCTAGGCCCATACCTACAATAGCATCACCTATGTCACAAGAAGTGCCTCTCGGTAGTAGATGACATGCATGTCTCTATAAAGCTATGATAGTACACATGTACCTAGTGCAAACTATCCCTCTCTCCTCTCGACAATGTGTTGAATCACCTCCATAAACCTCAAGCTGCGGAAGCGCCCGCTCTAGTCTGGTAGTAGTAATCCGCTAATCAACCCACATAGGTATAGTGGTAATGGTGGCACCCCCAATGCAAAGCATTGATCCACATCCAACCTCTGCCTTTGTATAGGTAGGTCATGTCATCCAAACAACACCCACACAGTGTGATCCATATCCACCCCCTCTGATGTCATCGCACTCACTAGGTGGCTCGTTATTGGTAGCCTCAGTATCTGCCATACATCCTCCAATGTCATGGTCATCTCCCTTGTCAGGAGATGGAACATCGACATCTCTAAACTCCACCACTCTATCAACACTATCAACATCACCCAATGCACTCTAATCGTCGAGTATCCTAATAAGTGTAACAATCTTGCCTATGGTAGAGCCTCATGATCTGCTTTGTTCATCGCCACCCTCATCACCACCAACACCTCCGATGGCCTCTCCCGGGTCTACAAACTGTTAAAACTCTACATACATCCCACATAACATGTCAATCATCTTCTCCTTTTCCTCATCTTTTCCATTTCCCTAGCCTTAGGCTCTCTTTTCACTGATTTCCCCCCCCATCTTCTAGCCTGACTTTTCCCATTTTTCTCATCTCATTTTTTGTAGAAACTTCCTCCCCACTAGCATTGGGTGAACCTACCCTAGCTCAAGGTGAACCCACCTTGGCTTGGGGTGAACTCACCTTGGCTCGAGGTGAGCCCACCCTGACCTAAGGTGGACCCACCCTAGCTCAGGGTGAGCTTGCCCCGACCCGAGGCGAACCCACCTCAACTGGTAGTTAGACCCACCCTGGCTCAAGGAAAACCTGCCTTGGCTTGGGGAAAGCCTACCCAACCTGGGGTGACACTTCCCTCAGTGGGTGGACCCACCCTAGTTCTGGGCGAGCTTGCCCCAACATGGGGCAAACCCACCTTGGCTTTGGGAGAGCTCGTGCTTGCCCAAGTGGACCAACCCTGGCTATGGGTGGACCCACCCCAAGGGTGGGAAAAACCTGCCTGGCAGGGTCACCCCCTTTGTGGGAGGGGTCAACCCTCCTTGGGGCGGGGTCGCCCATTTCCTAGGCAAGATCACCCAACTAAACCTAATCTCATTTTTCTGTGGGATTTTCTCAACCTGGGGCAAGTCCACCCTCCCTTTTTGTCCCTCTACCATTTTCGGGCATTTATTTTCATTTTTTGGGGTGCATTTACCCTCTCATTAGGAAAATTCACCCCCCCTTTTCCCACGCCTCTAACAGGAAATTCTACCTACCCACTCAACAAAATCAAAATTTTACCCTCAACCCATTTTCCTCAACTAACCTACCCCAAAAACCCATATTTTTAAAAAAGCATAAAAACTCAAAAATACATCATAAAATGCTTAAAATCACAAAGAGGGTTTTGAATCTAACCTGGCGTGGAACCACACACTCATGGTGAAACTGTCATACCTCCTCCCCCCGATGGATGATGTCCAAGTCATAATCGTTTGACATCCTCGTCTTCGAGTCTCCTTCCTCTCCTCTTCTCTCTCTCTCACTCAACAACCAGGTGTGCAAATGAGGAGTGGTAATTTCTCAAATTACTTTATATAAATTTTCCCCTCCCTTTTTAACCTTTTTTTAAGTGAAGGGTATTTTTACCCTTTATTTAAACCTCTTTTAATTCAACTAATCCTCTAACTTCCCTGGGTCGCCATTTGCAAACCGTGTGTCTATTTGACTCTGTTCAAAAGTGAATCTTCATGATTTTTTAAGCTTTGTCCCACTGTACCTTTAATTTCCTCATATGGAGAAGTCACTTGGGGCCCCTTTTCCTTCCCCAACCGCCCTCCGAGGGGGCATACTCTACCATTCTTATCCATTCCTCCATCATGGTCATTCCCTTGTGAGATTGGGGCATCTCCCTTCATTTCTCTCTATTTGGGTAACTCACGTAAATTTTCCCACACTAGGGAATCATTTTCTAGTCACTTCTTCTATAGAGTCATCTGCATTTTCTTTTCTTCAAAACACTATTATTCTAATAATATTTCAAAGAGGGGAAAAATGTAGACATCCAAATTTGACCACTCCCACATGGTCAAACTCATCTACTTTATTTGTCTATTTGATCAATATTAATTAAACGATTTATTTAATTAATATTTCACCTTTTTCTAAAGGTTTCTAAAGTATTTAATTTAACAATTAAATACTTTACCTCTCATCTTTCCTCTCTAAATTAAATAAACATATCAATTTATTTAATTTAGTCATTTGACCCTTTTGAATTAAATAAATTTTAAATTCTTATTTTTCTCTCTCCTTGTCACATCCTCCATAACCCTCCTCTAATTTGGATTAATTTAATTAATCCATGATTAGGATGTGCACACCTTAATTAGGATTAATGTCACATCCTCCATATTCTCCCACTTGCCTCTAATCACTCATTAATTTCCTTAATCACCTCTTTGCACAACCTTAATCTAATCCCATTGCTACATTTAGCATACCTTTTTGGTCAACCTTCACATTTTCCATATTTAGCCTTGACCTTTTTTCCAATGTGAATTTAAAATTCACATTTATCTCTCCAAGACTCTCCTCTTCCCCATGTAAGTTGTTAGGAGTTCTAGAACTCCTCACTTGTCACATCACTCACATGTGGACAAGTACTTACATTTTGAGAACCTTGTTTTACCCCCAAGGTACTCCCAATCATGTGAATTTAAAATTCACATTTATTTCCTCGACCACATCTCTCTTCTCCATGGGGATTTTTGAGAAATACTAAAATTTCTCATATGTCACTTTCCTCTAATATGGGAACAAGAAGTTCTTTTTTGAGGAAATCCTCTCTCATCCCAAGGTACTTGCAAGTGCCTCCACCTCACATATACCTTTTCCACCTCACTTGTCCCTATGGTACTTCATCCTCCACATCGAAAGATGAGTGGGTTTTTGAGTCCTCAACTCATGACAACCCTTCATCTTGTCCATGTTGGCAAGATCTTGTAATGCCCAAAAATTATACTTGAAAATGCAACTATTTTTTTTTTTATATCATAGGTTTTCAACCTATCACAAACACACTAACCATCCCACACAATGCAACTTCAAACACAACTTGATAATTCTATAAGGAAACGGGGAACTTTACTAGATTTAATATGCTATAAGGTCGCATTGCCCGACCTCTATTGTCAAGTGTTAGAGATTGAAGAATAAAGTTTATTTCCAACAAATCCATGAGATTGTGTGAACTACAATGTCACCACCAATGAGCTTTTATTTTTATTTCTTTTAATATGAAGTCCAACCTTCGTGTGGCATCTCACACACGCCCCTTGAAGAACATCCCACTGAATCTAATCCTAGGTGGTGAAGTAACTAGGTTAAAACAAAAGATTATAATGTTTTAGTAGCTCTCTTTGTGATGTCACCATTTATTATTACTAAAATTATCTAATATCGACTTAATTCTAAAATTAATTACTTGACATAATTTCCCATAATTAATCTTTTTAATGACATTAATATAATTCCGATAAAACAATATTAACGTTGTTGCCAAAACACTATATTTTCATTTTCTTAACAAATATTTTCTATTTAATAAAAATATAAATAATTCTTATAAAAGAAATATATAATAATTAAATTAACCTTACAATTATAATTTAAATTATCATTAATAAATAAGCTTTATAAGAACTTACATAAACTTAAATAAATCTTAAAGTTATAATTTTAAATTATCTATATCAATTACCATTAATAAATAAGCTTTATAAGAACTTACATATATTATAATTTTAACTTATCTATATATGAGTAGGAGTACTTCTTAAAGGAGAAGTACACGTAACTAGATTAGAATCCATGAAAATATTTTCAAAACTAAAAGGTAATGTTAATATTTGGTCTCCAAATAAATAAAAGAACCATAACACATATCCCTAGTGAATTTTCTAATACAAGACATAGCTTCCCAATGAAAAGTCATATTTTGTTTTAGAGAGGGTAATTGCAACATCCGCATCGATTTTAGTTGTTTATTTAGTTTTTCTTTTCTTTCCTTAAGATTTACGTTAGGTACTATACGTATATATATATTTTTTTGTGTTAATCAAGGTATGGATTTAAATGATACGGATATTTCTTTTGAACTATTCTCATCAGTAGTAATATATCGTTCAGCTTGTTTCTTTTAGAACTCCCAAGCGTGAATGTATTAAGGATAGCCTTCAACGTAAATTCATTTTAGTAAAATCTATGCAACCCATATCGATACTTTGTTACATTTCAAAGCCTGGAGTGGTACACTATCATTATACGCATGATACTAAGTTCTTTGCCGGATCAATTCTAGAAGCGACCAAAATCTGGAATTTAAATGTTCTTCAGCAAGCTAATTGCTTTGTTGGTGCATTAATTGACGAAAGGCTTGCAGTTAAAGTGACTACCAAGCGGATGTAAATGTATCTCATGCACATTGGAGTCTGTTTTGATTAAAATGCCAGAAGATTGTCGACAGATTCTAGGTGAAGGCGGATGAAATATTGAGGAATTATTTAATGCTTCGCCGGCTATTACCGCTTCTACCTAGGCTCACTAGCTTGCTTGGATATATATTATTATTATTATTATTATTTTCAGGCATGAATGTGTGAACTACAAGAATCCAGCCAAGACTATCTTATTTTATCGTCCTCTTACCAACCAGGCGACTGGAGTACTGTCTGCACCATGCTAATATTACTGAAAGGTAATTCTAACGTCCACTATTATTTATGGATTCAGACAAATTTCCGTATGAAATTAGGATCTCGATAGAAGAGAAGGACATCCGCCCTACACTCCAAGAGTGGGTTGCTACCATTACACAATTTTTCTACAAAACAATTTAATGCTCAACTTGACAGAAAATCCATGAAAAAGGTCATCTTTTTGACTTAACAGAATCACCATTATACTGGCTGGAGTAGATGGCGTGAGAAGATGGTGCAACTGCCATATTGTCTATTCCAAAGAAATCTTATTTGCCCAAGTCATTAAATATGATTGATGCATGAATCTCTATACAAAGCATCGAATTTTGTTGCCAAGTCAAGGCAGTGAATCTAAATTTAACTCCCACTAAAGTTTAAATTCCTACCTATTGAGGTAAGTACGAAGGCTAGGTGACTTGACTTCTGGAGCTATTGAGAGCTATAGGGGTAAGTGACTATAGCGAGGATGAGATCTGCCGAGATCTTCAAGGGGCAAGAATTTAATACTAAGCATTCCAGCCACTAGGTAGTTAATTCTCAGTCAGTAGTCATTATGACCAATGACTGCAAACACAAATGGTGCATTTTGATCATCCCAACGATACTATAATCTTCCTAGATCTTCAACAACGATCTACACGTTACCACTAGGATGGAATGTTGATGGCGCTAAGGATGCTGGGCATTTGTTTTTTTTTTTGAACTTTATTTTTAGTTTCTTTTGGTGCCCTAAGCATTGAGTTTGATATTTATATGCTAGCATTGACTGTGAAATAAGGTAAATGATTTAATCAACTCGCTGAACTTGCTATCCATATAGGGAAGGTGTGAAGAAGAGACAACACCTGAAGGGAACACTGGCATCCACAATAACTACGCAGATTTAAAACTTTGTACTAACATGCCACTAGCGAATGATGAAGAAGCTAGCAAGGGATGGCTATGAAAGTCAGGAAAACGAAGGATGGCTTGACTCCATTAGTCACAGAGAGCACCGGTCTTAGAGTCATCATCAAAGAAACAGAGGGTCGATTTTAGCCAGACCATGGCAATTGTCGAATGGCTCAAATCAGTAACAGCAAGATAATTAAACTAGTGCCAAAACTTACAAAATTTCTTTTACATATATATATATACTGATCGTTGTTAGTGCAAGATCAAACCCCTCTTTGAATTCATAGCATTTTCAAAATATGAGTTACTATATTTATTTTATTTTATTTTTGTTTTAAAACCAGAAAATGTTGTGTGTTTATGTTGTATAGAGGCATATATGTGTATTCTTATACTTATCAAACATAAGCAGATCTAATGCCTGTTTTAAGTGGAATTTAAGTTGGTTATAAGAAATTATTTCTTTCTTCTATTTTTCACTCTGGCTAGCTAGATTTTAATAGAAATCCAACGATTCTTCAATAAAAACTAATCACTCTTTTTTTTTTTCTTTATTTGAGGATCTAGCAATTGCTGATAGGCTTATTTCATGATTATTATAACAGCTACTTTCAAGGTTCACAATATAGAATGTAACCCTGATTTCTTATTCCTATTATTTAAATCAACATTAGAGGGTGCTATATGTTCCAGTATTTTCATTTCAATAACTCAAATAAAATCGCTAAAACTCTTAGTGTTAGCTTGCTTACTAGCCCCTTTCCTTTTAAATATTACCAAGGGTCTAATTATTTATTCTCATCATTTATTTCCAATGAAAAGAAAAATATAGATTGTACAAATACATTTTACAAGAAATGGAGACAGCATGAAATGCTAAGCTTAATACTCTTTCAAACTTGGACTCTCGTAAAAAAAAACAAAAGAACTCACACTAAAATACAATTTTGGATTCCTATCCTTTCAGAAAATAATGATAAAAAGAACCATCTATTTGAGCAGTACTAACTTTCAATGCTATCAGAACAATGAGAAAAACAACTAATATGCATGCTCATGTGCTTAGGCTTCTCTTTTCATCCTCTAATTTTGCAAGAGAATACTAACTTTCACATAATGGGTGACACACACAAAATAACAAATCTTGCTTTCATTCTCTTTCGTGTTCCATTGAACATCAAATTTCATATTTCAACCAAGTTCAAGGAAATATAATGCATGACACATATTATTAAGACTTGCTCTCCACCCTACCATAATGGCATCATGGAGCCTCACGGGCTCTAGCCATACCCCCGAGCAAGGAATTATTTAAGCTCCAAGCTGATGAATGGAGTTTTTTCAAGTATATATACTTTCTTACAAAGGGATAAGAATAGCATAGCACAAATCTCCCACATCTGAGCTTCCTATTTCCTATTTTGAACCATGATTCATACAATATGTCACATTCCTACAACAATAAACAAAGGGAAATGGAAATAGGAAAAATACTTATCTTTTTTTTTCTCTTTAGGAGGGTATTGAACTCTTTCCTTCTCCTTTCCTCTCCAAGCCAATCACTACCTCCCTAATAAGGCTCCTCCTCTCATCCTCTCACTCTTTCTACCACCTTCATTAAGTTCTCCAAAAGGAGAAGTGGGCAATGCCCAAATCTTCCATCTTCTTGAGATCTATAGGAATCCTCCAAACCTACACTCTTTCCCACAAGTGCTCACACATGTGTGAGTCTTGTGCCAATTCCAAGAACTTTTGGGGAGTGGGGAGTTGAGAGTGACAAGTCACTTTTCCCAAGCCCCAACACTTGTTGAATTCGTCACATTCATGAATGTGGACTTTTGAGGGGTCTTTTCACACTCCAAGGACAAGTTCACATGTCAAAAAGGTTCCAAACCCATAGGTATAGGTCCTAGGGGTCTATTCTTGCTCAAAAACCAAGGAAATTGACTCAATAATCCCTTCTTAAAATATACACAAGAATCCATACTAATTTTGATCATAACCAAGGGTTCCAACCCCAACCAAACTCACATCACATGTCCTACAATTAGATTCTACTCAATCACTCAACCAATAATAAAACCTCAAACCCTTCCAAATCAAATAGGGCTACACTTAGGACTTCCCAAAGATGTATTTGATCTGATTCCAACATTTATCTATCCTCCTATTTGCATATTTGATTTCTGCACATTACCAAAGTTAGCATGATTAGATCATATATCTCTTCATAATATTAGCTAATCCAATTCACGTAATTTTCACTCATGAACTATTTACTCATTAACACATCAAATGAACCTAATGGTTCAATTTTCATTATAATCAAAGGAAATACACACTTACTCAAATACAAGAATATAGTCAATGAAATAGTCACTCCATCATTTGTTTACCACCTTAGTAATTCATTTTAAACTCCTATAACATTAACGATGAACCATTTACCAAAATTTAATATGCCAAATAACCCATCTCTTTCAAGTTATATCCAACAATTCATATGTGCTTCTATCATAATTAAATCACGGTTAATGCCCATAAATCCTAAAAAGAGTTTCATCATTCATTTCATCATAATCATCATCTAACTAATTGTTTGATTGAAATAAAATGGGGGATACGAAACGAGGTCTTACATTCATGGTAGCATAAGCAAGAATATTATCAAATAATCACACTATTTGTCATCCATAATACATCTTACCATCTATTTAGGATCATATAAAACATATTAGGTCTTTACTAATCACACGCAAGGTGGGGCCTTACAAATCTCAACCATTTATTTCTCTAGAGATTTTTTCTCTTAAAATGAGAGATATTCTTTCATTTCACACATTATGCATCATCAAGCTCAAGCATTCAAACTCTCTCAACTTCAACTCTCATACTCTCATACTATCATCCACCATTTTTTAATCTTCAAGCTCTTGCATCCATTTTGTTCATCCATCAAAATACCCACATCTGTCATTTGAATCCTTATCAAACCCTCATCATTTTACATACCATCTTGGATCATTTTCCATCAAGAAGCACACATTTATAAACCATCAAAGATCTAACCAAAGATCAACTTCAACAAGGTATAATTTATTTTCTTTTATCTTTATTTTTTTTGAGTTAATGTAGCCCTATCTTGAGGTGTTAAGTGTTGTTTCTTATCTCTTACATTTTATTTTGCATCGCTTTGATAGGAAAACAACTCATGATTAAATTTCTTAGAAATGTGACGTAGTGAAGTTTACCTACCCTAAATGATGCAAAACATAATGATACAAAGGAGAAAACAACACTACACAACCTCAATGATTATCCTAGTTGAACTCAAAACAAAGAAAGATAACAAAAAATAGATTTTACCTTGTGTTGACTTGATCCTTGGTTTTCCCTTTAATGATTGATCAGTGTGTGCTCCTTGATGGAAACTATCTAAGATGATATGAAAAATGATGAGGATTTGATGGAGATTCAAATGAAGGATGTGGGTATTTTGATGGATGAACAAAATGGATGCAAGAGCTTGAGGATTCAACAATGGAGGATGAAGGTAGATGCAAGTATGAGAGCTTGAATGTTGAGTGTGATTGTTGTTGAATGGATGAGTGCATAATGAGAGAATGAAGCCAAAAGTTCTCTATTTTAGGGGAAATTCCTCTAGGGAAATGAATGGTTAAGATCTTACCAACATGGGAAAGATGAAGGGTTGTGGTGAGTTGAGGACTCACAAGCCCTCACATCTTGCCATGTGGTGGATGACGTGTCTCAAGGACAATTGAGGTGGAAAAGGAACATGCGAGGTAGATGTACTTGAAAATACCTTTTTTTATTTGATTGATGTGACACATGAGACCCTCATGGTGAAGAGGAGAGTCTTGGATTAATAAATGTGAATTTAATATTCACATGATTGAGCATTGCTTAGAGGATAAAACAAGGTCCTTATAAAAGGAGGACCTTGTCCTATGTGATTGATGTGACACATGAGACCCACCTAGGGAAGAGAAGAACCTTGGATAAATAAATGTGAATTTAAAATTCACATGGTTAAGAGGTCAAGTGCTTAAAAAGGAAAGCACTTATGAGGGTTGACTTGAAGGACATGCCAAAGATGGCATGTGATTAGATTAAGGTTGTGCAAATAGGTGATTAAGCATATTAATGAGGGATTAGAGACAAGTGGGAGAATATGGAGGATGTGACATTAATCTTGATTAAGGTATGTAAATCCTAATCATGTATTAATTAAACTAATCTAGATTAGAGGACGGTTATGGAGGATGTGTCAAGGAGAGAGAAAAAGAGGAATTTAAAATTTATTTAAATTCCAAAATGCTAAATGACCAAATTAAATAAATTGATGTATTTATTTAATTTAGAGAAGAAGATGAAAGGTAAATATTTAATTATTGAATTAAATACTTTAGGAACTTTATGCAAACGATGAAATATTAATCAAATAAATTATTTAATTAATATTGATGAATACACGAGTAAAAGAGATGGGTTTGACCATATGGGATTTGTCAAATTTAGATGTCTACACTGGTGATCCTTGGTATCATGACATATACACCTACTTGAGAATAGGAGTCATTCTAGCTGACATCACCTTGAACCTCAAAAATACATTTGTCAAGAATTCATCCCTCTTTGTCATATTTAGAGACACCCTATACTGTAGGAGCATTGTGGGAACCTTGTTACAATGCCTAAATGTTGAGGAGGCTTTGACCGCTTTAACCGAGGTACATAATGAAAATTTTGGTTCGCATTCGAGTGGTATGACCTTGGATAAGAAATTATTGAGAATAGGGTACTATTGACTGTCAATGTAAAGAGAAGCTCATGAATATGTCAAGTGTTTACAATGTTAGCAACATGGGGACCTCATCCATGCACCAAATCAAGAGCTCCATCCCATCATAACACCATGGCCCTTTTTGTAGTGGGGGCTCAATCTCATTGAGAAAATCATCCCACCTTATCTAGTGAGCATAATTTTATCATCACTGCCACTGAGTACTTCACAAGTGGGTAGAGGTCATTCCCATGACCTACATTACATGAAAGTAGATATCCAAGTTCATCCTAAACTACTTAATGTTCCACTACGGTGTCCCTCAAGCTATTATCTCAGATAACGAGAAACCATTCAAACATAAGATGTTTGAGAGCTATGCTACAAATTCAAATTCCAACATCACTTTTCCACTTCATACTACCCCCAAGGAAAATACCAAGTTGAGGCTACAAATAAAACTATCTTGAAAATCCTAAAGAAGACAACAATGAAGTTGGTCATGACTGGCACTTGCAGTTGAAGCCTACCTTATGGGCTTACCAAATGAGTATCTACACACCAATAGGTACAACCCCATTCTCCCTAGTCTATGGATCAGAAGCCATACTTCACATTGACATCGAGCTCCAGTCCCTGAGGATATCACTACAAAATCTTGTCACAAGTGAAGAATATCGGGTATCACAACTTAATGAGCTAGAATTACTCTATGAGTGGTGCATGGATGCCTTAAAATAGCTACAGGTCTACCAAAATAATCTCAAGTGGAGCTAAGAAGATCAGGAGTCAAACCTTCCAGGTTGAGGAACTTGTACTGAAGGAGAACCAAAAAAATGTACCAAATCCAGATAGCAAAGGGAAGTTTGAACCCAATTGGTTAGGACCCTTCATCATCATAGTGAGCTATAAATCAAGAGCATATCAACTATCTACACCTAAGGGAGAGCCTCTGCAAGAGCCTATCAATAACTCCCATCTCAAAAAGTTTTATGCCTAAATTTCCAAGGTGTAAATCTAAAAAACTAAAAAACTAAAAAATATATATATATAAAAAAAAATCCCAAAAAAAAAGAAAAAGGATTGAAAAATAAAATAAAAAAATCATCCTCTAGTGAAAACCACCTCGGTGGCACTTTGGGCAAGTACCTTGGTGAAAACCTAGCAAACAAGTGTCTCGTGTAAATAAGCACTTTCCATCCACTATGATCTTTATGGCTTCTTCTGCATCATTTATCCATCACACTTCCATATCTCCATCCATCACCTATCCATGCCCGCATCATAGCTTGATCCTATGTTCGTATCATGATCCCTTATAGTACTACTCAGCCCATTTCTAAGGTCAGTTTGTCCTACCTATGTTAGAGTAGTCTATCACACCATGCTAGGGGCATGTTCTTATACCTACATTAGATCAGATTTGTGTATATTCTTGAAATCTTCCTTAAAATCAAAAAATCCAAAAACATTTAGAAAATAAAAAAATCCAAAAACATCAGAAAATCACAAAACCCAAAAATATTTAAAACATATCAAAATCCAAAAATAGGTTAAAAAGTCAATCAAAAAGTGAAAAACAAAGTCATCTTGTCAAACTACGGGTCTCTCAGCTCTGAACGTAGGCAAGGCTAATCTTTGATCAGCCCCCGAGACACTTAGGTTAGTCCTTTAGAAGTCTGTCATAATAAACTAGCAATCCATTTGTGCATATCTCATCAATAAACGAGTATGTGTCAGTCAAACTATGTGGTCTCTACATGTATAATGTAGGCAAGGATAATCTTTGATCAGCCTCCAAGGCCCCCAAGATAGGTCCTTAGGTTAGATTCTTGGTTAAAATCTCTGAAAACACAAAAACATTCAAAAAATTGAAAATCAAAACATTTTCAAAACATCTCAAAATCCAAAAACAGCCTCAAAACCTTCCAAAATACCAAAAAAACATCCATCACATTTCCCTTTCACCTGCAAATAAACATCAACTCACAAGACCTAAACTATTTCCCAACTCTATTGGAATACTACCAATGAACTGGTTATTAGACAAATTGAGGCTTTCGACATTTTGAAGTCTTGCAAACTCAGGTAAAATGGGTCCACTAAGAAGACTGAAAGACATATCCAACAAAGTAAGATTCCTAAGAAGAAAAAGTTACTAAGGAACATAACTAATATGTAGGTTTCCCTATAAAGATAACTCAACAATTGCAAATGCAATCTCCAATCTGCTCAGGAATACTTCCAACCAAAGCATTCCATCAAGGATCTAACACCCCATAATAATGTAAATACACAAAATCAGGCAAAGCTATTTTCTTGAATCAACCATAAATTTCACTTGGAATGGTGCCACCAAGCTTATTGTTTGAAAGGACAAGGTTATTCAACATTCCCAAAATAGATCATTGAGTCATTATCTGAACTACGTCATCTCTATTTTAGGCAAGGCTAATCTTTGGTCAGCCCCTAATGTTAGGAATTGAATGCAGAAAATATCAATTAAATCCAAATAAAGATTAAATAGAGGAATGAAAAACACAGAAATAATAACAAGAGAGAATATTTAACGCGGTTCACCCAAGCTTGGGCTACTTCCACCAATAGAGAGTCCATTATTATTATCCAGTAAATCGAATTGATTACAACCAGTAATCCTTCCAACTCAATACCATTGCAAATGCTACAATACAATGTCAACAGAAACCCTAATCCTTAGCCTTTTATCAAGACTTATGTCAGTTACAAAAAATAGGGTATTTTATGTCAGCCAATAGAAACAATAACACCCGTCTTTGGGGGTGCTACCCCCAAACCCCTGCAAGGGGTGCTACCCCTTGACCCCGTTAAATAATTTGGGGGGAAACCATGCTAATAAAAATGGGGAAAAATTAACCTCCAATTCTGATTAGGCTCCATATACCAACAATCTCCCACTTGGAGACTAATCAGACTCTACCCCATATCACTTCCCACTTATATACTAATCATAAAACTGCTGATCCTATAGCTCCCACTGGAAATAAGCACCCTGGACCTTGTTGTTTTGATTTTATTATTTCTAGTCTTGAAGACCAAACAAAGCTGAAGAGGAGCTCAACTTCTCCCCTGGCACTTCCTTTGTAAACATATCTGTTGGATTGTCATCTGTATGTATCTTTTCCAACCTTAATTGTCCATCATCCAACACCGACTGAATGAAGTGATACCTCAATTGTATGTGATTGGTCTTAGAATACAAGGAAAAATTCTTTGCAAGATGTATGTCACTTTATCTATCTGTAAACAAATAACTGTTGGCCCATTGTTTGACCAATTATTCCATGAAGTATTGCAACCATATAATTTCCTTGCTTGCCTCTATTGTAGCTACATACTTTGCCTCTGTGGTGGATAAAACAGCCACCTTTTGCAACCGTGAAATCCAACTTACTGTTGTCCCACCTACAGTAAATACATAACCTATAGTACTCTGCTTGGTATCAATATCCCCTACCAAATCATAGTGTACATAACCTGCTAAATCAGTATTAGAGCTCCCAAAACATAAAATTTTATTGGATGTACCTCTCAAATACCTGAGAATCCAGTTTACCGCATTCCAATGCTCAACATGGGATGACTCATATACCTGCTAACAACTCCTACAACATGTGCAATATCTAGTCTCATGCTTACCATGGCATACATTAAACTACCTATAGCTGAAGCATATGGTACCTTAGATATTTTTTCTTCCTCCTCTTATGTCTTTGGACACATCTCCTTAGTCAATTTCAAATGACTAGGAAAACGTGTGCTGACAACTTTTTCATTCTCCATGTGGAATCTCTGCAACACCTTTTCAACATAACCAACCCGAGATAGAGTCAATTTTATGTTCTTCCTATCTTTGCAAATTCTCATCCCAAGGATTTGTTTTTCTGCCTCCAAATCCTTCATAGAAAATGATTTTTCTAACTATTATTTTAACTCCATCCTTCTTACCTCCATCTTCCTCTTTCAACCTATAAACCCATTTGTTTGGTAAAGCCTTTTTACCTACATGAAACTTGCATAATTCCTAAGTCTGATTTTTCAACAAGGAGTCCATTTCTTCTTCCATTGCATACTCCCACTGAAAATTTGTATCCACTTGCACAACTTCATCATATCCTTCAAGTTCACCAACATCTATTAACAAAATAGAATACAAAGAGGGAGAAAATATTTTTGGAGGTCTACTTACCTTGAAGATCGTCTAACATTCACTGGAGTTTGTGGTATTTATTATTGTTGTTGTTGTGGAGCATGAAGAAACATTGAAACATCGCTGCTTGGTGTATCATCCAACACTACATAATAAATTTTATTTCTTCTCATTCTGCTGCAACTGATCTTTGTACAACACTTTCTCATTGAATATGACATCCCTACTTCTCACAATTTTTTTATTTTCAGAATCCCAAAGCCTATAACCAAATTCATCAATGCCATATCCAACAAATATACATTTCTTTGATTTTTTATCAAGCTTGGTTTTATTTTCAAGTTCTACATGTGTAAATGCTTCACAACCGAAGGCCTTGAGAAAAGAATAACTCACCTTCTTACTTGTCCATACTTCCTTTGGAATACCAAAACCCAAGGGAACTTAAGGACCTCTATTAATTAAATAAACCTTAGTTTTTATAGCCTCTACCCACATGTTTAAAGGCATCCCAACATGAAATCTCATAGTTCATGCATGCTCCATTATTATTTTGTTCATGCGCGCAACCACTCCATTTTCTTGTGGAGTGCTTGGAATCATTTTCTGCCTACAAATACTATTAGAGGAACAATAATATTCAAACTCTTTGTTGCAATACTCACCACCATTATCATATCTAAGACATTTTTACTTTTTACCTGTCTCATTCTCAACCAAGCTTCCATTTCTTAAAAGTTTCAAATACATCAGATTTCTACCTAAGGAAATAAATCCATACCTTTCTTGTTGCATCATCAATAAAAGTGAAATAGTATCAAGATCCACTGAGGGAATATACTTGAGCTGGTCCCCATACATTTGTATGCACAAGCTCTAATTTATCATCTTTCTTTTGTTTCCCATCCTTGAGATAACTAACGCTCTTTTTTTTCCATACACACAACTTTCACAAAAATCCATATTAACACATTTCAAACTTGGTAAAACATTCTTTGAATGAAGTACTTTCATACCTTTTGCACTTATATTCCCAAGTCTATTATGCCACAATGCTGATTCAGAATTCATAGCAACTATTTGATTTTTTGCTTGCTGAACTGCAACAACTATTCCTGGGCATTGATTTTTATCTGCAATAGCTAAAGTAAAAGAAACAATATGACTTGTATAAAGATATAAGGTGCCTACTTTCACACCTTTATCTACCACTAAGACACCTTTTGTAACCTTCCAATTTTTATCACTAAATGTAACAACACAACCCTCATCATCTAGTTTCCCTACTGAAATTAAATTTCTTTTCAACTTTGGAATGTGCCTTACCTCATGTAGTAGCCAATAATTCTCATTCTGCAACTTAATCTTGATTCTTCCCTTTCCAAAAATATGATAAGGTTCGTTATCTCCCAAATAAACCAACCCAAAATCCCCTTAGACATAATCTAGAAAATAACTTTTATGGGGCGTAGCATGAAATGAAGCCCCTAAATTTAACACCCAAGAATCATCAACATTATCAAGGGAAAGAATCAAAGCATCCTCATCAGATTTATTACTTACCACATTTTCCTCTTTATTGCCTTCCTTTTTGTCTCCTTTATTTTTTTGAGACCAACAATATTTCTTCAAATGACTCAGCTTACCATAGTACCGACAATCCCTCTTGTCTCTAGATTGGGATATGTTATCCTTTGATTTTCCTCGTGACATCCCATGACTTCTAGAATTGTGTCCTCTCCTTTGTTCTACCCCTACTTTTTGCATTCAAAAGACTACCTCATTTGGATGTTCTACCTAAGCTTTTCCTATGAATTTCCTCGCTCAAATTAACACCAACACCATCAAATTTCAATGTATTCAAACCATAAACATAATTACTAACAACCATAATCAAGCTATTCTAGCTTTCAGGAAAAGAACACAAAATCAAAAGAGCCCTAACTTCATCAATTTTTACATTTACAAAAGTTAATTGACTATTAATTGTACTAAACTCATTTAAATGATCAACAACTGACCCACCTTCTTCCATTTTCATATTAAATAAGCGCTTCATAAGAAATACCTTATTCGAAGCATAATGTTTTTCATGTAACTTCACCAGGGTTTCCATCAACTCTTGAGTTGTATTTGTTGTTGTAATATTGAATGCCACCGATTTTGCTAGACATAAACGAATGGCTCCTAGTGTCTTTCTGTCTAGAAGATTTCATTCCTCATCACTCATTCCTACCAGTTTCTTGGTTGTTCCTTCCAACGGCCTCCATAAATCCTTATGATAGAGATAATCCTCCATCTACATTTTCCATAACTAATAGTTTTTCCCATTGAATTTATCTACCTTTAATTTACCCCCTTCTTCCATTTCTCCCACTTAACCATGAGACTCCCACTCAACCATGATACTTTTTTACAGATGATAATCAAACAAAACCCACTCTAATACCACTTGTTAGGAATTGTATGCAGAAAGTATCAATTAAATACAAATAAAGACTAAATAGAGGAATGAAAAACACAAAAATAATAATAGCAAGAGACAATATTTAATGTGGTTCATCCAAACTTGGGCTACGTCCACCAAGAGAGAGTGCAATATTATTTGTAGCATCTAAATTTAACCACTTCCATATGGTCAAAGTCATCTCCTTAATCATCCCTTTGCTCATTTAAATCATCCTCTTTTCTAGTATTAATTAAATCACTCATTTAATTAATATTTCGTGTCTTCCATAAGGTTTCCAAAGTATTTAATTTAATAAATACTTTTCCCCTCTTTCCTCTCTAAATTAAATAAATATACCACTTTATTTAATTTAGTCATATTATCTTTTAGAATTTTAACTTTATTTTTAAATTCCTCACTTTCTTATTATCACATCCTCCAACTTTTGCAAATTCTTCACTAATCCCTCTTAACAATCTAACCATCTTTCTTAATCATAATTAATTTATGATTAAGATGTGCACACCCCTAATCATCATTAGGATCTCATCCTCCATCATTTCCCACTTGTTTTTAATCTGTTATTAATTGGTCTAATCAAGTAATCTGTTATGTATAGGTGACCTTCCCATCCAAGGGAAGGAGTTAGATATTGATGTATGCTTGGGACTCGATATGGTGGCATTACCTCTATACATGTTCAACCTCATCAGTGGGATCCTCCTACCAAATAGGAGCGGACTGTTCTTCAGTGTCAAGATGATTGAGGCTAATAGGAATATAGTGGAGAGGATAGAAGGAGAGTTTACTTGGGTAGCTTGTGTACTAGTACAAGTGTATCGTGGCATGCATGTAGTATGCTACATACAAGAGATCCCTCAGTGTTACACATGTGACATTGCTCCATTTTTGGGCCTGGTAGCACATCAATATTGTGTGGCCAGACATATTGATTCATAGAGCATATAATGAGAAATTTCTAGTAGCACATTGGTGGGGGGTGGAGTATGGGTGGAGATTGCATTACCAGGAGGTAGGCAACTTGGAGTGGTGGTGGAGGCTAGAGAGATTGAGGGGAGATGATATTACATGGATGTCGTACATGGGACAATAGGTTTTGGGGTGGCATGATGATGATAAGAGATGGAGCGGATACTTTATGTCAGTGTGCTATCTAATCAGCCAAGATTCATTTATTATAGAGTTACATAGACCAGATAGGGTGACCTGGTAATATGAAGTACAATAGGACATCCCTGTGAGACCAAAAATGTTTAGACAGATCAACCAGGAGGTGAAGGGGATATGGGGTGAGTAGATCACCACAGATTATGCACAAAAAGTGTGAGATGTTGTCCCAATGACTAAGTTTTCATGGAGGGGATGGTTGGCTGATGCAAGGATGATAGTATGGTATTCTACATGGTAGGCTCAGCAGAGGTTGAGGAGGATCATGACCATAGAGCCGATTGTGGGGGTATTGGGATTCAAATCAGATGATGAGAGGGAGTTGGCTAGGCCATAGAAGAGGAGGAGGAGGGTTGGGAGATAGAAGAGAGGGGGAGATGAGGATGTGGAGATGGAGGAGGCCAAGCGGGAGGAGCAGGTGATGGAAGAGGATGCCCCTACAATGGACCCATTAGCCATGGTCATATATGTGCCACCACCACTAGAGGATCTCGCAGTTTTGTTGATAGGATCCCTAGCCTAGCTATGTATTGCAGAGCATAGATTGAGGGAGTCAGAGGCAGACCAAGGCAAATTACAGGGTAAATCGACAAAAGTAGTTTACAATTCGAATGAGGAAGGAAAAGTTGCAAAAAATGACCCCATGCCAAAAATTTTAGTTCTTGGGGTTTGAATGAACTCATTGGTTTGAATGAACCAAAAGAGGGTTTGCTCAAACTTAGGTTCAAGCAAACCCATTTAATGCAAGTATGGACCATCCCACCAAAAAAAAAATGAAAACCCCTTTTTGGAAGGGGATTTGAATGAACCCTAGTTCACTCGAACCCCCTTTATCCTTGATTCAAGTTCTTAATCACAAAAAAAAAAAAAAAAAATTTACACTTTGAAGGTTGGGTTGAAGATGAAAATGGTGGAGAATTCATAGACCCAACTGGAATCAAGTAGCCCTTGAAACGAGCTATCCAACAACTATAATTTTAATATGTTTTGGTTTTATTTTGTATTTGCTTTTTTAGTTTTATTAAACATAGGTTTTTCATCAAAAATCAAGCTCTCTGTTTTGCACATATGGAAAAATAGTAGATTATCAAAAATAAAAAATTAAAAAAAATGATTGCACCAGATATTGAAGTCCTTAATCCAACAAAAAAAAAATTGAATTTCGATACATACAAAAAAAGTTACACGTTATACAGTCCGCCTATGTCTAAATTGTAATTGGTTTGACTTTGAAACTTGATTAAAGAAAAAATATTTAATAAAAAGTTATCTAACCAAGTGGAATCACTAGATATCAAAGTTACAAATCTAAATTTGAAAGAATTATAATTTTATCCTTCATGGAAAAAAACAATATGCATTATACAATGAGCATCACTCCTTAAAAATGTTGTTTTATGAAAAAAATAGCTTTCAAAGGAGATGGAAAAAGAAGTACAATCTGATTCCAAAAATTTTGAAAAAAATATATTTAGAATCTAAAGAAAAAATTTCATGAAACTCTAGTTTGCATCATCTTCAAATCCTCACAATTTAACCACTATAGGTGCCTAAAAGTGAAGATTTAGTTAGAAAAAAATATTTCAGTGTTCAGTTTGGCCAAAAATTGTAAACCAGTATTGTGGGATCACCCCTAAGCTCTCTCCCTCCTAGGTCTCTCTCTCTCTCTTAATTTTATCCCTCCCACCCTACCCAAATAACTCTCTCTAGCTCTCCCACTCCCTCTCTCCCCCCTCTCTTTATCCCTCACACTCCCTCTCTCTCTCAGGTCTCTACCTCAGGCAACCTACCTGGATAACTCTCTCTAGTCTCTATCTCCCTCTATTCCTCCAACCTACCTAGAAAATTCTCACTCCATCCCCCTCTCTCTGAGTCCCTCTCTTTCACTCTCTCTCTAACTCTCCCCACCTCTCTCTCTAGTCTCTATCTCCCTCTATCCCTCCCACCCTACCTAGACAACTCTCTCACTCCAACCCCTTCTCTCTCCCTCTCTCTCTAACTCCCCCCTCTCTCTCTCTATCCCTCCCACCCTACCTAGACAACTCTCTCACTCCAACCCTCTCTCTCTCCTCTCTATCCCTCTCTCCTCCTCTCCCTCCATCCATCCCACTCTCTCTCTCTCTCTCTCTCTCTCTCTCTCTCTCTCTCTCTCTCTCTCTCTCGCTTCTCCCTCCAACTATCCCTCCCAATCCCTTTCCCTCTCTTAGGTCTCTCCCTCCCACCCTAACTAGATTACTCTCTCCCAGGTCTCTCCCTCCATCTCACTCCCACCCCCTCTCTCTTAGGTCTCTCCCTCTCACCCTACCTAAATAACTCACCATTTCTCTCCTACTCCCTATCTCAAGTCTCTCCCTCTCTTTGTCCCTCATGCTCTCTCTATCTCCCTTGTACCTATCTCTCCCTTAGGTTTCTCCCTCCCACCTTTCCTTTATAACTCTCTCTATCTCTCTCCCACTCCATCTCTCTCTCTCTATCCCTTCCACCCTCCCTCTATCCCTTCCACCCCCTCTCTCACATGTAATTGAACCTTACATGTCCCAACCTAAACAAAGAATGAAAATTGAAAATATGGATGATATTATTTGTAGGCCACCTATTGTCATAAACTTGGATAATGAAGATGAAGAAATTAAGATAAAAGAACAAATGCATAATTGAAATGAAGGAAAATAGTGGTTGTCCTTAGGGTTTCCAAAAGTGGAAAAGTGGATCCAAATAGGGAAAATGGGTTCTATCTTTCCTCAATTAATTAGGAAATGAGATCCACACAGTGAAATGACAATCAACCTTAAGGTGAGTCAAATCAAGGTGTGAATCTACAAATTTTCCTTTTTCACTAGGATGAGGCTCTAGGTCAAACAACACTTTGGGGAGAAATATTAAAAATAGAAAATGAACTCCAAATTGTGATCTCTAAAGTGCATTTAGAAGCTTGAACATAAAACTGATGGAACCTACATACTTTAGGGAGAATCTAGAAGGGATAAATGTTGTGTACCTCTTACAAAAAGTTCTTTTTTGAAACCAGCTAAGGACTCATTTGCCCTATGGTGCATGGATCTTGGCTAGGGCTCTGTAAAAATGCCTTCTAGATTTTGTTCTCCTATGTCTGCACTCCCAGATTCCTGTATCTCATAGTAAAAAAGCCAGAAATAAATCCTGTAGGTCAATTTCCACGAGATGACAACTTTCCTTGCAACTTTGACAACTTTACAATTTTCCACTTTTGAGATCCTCAACCTATTGGGAATAGAATTCCATTTAATTGTATTCTAATCATATTTCATGTATCTCATAATTCCTTGGAATGTGTTTTACAACACAAGGATTAGGAAGGGATTAATTTGGAATGAAATAAACATTTAATTTGACAATTTTATTTATTAGTAAGTATTAGGAGCATGTGGGGATGCCTTGGGATATCTCCTACAAAATAGGAGCACATGGGTGTACACATGGGAGCTGGGGATCCACCTTAGTTTAGTTAACTAGTTGGTCAATTGAGTATACTTTAGTTAGGCATCAAAGGTTCCTAAAAAATAGAGTTTTGGATTTATGCATGTTGAGATCCTGGAAAATTAGGGTTGAAGATCAGTTATGTTATGTTCAGTTTCAATTTAGTTAAGTTTAGTTCAGTTTAGTTTGGTTCAGTTTCAGTTGTCTTCTGTTTATGTTAGTTAATCTTAGTTAACTTGGTTTGCATGGATAGAGAACAAGTGGCTACATTCAGTTAATAGATGGAAGATTAATCATGCATTTTGATTTGCATGAGTTGGCGATCGATATGTTTTAATTAACAAATTTGAACTTGGGCTCACTTTGGGCACCCAAGTTGGGATCTTTGAGTTACAACTAATGCATGGTGAAGATATTTCCAATGTTTAGTTAAGTGGGTCATATTTTGGATGCCTTCCTTGAGGATGATCTTGTTGGAGATATTTTAGATAACTACGAGGTTAACACTCCAGTGTTGGGCCCCAACTTTGAGGAGGACTCTTGTTTGAATTTTTCTTTTCATATGTGAACTCAAATTGGCACATCTAGGCATGGATTTTCTCAAGAGGATTTTTAATTATATATTTGATAACTCTTATGAGTTTGTAAGAAAGAATATAGTCTATTATTGCAGAAATTGTGTAAGAGAGTTGTGTGATAAAAATTGCAGGTTGTGAAGAAGAAAGTTTGAAGAACAATGAAGCATATCAAGGAGAATTGAATTAGTATTATTGTAACATATTCAAAGGTTGAATAATACAAGCAAGATAAAATTATTGGTGGAGTTTTTTCCCGAAAGGATTTCTCCACGTACACTTGTTCTTTCTATTTTGTCTTATATTTCTTCTATCAATCTTTTGTCTATTTTCTACAACATTAAAATTGATCTAATTCAAGATTAATCATTCACAAGGATTGTGACAAAGAATACTAAAATTGAATCAACAATTACATAAAATTTACATATTTTAAGCTATTTATACTACATAACTTACCTTCATTTTCAACACAACCTTTCTTCAACCTGCAAATCTGCAACACACAAAGAGGGGGAAAATGTTTTTTTTTTGGGTGAAGGGGGGTTTTCCTTGGTCAAACCCCATTTTGATAATTAAACCTTGAGATGAAACAATGAAACATGAAGGAATGATGAATGAACAAAGCAATATCACAACTCACCAAACCCTTGATTAAACTTTTAAAGGATGGAGATATTGATGTTGGTCTTACATGAAATGGGTTCAATGGATAAGGATCTTGACTCTTGAATCTTGCTCTGAATCTTTAACTTGAATGTTTGGATTAGATCTTGAAACCTACATCACAATGTTAGCTCCAAAAACATGAATGATTCTACATAAATTTGACATGATGAATAGATCTTGATTGCTCCAACAAATGATGAAGAAATATTCTCTTGAATGCTCTTGATGATCAACCTTAGCTATTGTGAAGTCACATAAAAATTATAGGTGAAACTTAGTGAAATGACCTCTTATTTATACATATCTTAACATCAATTCCCAAAATTCAAATACCACAAGCTGACATCTGAATACACATTTGAAAACATTGAAATACCACCAAAAACATAGTTTGAATTTAGGTCCTAGGTGTAAGTGAGGACCCATTCACCCTATGGCGAATGGGTCCTAGGTCACTTATGTAGGACACACATTGCTCAATGTTAAAAATCATATCATGGAATTAATGAATGTTGGGTTTTATCCCTCAAAAATTGTCATGAATTAGGCTTAGATTTGAATTAAAGGGACCAATTAAGGAAAATTAACCTCAATTAATTAATAAAGCTCTAGATTAGTGTGAAAGTGTAAAGGTAAACTTACAACACCAAAAATAAGATGCAATTAAGTTCATTTTATTTAAAAGACCCTAAGCTTAATGTGAATATGTGAGATACATATTACAACACTAAATTAAGGCATAATTAAGCTTATGTTATTATTAATTATTCCCAAATTAAGTGTGAAAAAGGGATACTTTTTCCTACACTACAATAACAATTTATCTCTTTTATTTTCCAAATCTATTGATTTACATGGGGGAACCATGATGATCCTCCTCATGCTTGAGTGATCCACCAATGTGTTGAACCTGGTGATACTCCTTGTATGCAACCTTTTGTAGTCCCTTTGGAATATTATTCACCTTCATTTTATGATGAGAAAGATTGGGATGCAAACAATTTTCTTTAGATCGACTCATATGTGTTGTAACTTTTTATTGTATGTATCTTGTGTTTTTTCTTGCACGTGATGTGATATCATATGTTGTTCTCCTTTATGTGTCTTTACGTTTGTTAGTTTTCTTAGAATAACCCTCGTTTCTCTTGTTGGCACAAGGATACAAAGGAAATGAATCAATCATGACATCCATCTATTTGTATCTCCATTCTTATTTATGTCATAAATATTTGTCATTGTCTTGTGTTTTCCTTTTGGGGATGATGGAAGGAGTTGATACATTTAGTTCTCTTCCATGTTAACCCAATAGGTTTATTTTGTCATCTCTATGTGTCTTTCTTCCATTGTGTGTGTGGTTCCATGATTATCTAGGGGAATAATGTCAATTATGAGTATAATCATATTATATATTATTAAAGATCTATACTTACCATGGATCTGTGGATCCCTTATGTGTTATTGTTTTTCTTATTTTATGGCTTTCTCTTGAGGGAAGCACCTTGTAAAGAGTTAGCACTATTGGGAACATATCATTGGCATAGAGTTTCCCACTAAGCTCTCATGACCTTATCATATGTATTACATTTATTATTTATTTCTACCTTAGTGTAATTTCTCATAGTTGGTGTTAGCAATTAATTTAAGGTGTGGGAATGCATTAAATTATGTGCTTCACTTTGTTCACACATATTGGACTTAGTGATGTGTTAGCTAGAATTTTGATCATTTTTTATAGTACTTTATCAAATTTGTTGGGGACTATAACTCTTGGTATGATTGACATGGGATCACACCTAGTGAAAATTGGACCTCAAGTTAATCGTTGTGTGTTTCTCATTTGCTACTTTCAAAAATCTCGCCTAGTGAATATCAAACATCACTAGCCTGTGATGCTTTAGTTCATGGTTCACCTAAAAAATATTGGCTTTGTTAACCTATGACTCATGAATGCCTTGGGTATGGATTCTAGTAAGTTTTTTGTGGATCTTGCTAGTCTATGATTATCATAAACCTTTGCATGTTTACTTTGTGTTTGCATTATGTTTTGTTTTGTATTTATGTTATATTTGTATTATGTTATGTCTTGTGCCTATTTCATGTATGCTTCATGTTTGTAATGTTGTATTGCATCTCATTCATGTGCATTCCTCTTTTCCTCATATTTTTTTGTTATAGGATCTTGAATCTTGGGGGCTAGTGCATCCCATAGATTCAATATCATCCTATGTCTTTAATATTTTGACAATTGAGACCCTCTTGAACTATCTATATTTTAGTGTGAATTTGAGCATTAGTTTTTACTCACTAAAGTGAGCTAAATTTAGTGTCAAAAATTGTCGCCCTTGACAATTTCACATTAAGTTTAGCTCCCCATATGTGGTTAGACCTAATTATGCATTAATTACCCATTTTATAAGCATCTTTGGAAAATCAAACATGGGAAATGAAACTATGAATTTAATATTTTTCCCTTGACTCTTTTGATCCCAAAAAATATAGGAATCTAGTCTAGGTCACACTACATCCTAGACCAACACTTTTGGCTCCAAATTTGAATATATTAACTTGGTGATATTTTATTATTTGAATTTCCAATTTCAAGTGTTAGATATGTAGGCATTTTATTTTTGGGAAATTAGAAGAATTGTATAAATACTATTCATTTTATCATGTTTGAAATCCTATGAAGAACAATTAGAAAATATATTGAGAAAATTGAGCATCCTAAAAGAATTCAAGATATTTTTTAACTCAAGGGAATCCATGCGACGCAACCCAAATAGTTGGGGTGAGCTGAGGTGAGACTAATCATTTGAGGATGCACATAGTTACCCGCCAATGACATACATTGAGTTAACATATGGGGAGAAAACCCATGACCTAAGCCAACTCCATTACTTGTGTGGGTCTAAAAGAATTCAAGATTACTCAAGAGAAAAATTATCAAATTTACTACATAATTTCATCACTCAAGCATCGTGTCATGGGCATGTGCAGGATCATGATGGGCCAAAAAGTGGCAATATGATGGGTATTTGTAGGGTATGTGGTTGACAACTTTTTTTTAACCCAAAATTGATAAAATAAAAAGGGTTTTTAAAGGAGATTTTCAGCTTTCCATCAATATAAATTATAGTTTACTTTGAATTTAATAAATAATTATTATTCATTTTCTTTTTGAATTACAACTAGAGTGTTGATTGATAGGTTGATTGAAAAATATCTATAGCTTTCAAAAGATATCTCATTTTTTGAATCCAAAACATGCATCACATTCTATGCTTCACATACTATATGATTAAAAAAGAAAAATTGAATTTCATGAAGTTTTGACCAAGTTAAGGTGGTCAGACATACGAGTTTTTATATTTTTTAAAAGTTGTAATAAAAAATTCATAATTAATTATTTACTTGGAAAA
The DNA here is from genome assembly GCA_007258455.2 of Sequoia sempervirens. NCBI lineage: Eukaryota > Viridiplantae > Streptophyta > Pinopsida > Cupressales > Cupressaceae > Sequoia > Sequoia sempervirens. The sequence goes on along the minus strand of VDFB02000017.1, from coordinate 126,296,601 downwards.
AATTACAAAAAATATGTGTCACATCCAGACATGAGTCCTCTACTTATGTCTAAAATCTTATAAAAATATTATCATTTTATTGTGGTAGGGTGGTTAGACGACACCTACTTCTTTTTTTTCCTAAAATTTAAGTACTATTGCATTGAAATTTCAAATTTTCACCAAATAGTTTTTTTTTTTAAAATAAACCTAGTATTTTAGAAACTACATTCAATTTTATACATATTCTAATCTTACATATTTTTGAAATAATATAGATAACTTATTCAAATTTTTACTTCAAGTTTCCTAAGTCTGATTTTTTTGATTTTTTTGCCACTTAAGGACCTGTTTTTTCCATGATGATCCTGCACATACCCTCATGTGTTATGTAAATTTTTTTCATGGTTTTCATGTATTTTTTTTATTACTAACACTTATAGGCATTCAAATCAATTCAAATCAAGAAATAACTAATCATTGAAGGTGATGAGCATGACTTGAATACATTACAGAGATCAGATCTAAGTGGTGAGCTATAGCAAGCTATCAATTCATTACTTATTTATTAATAGCCTAAATCCAACCAAGGATAGGCTCTCTTTTATACTATAATTTTCTATTGTGGAGGTAGGAATACTAGCATGAGGTTTGACTTAGGAAATCCCCTATTTGGCACAACCTTTCCCTTGTTTTCATGTGTGTAGGTTACAGTTCTAGAGTAGATTGGAGGAAGATTTAAGGTTACTTGTTCATTCATGCACTCAAACCCTGCAAGTTGTAAAGCTACAAAAATTGGATTTTATCATCAATAGATAAAGTTTCAACAGTAATCCTACAAAGACTAGTGACCTTGGGCATGCACTTTTAGATATTACAAAAAAAAGGATAGTCTAGGGTGCACCACTCCCTAGACTAGCTAATTCAAGCTCAAATTCATACCTCAAGTTCCACTATGTATGCCTTCTACATTTATGCATTATTTTTTTGTCCTAATGTATTTGATTTCTCAAAATTCATAATAGACTATTACATTTTCATATTTTACATGGTTCATTGCATTATTCAAAATCAATCAATTCATAATCATCCAAATCACACATCAACATCACATCATTATTCACAAGGATTAGAACTTTGATCCACCATTCTAACTCTTCCTATTAGGTTTTGGAGTCAAGTGGATTTGAGATCATTTCTAATCCTTCAAACCAAATTGGGATAAGTGTGATTTAGGACCTATATCTATTTTCCCAATCAAACAAAAACCAAAGGAACACAAAAAATTCATGCAAAAAACATACAAAAATCATTCAAGAATAAAAAATATAGAGATAATATAAAGAGCTTGATATTTATAATTAAATAGGTAAAACTAATGAGCTATATTATGTTGGATTCCATACAATTCTTTTGATTAACCATGGTTACTGCAAGATACATTGTAGCATAACCATGAAAATATTAGGACATATGAGGGCCCATGTAGATAGCAAGCTATATTATTCTAGGTGGTTCATATGCTACCAAGCTATAGAGAGAGCATAAATCTCGTTGATATTTAATAAATTAATAAAGTGTCATGTGTGCATTATGGGAGCCCCTCCTTAAAATAATCACATGATGTCAAGAATATAGTTTACTTTAAGGGGGGAGAGAGAGAGAGAGAGAGATAAATAAGCATGTAAGCATCAATAAGGATGTTGCATCATGAAAAACATAACATTATGCTCATGGGATGACATCACACAATGTATGGATGTCACATAATGAAATACAACATCACTTGTGTAAATAGGCACTAAGGGATCCATAGATTTGGGGTCAATCTCAATATATGATATCCTATATAAAATTAAATTAGGAAATGAGACTTTGTTATGTTCCTCGATTCTAATGGAACTATAAGAATGAGGAAATCACATGATTATTTTTGTTGGTTCAACATGGAAGAGGCCTAACACCTCAACACTTTGCATCATCCCCAAAAGTTAAAAATTTAAAGGACAAAAAATAGAATAATGATGATACATATAAAATAATTAGCAATATTTAATATAAGTTTTATCTATATACCTAAAAGGGTATCATGGTCCTCTAGGAAAGATAAATAAACATATAAAATAAAATATGAGGGATCATGAAACAATTGTGCAAAAATATAGATTCTACAAATATGAAGGTACTTCTCTAACTGGGTTATCCTCAAATAGATCATCATTTTCCCAATCTTGGTCATAAGGGAAGGGAGATCAAGCATGTAAAGGAAGTACCATTAGAGAGATATAACAACCATACAACTAACAACCATACAACTAAGGAACTAGATACAAGTATAATTCCTTTCTGAGCATCATGTTGGGAAAGTGACAATGATCTTGTGAATATTGAAGAAAATATAAAAATGTACACAAAGGATTTGAGAAAGCTCTCTTTGTGAGGGGAGACCAACAAATCACTATTGTAATAGGTAACAAGAGAACTGCTACTCCTAATCTCCTTAATGGGAGTAGTGATATGAATATAAGAGGTTGGGACTTCTTTTGTGAGAACACATGAAGAATGGTTTGGAGCTGGTGAAGAAGGTGGTTTGAGATTTTGTTTGAAAAAGTGGAGTGGGGTAATGTTCATGTTCTCTTTTGTAAATCTAGTAAGGGATATGAATGCCAATGGTGGTGAGATAGAGAACATATAGAAAGATTTGATGGTGGGTACAAATTAGAATCGAGTGAGTGAGGTTAACGTGGCATTATAAATGATAGATGTATTTGGTATATATAGTGACATGGAGAAAAGAGGAATATTATCAATGTTTTAAATGAGGAAGGTCCATTGAAGGAGCTAAGAACACATACACCTTTTTTGGGTGATTTTCATGAAAAGTACAATGAGCAATAAAGGGTGTTTTAGGATCCACAGAAGAAAGTGGAGAAGGGGGAGAAGAAGGTATAACAAGATCTAAAGCTAGTGACATGGGAGGAGGATTCTTAATGGAAAACATCTCTATGGAATTTTGTTCTTAGTTCAAGACACATTGGAGATGCTTATGTTTGGTGTAAGTTGGTTACATAAATGGTCAGGCACAAGTGCAATTATAAGAGTGGGAAGAGGGTCACTCTACTTTTATTGTAGGATTGTCTTCACTTTTAAAATAGGATGAGAAAATTCTTGATAGGTAGAGGCCAAGAGACTCAGGGTTGCACTTGATGTAACTTGCATCATGTGTGCCTTTCCTCTTTATGTCACAAGGGTAGTCAAAGAAATAGAAGGTATCTCTATGATATGAGGTGTAGGTGGTGCATGCAAAGATTATCATCCAATAGGGTGTGTTCCCTTTCAAAAGATGATTAAGGGTGAGAATATACCATGTTTACCATATGTATTGGTAAATATATCAATAGACTTAGTATTAAAAGTAGAAGAATCAATCCCAATGAAATTATTTAAATGCGATGGAAATGGGATTGGTGTAAATTTATACATTTTTATTTGGCTTCACTACCAACTTGTTCACATTAACTATTTTATCATGAATCTAGATAGAACCAAAATCAATGTGGTCTTACACCAAGTGGAAAAGACATATACATCAGTTAGTACCATGCCCAAGTTTGATAGATTTAGCAAAACTATTTTGCATCATAGGAAGCTAAAAGAGGTTGGTTTGCAGGAAGAGGTCGAATAGGAGACAATGTTATTAAATTATATTTTAGTAATTTTTTGTATCACACTATATAATGATTCAAACCATTTTTTGAATTTTGTACACTTCTCTTAAGATACTACAATAGAGACATCAATTTTTTTTTTTTGTGTACTTATTATGTTTGTGTTTTACTGGAAGAATTTATTTTTCTTATAACTGCTTGAGGAAGAAAAATCACCTTAGGTATCAAAAGGAGTTGATGAGGTGGAACCCCTTTACTAGCTCATAGATTAATGATAATTATGTAAGGTAGTGCAAAGGTGAGAGAAAGAGTTGTATTTCATTGGAAAGATTTTATCACATAGCATTGGTTGTAAGTTTCTAATGAATACTTTTTATACATCACAATCAAGCACATATATGATTTGTGAGAATAATAATTGATATCTAAAAAATATAAATTACCTTCTTAGTAGGTCCTTACTTGTAATTGACAAGGTTAGTGAATGTGATATGTTGTCCAATATTTTCTTGGAAATGCTATAAGAATTGGTATATTAATCAATCAAATTTTCTATCAAGAAGTGATTTAAACCAATCCAACTTCGTGTCTTTCAATGACCATGGGAATAGTTTTCTAACAATGCATCTTGGAATAAGAAATACCTACATAAAGTAGTGAAAGAAAAAATGTGAGTTTGAGGGTCTCTTTTTATGTTATACATTTTGAACCTAGGCACCTCAAATCTTATAGATAAGGGTGACATAAGAATATGTAATGATAATTAACTTCATCTATAATAAGAAGAAATGAGTAGCTGAGAATAAGTGTTAGTTAATGTGATGAGCTAGCTTTGCAACTATCCTGTTATGAAAAAATTTCCCGAAAGTGAAAATAAAGCTATAAAAGCATTAGAAGGAGATAAAATCATAACGGATAATATGATCCTTTAGTTAAAATTAATATTAATGAAGAATGATTATGAAAAAAAATTTAAAAGAGAGGAATAATTATCTTTATTAAATACCAATTAAAGGAAACCTTTGTGAAAGGGTGTGATGATTTGAAAACCAACCCTTAAGGTTTATATAAAACACTTATGTGGACTTGGAATAGACATGAAAATCACTCAAGGAAAAATAAAGTGGTTTGGTGGGGCTAGGGGCATTGGAAAAGGGACACATGAGATTGTCCTACTCGAGGTACAAAGTACACCTAGGTTTATCTTGGCTAGAGAATTATGTGAGTAGGTACACCTTTTTGTGTGAATAGGCACACCTTTTGTGTGAGTACTTAGGCACAAACTATGTTTTTACATAGATACTCCAAAAAATTTCATATAGTACGATCCAATACAAATGAGATGGAGTAATTAAATTATTTAAATATGTTATTTATTTCTTATAGAAGGTGTTCATATTTTTGGATGCCAATTTATGTATTGTTGATGATGCTTTTAGTGTTCTTATTTTTTGGATGTCAATTTATGTATTATTAATGATGTTTTTAATATTCCTTGGAAACACATGTTGAAGATCATGTGGTGATTGATTCTATTGCATATTTTTATATGACCTCGTGCATCAAGGTTGGTTTTCAAAGTATGAATATTTTGATGGTGGGAAGATGTACCTAGGTGATAACTCTCATCTAAGTATTATTGGTCATGGAAGAGTCAAGATCTGATTCTCAAATGGTAGAGTGAATGGGATAAATGTTGTGTTGCATATCCCTAGTTTGGCATGAAACATAATTTTGTAAGAATTTGAATTATGTGGGTGTGTAAAATGTTTTCTCAAGTGGAGGATGTAAGATGACGAGTGGATCTATTGCACTTGCTAAGGGTGTTTGGATAGGCACTCTATTTAATTAGGATGCGTGCATATTGAATGAAATAGCTCCTTTTAACAATTCAAATAAAAGAGCTTCAAACTCTTTATCCTCACTATCAGAACCAACAACGAAGAAGAATGTTGCATCTACTTCTAATGGTTATGCTTTTTGGGTTTGTAAGGGTGTTGAGGATTTGGAGATAAAACTTCCATCAAAGAAAATACTATTATGGCACCAGAGACTTGGCTAGATGGTTGTGGGCTCAAGTTTTAATTTTGTGAACATTATTTTTATGGAAATAAAAATTATTCTTAATTTTATTATAATTCTCACAAATCTTTTAGGGTGTTGGAATTATGGATGTTAGATCTGCAAAATGTTAGACCTTGACAAGAATTTATATGGAAGTCAAACAAAACATAACAAATCTAATATCCCTATGAAATATTACATCATGTTAGATATGCTGAATAAGGAAAACTAAATAAGCATATAAACAACATGAATCAAACTTTATCTTATAGTGGATTGGTGCTTATGTGGAAAGAAGCCCTTTCACAATCGTTGATAAACTCCAAATATGTTGATGATCAAGATGAAATGCTAACTTGGATGAGTTGTGGAGGATTAATTCAATAGAGGAATTCTCCATTGATAGCCAAGAAGGATAAAAGAATGTCAAACATGGAGGATGTGGGACTAAAGATCCACCAATGACAAGATGTCACTTGTCAATATGTGAGAGGTTGAGGAATGAACACATTTTAGTCAATGTGCCAAAGAGGGGGAGATTTAAAATTTGAATTTGATGACAAGATGAGTTAAATGTTGAATTTGACCTTTGCAAGAGACATGTAAGAGTTCTTAAATGCTTTGTTGGGAGGACAAATCCCTTTTGGAGGGATTTTTCAAATTTTGAGGAATATTCACAAAAGATGCCAAGTTGAAAATAAATAAAGATTTTAATAAATCATTTAAATGCATTTTCATGTGCAAGTGGCAAAATCTAGAGAATATAAGTGATTCGGATTAGCATAATCATGGTTTGATTAATTTAGGTGGGGATTAGCTGATTTTGACTTTTGACTTAGATTTATGGATTAAAATAAAACAAAAAGAGATGAAAATTGATTTAAACTTAATTAAATAAATGTTTTGATTTATTTAACTAAAAGGAATGATTTTAGTGGTTTAATTAAATAAGTTTGATTTATTTAATTTAATGAATAACTTTAGAAGACTAATTAATTAAACTTGATTTTTTTAATTAAAGAGATATTAAATAAACTTGATTTATTTAATTGATCAGGTGAATATGATTTAATTAAATATGAGGAATGCATGATGTCAATTTCGTATGTCTACATTTTGCCCCTCTTTGAAGCAATGTATTTGTTGTATTGATTCAAATAATAGACTTACTACAATCAAAATTCAAAAAAATTATGATATTTTGAATGCCCTAGCAGAAAGAAGTATACTAGTACATTGCCCCCTTGAGAGATCAAGCGAAAGATTTGATTTGAGGGTCGATCTCTTGAAAAAGAGGTTCAAAATACTAACCATGCTAATGTGTATGTTATAGTTTTAGCCATTTGCAGATTTAACATTGACCACTTATTTTTTTAAACTGTCCGTGCAAATTGCAAAAATAGCGTCTGCCATTTTTTAAAAAATTGTTCATCCTCCATGTAAGTTAACGTCGTTTATCTCCGTTTAGCCTTCGATGACTTTCGCATTGGTCCCCACACTACACCATGCCATCATGTTATGCATGTTTTCATGCATTTTTGTATGTACATAGGTGCTTTTGTCTAGGAGTTACCCGAAAGAGATGTCAGAATGTGGAAAAGGTTTGTTAATTTAAGCAGGCCCAAGTCGCATGATCACATACTGTAAAAATCATCGTATGAGTCACAGCTAGTTCTTAACAACAACATGACAACGTTTTTTTTTTTTTAATATTGTTTGATACGATTTGAACTTAAGACCTCCCAAAGAGACTTCACAGCTTGCCGCTGCACTGCGCTGCGGGGCCATCCCCCACAACATGACGACTTTATTTCAAAAAAGTATGTTTAGCTTATTCCATATGCATAAGAAATAATTCAAAGAAGACAAATACTTTTTCTCCGTCATTTCGAACTATTTGTTAAGTGAGGGAGCGGAAAGATCACGCATAGAAACTAACATAATGCGTCTAAGCAATTCTGGTATGCATTAAAGCTGTGCTGTGGAATGACAGAGACAAGCGGTATGTCAGAAAGTTATGAAGGTACGTCTAAAAGTTATTATATTTGAGAGTTCTGAGCATTTTCCTTTCCCATGACAGAGATACTTTTGTTTGCAGTCAGAGCATCAGTTTTTTAATGGCATATTTTGAATACCAAGAAATTCGTGAATCAGTCTGATAGTGGCCGCAGCTCTAATGATGCGGACATGCCGTGTTGTGGTCGTTGAATAATGTTAAATGTAGGCTTAAATTTAATATGAAAATGATTTTCCAATTTGTAGTAGGTATTTGAATGACAATCTTGGCATCAAATTCTCTTGGTGGAAATTTGTAGTATTTGAATGGCATAATCTTGGCATTAAATATTCTTTTTCTAAAATTTGTTGTGTAGTTGGTGGACAACACTTCCGAGGCAACTTGCTTGCTCTTACCTCCCTACTTCCATCCTCACCACATGTTCACCCTACTTTGACCAAATTCTTATAATGTTCAATTAAAAATATTTTTATCAATGCCACTTCTTTTATTTTTTTATCTTATTTAATATTTTGTATTAGGTGTTATCGATTGTCTTGGAAAGGGTTTTTGTTTGAAATTATTGTATGAGATTTTCACTTTATGGTTTAGGCTTTGAATGGTATGCAGGAGATATTTGTTCAAGGAATTATATTTGAATTAGGTATAGGAGGTTTTCATTGAGGGTGATTGTATTTGAAGTGGGTTTTGATCATCTGGGCATATTGGGAAACTGCATTTTTTCTTCTTCGTCAAAGCACAACAAATATGGGAGCTAGAAAATAATATAGTTAACATGGACGAGGACACTATAATTGTGATAGATGCATTTGTTCTTTATGTGGAGTGTAGTAAAACAAGAGTTAATGTGCAAGCTAATGCTTATGAGTATATGGTGGAGTACACCCAAACTATGAAATAGGTTGGACGAATGGAAAATGTTGTTGGTTGGTATTATTCACATCTTGGTTATGGTTGTTGACTGTCTAGTATTGATGTGTCAACTCAAATGTTGAATCAATTGTTTCAAGAGCCTTGCTTGGCAATACTTATAGATTCGATAAGAATTATATTTGCAAGAAAAGTCAAGATTGGTGCATTTCAAAAATAATGATACAAACCTCTAGAGTGGTGCATTACAAAGGAGTGAGGTGAACAAAAATTGAGAGCGAAATATCTTACCTATCTATCTATCTCTCTATTGAGGTGGTTAGGTGAATCCTATTAGAGGCCTTGATTCATTTTTTAGGATGCTAGTTCCTTCCAAGATACATTACATTGAGGCAACCTCTTAGGATACCTAAGAGAAAAATATTGACAAACATTCACTTGTCTATTCTCTCAACTCATGACACCTAAAAATATTGCATTTATATCTACAAGTGGGGCAAATGTTGATTCCCTCTTTACTACCATATCTTATTTTTCAACTCTAGACAATTTGATCATGCCAATAGTAAATTCATTCTTGTAAAATGCCATATTTGAGAGAAATATTAAGGTACCAACAAGCAATTTTTCTTTTTTAAGATCTTATAAATTATCATATGGTATTTTTCTTACTTTTCTAAATAATTAAGAGAATTAAAAAGGATATATATATATATATATATATATATATATATTAAATATCTTTTGTTTCATGTGTAATCTTGTTGTTATAGTCACCAATGGACTCAAGCATCTCTAGGATCACCTTCAAAACCAAAAGATTCCTTCGACTAGGGAAAAAAGAGAGAAAAATGTTGTATGGGTAAAATCTATTTGATTAAACCCCAATATAATTATATGGATGTAATTTACATATGATGCCTTTATTTTATAGGAAAGTTTGAGAGATAGGAGAAGAAAAGAGTGTGACAAGAATTTGAATCCTATATAATGAGATAACTAAAGTAAATGAAAAGATAAGATTAAATAAGATCACATGATACCTAAGAATTCTAGAAAAAAATCTAGATACCTAAGTAAACTTAATATGTGAACATGTGTGAATAGGACCTACTAGGTGAGCTAGTTAGGTAAAATACCTTGTTCAAAACCCCTTAAGTGCAACTTAGGGAGAATTAAACAATTTAAAATGATGCAATACATGATGATGCTCTCAACTACTAGGCCATGATAGGTACCCATGTAAAACTGATGTCTCACAAATAGAGTACTATTGGAGAAAACCCACATCAGAAAAAATCCTCACCAAAAAGAATGCATGAAAATAATCATGTAAATTGTAAGTGATGAAACAAGTAATTAATGGATGAATCATGACCCCCAAGGGCTAAATCATTAGCCACCCCATGAAAGGGAAAATAGGAGAGAAAATGTATACCCCCATAATGAAGTAGATCATATGCTAATGAAGAATTCTTGAAAATAAAGATGATCTAATTCCTACTAGAGAAACATATCTTCTTTTGGGAAGAAAAAAATTTATTGGTGGATGAAGAAATAACTCCATATGCAAGTGGATAGATGAGGGAAGAATTCTCATGATGTGTGTCTTTGAAAATTAATTAGTGTCTCCATGCTAGAATATGCCACAATAAAATAAAGTGCTATCCTAATTAGTCAAGATGATTAATCAAGACTATGTGGAAACTTATGAACACCAAACTCCAAAGACAATGATTGTGTGACAACATTTGTGTTGTAACTATCATCAAAGAAGAGCGATAACCGACAAAATTTTCCTCCACATTTACAATATGAGACTCCAAAAATAAGTCAAAAATACCTATCAAATAATCATCCTGCAAAGAAAAATTTGAAAAGCTATGACCATCTTACTAAATTGAAGTATTAAAAGCATTGAAATCCATAAAAATGCTGAAATATAAAAAGTGGGAGGTGGAGTTGGAAGCTCAACACTAGTCTCAAGAATAACCATATTTTAACAGTGACCAAAATTCTCCTCAAAAACATGATTCACACTTGATGCATGAGTGTGAATATTAATTAATGTAACTTTTATCACTTAGGATTGCACCCTGGTTGAGTCACACTCAACCATCTTGTGTAACACAGAAACATCCTCAACTTGTGGTTTGCTTATAATGAGGATGAATCCCCAGAGTAGGTTGGTTCCCTTTGATCGATCACCTAAAACTACTAACTTGACTGGGAAAATAGATAGAAATATTTGGTTGAAACTAAAAATTATCTCCTAAGAGGTGATGCACCAAAATCTTATATTTAACTAATACAATGTATCACAATATGACTCAATAAGATCTTGACTTGTTCACAACTCAAATCAATCCATGCAACACATAAGTATTTAATATGAAGGTGTTGGTTTCAATTTATTGCATGAAGGAAAAATAGTCTTCACAACTACAATCAACTGCAATTAACACACAACATATGACTTGCACTTAGACATGTATCTTTTACCAAAATACTGCATAAAATGGGACAAAAAGAAGGATTGAAAACTCCAATCACAACTAATCATCTACCAATTCATTTTCAACATGAGACAAAAGAGATTGAGAAAGAACTGATGTCATCATTTTATTGAATCAAAAGGATTCTTTACAATATTCTTTTCAAACAAAACTTTACAAGGTCAATCTTTTCTATTGTGAGCATGAAAAGATAGCAAGAACTAACTTATAAAAAGAAAAGCTTAGAGATTCCTTTATCAAAAATATCAAATGCTAAATTCATCCCTTGATTGATTAGAGAAAGAGAATCAATCACTTAGCTTGATTGAAGCTACCTGCTAACCTTGCCTGCTGCAAACTCCTTAAAATTAGCTCCCAGGTTGAAGGAAACTCCTGATTTACAAAACCAGACTCCCTTCTTCATAGCTAGAGATAATTGAAATATTTCCATTTTGCATATAAATTCTTCCTTTTCCATTTATCACTGAAAAACTCCTACAAATCAAGTGATTTTCTTAGTGTTTCTAAGTTTGAAAGGTTTCCTTGAGAAAGAAATCTACCCTTGACATCAAATTCTAAACTCTGCCCCCTCAAATCAAGAAATTATACCCTTGAAAATCTGCTCAAATCAGTAATTCTACATTATTTGAATCATTTCAGAATCCGATTCCACACTCAATGCATAAAACATGAGTACAACTGGAAAGATAATCAAAGAAAATAAAAATTAATCACTTCCCTTCCTACAAACCATTTGCTCATCATTCTTGAAAACCACCCCTAACCCTGTAGAGAAAAACACAATTTGATATCTCTCTTTCTTAATGAACTACTCAAGTAGCAAAGTTTTGATTTCACCATGATGGGAAATCACTCAATAGGAACTATACTTCTTGTTCTCCTTACGACCATTATTAACATGATTGTCAACCCTCATTGCATATGGTGCATCTTCTCTTCTCATATGCTTTCCTTGAAACCATGATTGTCAATGCTTTCACCATGTACTTGCTCCATGGTATCTGTACAATCTACATAGTCCCTTTCACCATGCACTCCTTGAAACAATCTCACAGCCTCTTTAGAGCACAATTGAAACAAAGAATATTGCCATCAAGATTACAAAGAATAGTGAGATACCACCCTAATCAGTATTTGAAGAAGTATTTTGGGCTCATCAGTTAGAAATGCAAACATGGAAAATATTGCTCTATTGCAGCATGACTGCCTTTAAATTCTATGAAATGGCTATGTCATGCTTTGTTTCTTGACCCCCACCAAGCTACTAATAAATCAAATTGAAGGAAAGAATAATTTCATACTTATGTTAAAGCTTACTATAGCCATGATATGAGCACTACACTATCATGGAAAATCATGACTGTCAATATTAAATGATTAGCTTCATGGGGATGTATCTTCATCAGAACTATGATGGAACCTTCAATTTAGTTTGTCAGTTTATACTCTCTTCTTTTTCCTCCATAACATAGTGTTCAGGAAAGATACACTATCCCTATCATCACATTGGATTGCTATACTGTCAAATGCACCTCCATTGGTTGTCTTTTGAAATTTCTCACATGTCTACATAAAGATAGCCCTTGATCTCTTTCAACAATCCTTTGGATATACTACTTTTAACTTTGGTGTCGACGGTCCTTAAAACTCCCTATGATTAGGTAGCATAAGATTATGCTCCCCCCTTATGACAAAATAAATCTCTTTTACAAGTTTGTAGGATTACATTATTTTTCTTCCTATATTCTCACTTTGGTTGTTATAAAAAGGAAGCTTGGGCTCTATGCATTGAACAAGAAGCATGAAACTGCTAACAGTGATGTATCTAGCACCATCTTTGTACATTATTTAACACTTCTACCTTTCAAATCTTAACACCATGGTTTTAAAACAAAGCCATATCAATCACATGGGGTGTCTTGCTTTCTTATCAAGAAAATAATGACTAACATATGTGATGAATGCCATTGAACCTCATGAATATTTATGGAAGTATCCATTATCAAGGTAAGATCTACCTTTAAAACATGTTGTTTCTACAATGCCTAGGGTTTCAAATCCCCAAAAACCCACCTCTGAATGATTCAAACTTCATGAGTTTAAAATAATGCAAACTCCTTTATGCCTACTACTAGATTATCATTCAACAAGGGATTAAAAAGAAGCTTCAATTATTTACACACACACTTGAAACCTTAGACCATGGACACATGAGAAAAAATCTTAAGATATAAAGCAATCCCTTAGCATGTAAGCTCCTTCTTAAACATATGAAAATGGAGAGCTTAAACTTAATGAATGTGCAAGCAAATAAGTAAAAGAGTTTCCATGATCATAGACCCTCCATAAATGCTTTTCCTATTTGAATCCATGCATGATCTTGCATTCCCAAGAAAGAATGATGTTGATGTCTCCACACTTATTTCTATCATTCATTTCTCCCTTTAGATGCACTTTGAACATGGAAGTGATAAAAAACAATGATTTCATCATCTTCGGAATTGAAAAAAGTGAAAACCTATACTCTCATGTCACAAGGTTGAACTCTCATGGATCCAAGGGATTTGAAAGTTTAAGGCTTTGAAAGACTTAACTCTTATTATTGCAACTTCAATATGCATTTTATGATTCAAACTCTAGCTCTAGTATGAAAGATAAAGAGATCTCTTGTGAAAGCAAAACAATGTGAAAAAAATGAGAAGTCGCATATCTGAAACTTTTCCTCATTGTAAAGCTACAATTTCCTTCACAACTCGAGCCTTCCTCCATCTTTTTTGTCCAAAAATAAACAAAACATCATGCCAATATGGAAACTCATGCTTTTTTCCCTCTTAACTTAAAAAAAAATCAAAATTTGAAGCTTATTCTTATGTCAAGAATCCCACAAATTTTCATGGAGATAGGATTTTAAACAGATTGAAATACCTTTTCAATGCAAAAAATAAGCTCCTTTGACTTAGAAAAAGTGCTTGAAATTGAATAACATGAGTTAACACCCCCATTAAAAATTATAATGGACCTAATGCAAGGAATTTTTGTGCAAACACCTCCCTTATCCAAACCTAGATGCCTATGAAAAATGATTTAAACTTGGGAAGTACTAAAAATATTGTAAAAAGGAAGACCCTATGAAATCTTGAGATAATTATTAGGATCTTTAAAATGAAAATTAGACTTGAGGCTGATTTGGATTCCATTTTTTGGCAACATCACAAGGTGTTTTTTCTGCAAAACATGAAAGACCAGTAGCCTACTTGCATCCATTGGGAAAAGGAGTCAAAGGAGTACTTAAACAACTTAGGACATACCTCATAACTCTACTGTTATGAGCACTAATAGCTAGCAAAACTCGGAAAAATAATAGTAAACCTTTGCATTAGCAGTTAAGGAAAAGGAAAAACTACAACTAAAACATGTGCAAAACACTTGGAGGAAAAGAAAAGAGTGGAACAATGGTACAACAACACCTTATTGGAAAGTAAATCCTAAAATAATCTGTTACAAGATGAAACAAAAACACCTCAATAACAGAATTTGAGGTGAATCCTATTGACTGGGATTGGAAACTCCTCTCCATCAAGCTGGGAAAGCTGAAAATCATTGTTCATTTTACAACCAATGATCAAATAAGGACCATGACACATATCATCAAATTTGGAATTTTTTCCAAGTTTTCTCTTCAAATCATCCCATTTAGAAGCTAGATCACCCTCCTTAAAGAATCTTGGAGCTTCCTTCTTGTCAAAATTTCTTTTTGTTTGACCATGATGGATTTCCAAATTTTGTAATGGCTTTCTCCTTGTTTCTTCCAACTCTATTAGCTCACCAAGCCTAACCTCCATGGGTTCTTCATCCATTATTTCAAGCTCTTTCATTAAAATCAATGATAGTAACTCAATAGAAATAGGAAGCCTTGCTTCCTTTCCATAAACAAGAACATAAGGTGAGTTACATGTAGATCTCTTAGGTGTTATCCTATCAGCCCATAGAGCTATCTTCAATTTATCATGCCAAGTCCTTTCATTATCTTCAATTGTCTTATTAATGATTCTAATTATATTTTTGTTTGAAGACTCAGCTTTCCCTTTACCTTGTGGGTAATAATTGGATGAAGTATTAAAATGTATACCATTTTTGAGAGCCCAATCAATCACTTTCAAACCTACAAAATCCAAAGCATTATCTGAAACAATTTGAATCAGGAGCACCAAACCTTTCTTGACTAAATCTTGTACAAGTTTAGGACAGTAGTCTCATTTGCTTCTTTGAGTGCTACATCCTCTGTCCACTTAGTGAAATAATCAGTTGTAGTCAATATTATCCATTTGTGTCTAGCACTAGAAGGTGGATTAATGATTCCAATGAAGTCAAGTCCCCACTTCAGGAAGGGCTACTTAACTTGTACAGGATGTAATGGAAAGGATGCTCATCTTTGTTTACCTACAAACAATGCACACTTCCTGCACCATTTTACCATGCAAATGCATCTTTATATAGGTTAGGAAAAAAAAACTAGCTCTCATAGTGTTAAGAGTTTTTTTCCTAGGTGAAAAATGGCCACCAAATTGTCAATCATGAAACTCTTCAAGAATCTTATCAATCTGAGTAGATTCAACACATTTTAATAATACTGTGTGAAAGTCCTTTATAAAAAAAACACCATCAATAATAACATAAGGAATAACTTTCATCCTATAATACCTTCATTTTGTATTGTTTAGACCACTTGGACATTCAACAGTTTGGAGATAATGGGCCATTTCCTGAATCCAACTTGTAGGAGGAGTTGCTACAAAAAAAAATTCATCACTATTGAGCACTAAAACAGTATGATTTTCACCTTCTTGGTTGCTTCCTTGATCACCAACAAGCTACTCACATAATCCTTTACGTCTAATCAGCTTTGTCACCTTGATTTCTACATCATATTCCATTAATTTTATAATCTAACTTGCTCTTTTATCATTAAGATCCTTATTCAACAAAAGCTCTTTCACATTAGGATGAGCAACCAACAAGTGTATCTTGTTATTTGAAAGCATGTATCTAAACTTTTTGAGGCTCCTAACCATGAGTAAAACATGTTTTTCAAAAAATGAATACCTTTGTTCATAATCCTCTAAGCCTTGGCTAAAGAATGGTATGGGATTCTCTAAACCCTCCTCATTTTTTTGGACCAACATGGTTGAGATTGTATCAATGCTACCAAAGGCATACAAGATGAAATCCTTTGCATAATCTAGATTAATGAGTGTAGGAGTTGCTACTATGGCTTCCTTAATCTCCTCAAAACTTTTTCCTTCCTTATTCCAACTAAAAGTCACATTTTTTCTAAGCATGGAAGTTAGAGGTTTTAATAGAAAAACAATGTTAGGGATAAATATCCTTATAAATTTGATTCTTCCCAAGAAACTTTGAAGAGCCTTCTTATGAGCTAGTAATGGCAAAGCCAAAATTCCACTTACTCTTTTAGGATCTAGATGCTAATAACATGCTTTGAAACAATGTGACCAAGCAACTTACCCTCATAAATAGAAAATATACACTTTTTTGGATTCAATGAGACACCATACTCCTTGCATCTTTTAAAATTCTACCTCAAATTCATGAAATGATCATTAGCATCTTTAGAGAAAATAGTAATATCATCAAGATATACCAAAGCAAACTTGCTCAAAAGACCCTTAAAGGCCATATCCATGGCTCTTTGGAAGGTTTCCCTTGCATTGGACAACCCAAAAGGCATTTTTTTGTATGACATTGTTCCCCATTTTGTAGTGAAGGTTCTTTTGAACTGATCTTTAACCAAAATTTGATTATACCCTAAAAATCCATCTAAAAGTGAAAATATTTTAGAACCTGAAACAAGCTATAATGTTTGTTCCATTAAGGGCACTAGATAATGATCCTTAAGAGAGACCCTATTAAGGTTCCTAAAGTCAACACACAATCCAATTTCACCATTTTTCTTTCTCACAACTTAACCAAATTGGACAACTAAGATATGTGTTTGATGGGAAAAATGATATTGCTTTGGATCATCTTGTTTAACTCAGCTTTCATTAGGTGCTCTAATTTGGGATTCAAAGTTCTTTGTTTTTGTCTAACTAGTTTTGCATTAGGCTACAACTCTATGGTGTGTTGAACTACCTCAGGATTAAAACCTTTTAAATCCCTATATTCCCATGCAAACACATCTTCAAATTCTTGACAAAGCAAAAGAAAAGCATGTTTTTCTTCCTTAGTGCATATCTTGCCAAGTTTTAAAAGTTTACCTTTGAATATCTCAATGGGTTCATGTAATGATCCTCTTTAACTAACATGTTGGCTTTATCCTTCTTTACTTGATCATCTAAGTTAAATATTGAATCAAGAGTCACCAAACCCATTGACAGCCTATTTGACTTTAGTTGAAGAATTTGATCTCCATATTGTTGCTTCAACTTTTTGCTAGTTTGAAGCTAACAACTTAACCTCCTCAATTAGGAAACTTACAATCTACTCATCACTATCAAACACTTGCCAATATATTTTATTAGCAAGAATAGAAGGTCTTACAACTACCCTAACGTAGTGTTGTACCTAATTTTTTTTTTATCTCAGATAGAATATCAAATTCAACTACCAATGCAGCCTATTTATTCAGATTTCTTGGGATAGACAATAGATTAAAGGCTTCAAACTCTTCAATTATATCCCAAAATTTATTTTTATACTTTTTCAACAAATCATTTTTGGTAACATTGATATTTCTCACCTAATTTACTAGAAGGTCATTGTCACCAAACACCTAAAAGCACTTAATATTCCTCTTTCTTGCGCACTCTAACCCATGGATTACAGTCTCATACTTTGTTGTGTTGTTATTACAACTGAAAGAAAAATGAAAAGCAGAGTAGTAATTCTCACCTTCAGGAGAAATTAACATTGCATATCCACCAACACCAACTCTACTCCTTGAACCATCAAAGTAAGGTTGCCAAAGTTGATTATATTATTGTTCTAACTATTGATTGTAATCTTTTACCAAATTTGGGACAAAAACCTCTTGTTCATCAAACATGTAAATACCCATCCCAACTTATTCAATATGTTTATAAAGATCCTCCTCATGGTTTCTAGCTGCCCATTCATCCAAAAATAGATCAAGAATACCTTCTTGATAGGGGTGTTAGGCTCAGGAATAGGTTGTTTTTCATGGTTATTGAAGGATAAATTTACATTTACAGTAGATGGGACATATGGTTCTACCTTTATAGTAACTTTTGTACCATATCTTTAAAATAAAATAAAATGAGTCCAATCAGATGACAAGTATTCCCCCAATTTTGTAGTGAAATATCTAGATAAAAAGAAGGAAAAGTGAAATGAAAGGTCAATGATAGATATCCTGTTGGATAGAGAAATTTGGACAAGCATGTAATGTAAAAATTAAACCCTTGATTACCCAAATTGTATTCAATGATGACCCATCTAACTGAATAATCCCTTTGGAAAGAAGTTTGTTTGTCAAACCCAACTTATCAACTATGGACTTTGACATAACAGAGCTACTAGCTCCTAAATCTATCATGCAATTATGAACCAAGCGGTCACCAATAATCAAAGTGACATAAAATGGAGAAGGTTTGGTCACTTTACCTTTTTGTTCACTATTTTCTTGAGAGTTATTAGAAAAGGAAACCTTGGACTATTCTTTAGGAGGTTCACTTGACACAAAAAGGTTAGATAAAACATCTTGCAACAAATCCTTTTTCCCAAGAAGAGACAAAGAATCCCACATTGACACACTGATGTTAGATATCTTTGAATATGCTCTAGAATATTAAGAGAAGTTGAGCTCGCCTTTGGTTGACCTTTTGAAACAACAGGATCACTTTGTGTTTGCAATGGATGTGACTAATTTTTAGAGTGATCCTTGCTCACCGCACTATGATTTCTTGGAAAAATTTAAATGTTTTTTGTAGGGAGAGTTCCACTACTACCTTGTTGGTTTGTAGAAGCTTGACTTTTCTAATTGAAGAATCCATTAAAAATATGAAAACACTAAATTTCATATAGGGGTTAGTATTTCACAAATCCATCAAAATGCTCCTATGAAATACCTTGTAAGTGTTTTAAAATGCAACAAATGATAAGAGAATACTAAAAGCATCATGAAAACAATTAACAAGTACCTATTCCATAGTGGATTGGTGTCAAATGTGCAAATGATCGTTTCCCAATCCTTGCTCAAGAACTAAAATGATAAGATGCAATGGAGATGAAGAGCAAAGTTAGTTCTCAAACCAAGAGAGTAACTTTGCATAAAAGTTGTGGATCGATTGATGAAGATTAAGGCCTTCATTTATATATTTTCTTGATGAGAGATTTTCCAAATGGGTGAATGTGGGACTAAAGATACACCAATGAGAAGAGGCCACTTGTCAAGTGGTGATAGGCCAAGGGATGTGCAAGATTTGGGAAGTGTGCCCATGAGAGGGAGTTTCAAATTCAAATTTGGGCAATGAATTTTGAGAGGGGGACAAGAAAATGAGATATAAATGCAATGTTGGAGGGACAAGTCAACTTGTCATCATTTTCAAATTTGAAGGAATATTTTGTTTTATGCCAAGTTGATGGAAAATAAGGGTTTTAATAAATCAATAAATTAATTTATTTGTGCAAGTGGAGATATCTAGAGGATTTGATGGGTGATTAGGTTAGGCTAATTAGGATTAGGTTAGCTTAATGCTGATTAGGATGATTTTGACTTTTAGGATTTAAATATTTGATGTATTTAAATCAGAAAAGGATGGAATATGCATTATGATTTAATTAAATGGATGTTTGATTTATTTGATTAAAAGGTTTATGATAATGTTTATTTAATTTTGAATGAATGACCTTAGGAGATGGAAATTAATAAGATTACCCGATGAATGAATGAAGGTGAACTTGATTAATTGATGAATGGACCTAATGTGAAACCTAGTTTACTTGATGAATGAATCTAATTGAATGCATACTGTTAATTTTGCATGTCTACATTTTGCCCCTCTTTGAAGAAATGTACTTGTTGCGTTGGTTCAAAGAATAACTTGCTGCGATCAAAATTAAAAAAATTCCTAACTTTTCAGATGCCCTAGCGGAAAGAATTACACTAGTACATTGTCCCCTCGAGATATCGAGTGAAAAGATTTGATTTGAGGGTCGATCTCAGGATAAAGAGGTTCAAAATGGGTGGTTATGGATGATGATGCAAATGAGATGATTTTAAGATGCTTATAATAACAAATCTATATTATTTTAAACAACTTAAATGATATATGATGTGATGATGGATGATATGGATGACATGGATGATTTGATATGCTATGATTATGCAATGGATTATTTATGAGATGCTTAGACTAACAGATCTATATTATGATGGTGAACATGCATGTGAGATGATATGCAAAATACTGATGATTTATGGATGCAAGATGAATGCACTGGTGATGATGGTTACTTATTCCTATTGTGATGTTAGTGTGGAAGACATTAGATGATGACAAGAGGGTCCAACAAGCCAACTTTATGAGAGATGATAATGATGATGATAGATGATGATGATAGATGGATGATGATAGATGTATGATTTGCTTATCAAGGATTAGGATTTTAAAAGAGTCACTTACTTTATGTTTGATAACACGCCTAAGCATGATGCATCAGGGTATAAAGGACCAAGATGGAGTTGTACTTAGTGTGATGGACTTTGACTCAAAAAATAGATAGGAGTATTCTTGTTCACACCTGACATATGGAAACCTTGCTAGGATGCACTTTAGAAGTTTTAAACACCTTAGAAAAAAACATGAAAAGGTATAACCAATCAATGCAATAGTCAACAAGCTATCCAAAACATCCTCTATACATGCTTAACAATGAAAGTATTCACCAAGTTATTTTACAAGAATGTCCAACAAGTATAGCAAACAAAAGGATAATGATTGTTGCCCCATTCCTATCTCTCTAAATCCTTTGTTTGGATATCATCGAGAGGTCCTTGGACTGAGCACAATGAGATAAGTCAAAAGACAAAGATAAAGCACACAAACAAGTTGATGTTTTTCAATATTGCTAACCAAAAGGGAATGTGTTTTTAAGGATAAGGACGAAAATATTGCCAAAAGATAATGCCCATTGTAGGAAAGATACATCCTAGGACATGTTAGTGGATGATGGCATGTCATTTCATTTATCCAAAGTGTTCTTTCTAATAAATAATGCCCCTTGTAGGAAGGATACATTCTAAGACATGATGTTATCAGATGATTGATATGGGACTATTTGGACAATGGACTATCAACACAAAGAATTGACCAACTTGTTTATGTACTAACTTAGACTTGAGGCTTGACATTTGGAGTTTTCACTTTTAACCTACTAGACTTTTTTCTAACTATTTTACCAAAGGTTGAGGATGATGATCAGTTTATTATGAGTGGTGTTTATTGCAGGTGCAAGCGATATGAGGTGGATGGATTTTTTCAAATATTTGGATGTTTTTAGAGTTTTGCAATGTTTTGAGGCTATTTTTCGTATTTTTTTCAAGATTTTCAAATGTTTTGATTTTCGATTTTCCAATTTTTTTGGGATTTTCTGATATTTTGACCAAGAGACTAACCTAAAGACCTATCCTAGGGGCCTCGGGGGCTGATCGACATATTAGCCTTGCCTACATTATACATGCAGAGACCACGTAGTTTGACTAATGATTTCACCAATTTACAGATGATGATATACATGATGAAATGTCAGTTTATTATGACAGACTCCTAAAGGACTGACCTAAGTGTCTCGGGGATGATCAAAGATCAACCTTGCCTACGTTCAAGCTTAGAGATGATGTAGTTCGATAAGATGACTCTGTTTTTGACTTTTTGATTGACTTTTTGACTTGTTTGTGGATTTTGACATGTTTTGAATGTTTCTGGATTTTGACATGTTTTGAGTGTTTTTGGATTTTTTCATTTTTTTTATGTTTCTAGATTTTCTGATGTTTTTGGATTTTAAGAATATACACGAATCTGATCTGATGAGAACGTGCCCCCAACGTGATTCAATAGCCTACTCTGATAAAGGCAGGACAAACTGAACTTGAGGATGGGTCAAGTAGTACTAGGAGGGATCATGATACAAAACAGGACCAAGCTATGGTGCAGATGCGAGTGGATGAGTGATGGATGGAGACTTGAATGTGATGGATGATGGAAACGAAATGGAGGGATGATGCAGAATGAATCGTAAAGATCCTGGTGGATGGAAAGTGCTTTATTTACACAAGGTGCCTATTTTCCAGGTTTTCACCACAATACTTGCCCAAAGTTCCACCAAAGTGGTTTTCACTAGAGGACGATTTTTTTCTCTTTACTATTTTTGATCCTTTTTTATGATTTTTTTGAATTTTTGGCTTTTTTTTATTTTTTTGTTGTCACCAAGATGCCTGTTTGTCAGGTTTTTGCCGAAGTAACCATTTTTCAGGACTTTTCTGATTTTTTGGTTCTATACCTTGAAAGAATTAGGCATAAAACTTTTTGAGATGGGAGCTATTCATGGGCTCCTATAGAGGTTCCCCTTTGGGTGTTGATAGCTGATATGCCCTTGATTTGTAACTTGCTATTATGACGAACGGTCCTAGCCAATTGGGTTCAAACTTGTCTTTGCTACTTGGGTTTGGGACATTCTTCTTATTTTCTTTTAAGACCAGATCTCTGACTTGGAACATCCTGCTTCTAATTTTCTTGTTGTAGCTCCTTTTGAGTCTATTCTGATAGACTTGTAAATGATTCAAATTGTCTATGCATCTTTCATCTAGTAGCTCTAGCTCATTTAGTCTTGACACTCGGTATTCTTCATCCGTGATGAGGTTTTGCAGTGATATCTTGAGGGATTGGAGCTCGATCTGAATGGGAAGTATTGCTTATGATCCGTAGACCAAGGAGAATAGGGTGGCACTGGTGGGTGTGCAGATGCTGGTTTGATAAGCCCAGAGGGTGGGATTAAGCTACAAATGCCAGTCACGACCTACATCATTAACTGTTTTCTTAAGGATTTTTAAAATGGTTTTGTTTGTAGCTTCTGCTTGGCCATTGCCTTGGCGATAGTATGGGGTGGAGAAGTGATGTTGGATTTTGAATTTCTCACACAAGTCATGGACATCCTAATTTTTGAATGGTGTCCCATTATCTAAGATAATGGCTTGTGGAACACCATAGTGGCAAATGAGATAGTTCAAAATAAACTTTGAGATCTGCTTTCCACTTATGTATGTCATGGGTATGGCCTCCACCTACTTAGTAAAGTAATCCATGGTAGTTATGATAAATTTGTGGCCGTTAGATGAGGTTAGAGTTATCTTTCCAATGAGATCAGTCCCCATTGCGAAAAGGGCCATGGTGTGGCGATGGGATGAAGCTCTTGAGCTGGAGCATGGATGAGGTCCCCATGCTGCTGACATTGCAGACACCTTCTAGCATGATCATGTGCTTCACTTTCCATTGTGGGCCAATAATACCCAATCCTCAGCAATTTCTTGGCTATGGTCATTCCACTCGAGTGTGAACCACAGATACCGTTGTGAACTTCGATTAGAGTAGCCAATGCCTCCTCAACATTTAGGCAATGTATTAGGGTTCCTTCTATGCTCCTATGATACAGGGTATCTCCTACGATGACAAATCTAGATGCCTTTTTGACAAAGGTTTGTTTTAGGTTTGAAGGTAGGTCAGCGGGTATGACTCCTAGATGAAGATACGTGTAAATATCATGGTACCAAGGATCACTGGGACCAACAATTTCGCACACGAATTCTAATTCTGTTACCTCGAATGTGGGCATGAGAAGCTGCTCGATCAAGAATTTATATTTTGGAACATTGTTGGGGATATCCAGTAAGGACCCAATTGTTTCCATCGCATCTTCTACTCTGTTGTTGGCTCTAGGTATTTACGCAAATGTTATTTGAATGAAAGATTCTTTGAGAGTCTCCACCAATTTCTTATATGGAGTGAGCTTATTATCCTTGGTCTAATATTCATTATTGACTTGATTTATGATCAACTGAGAGTCTTTGTACACTTTGAGAACCATGATGTTCCATTGCACTGCTATCCTGAGACCTATAGTCAAAGCCTCATATTCCATGATGTTGTTGGTGCAAGGGAATGCCAGTTTGCATGATCTTGGTATGCAATCCCCTTGTGGGGTGATGAAGAAGATACTAGCTCCTGATCCATGTTGTTTGTATGAACCATCGAAGTATAGTTTCCAGTGGTCAGCTACGTTGATGTTGAAAATAGATTCATCTGGAAACTCTGAGACAAGAGGGTTCTCTAAATAGATTGGTGCCTCTACCAGTTGATCTGCAATAACTTGACCCTTGATTGCTTTCTTCTCAACATAGTCATTGTCATACTTTGACAATATCATTACCCATTCTTCCATTCTGCTGTAAGCATTGCCTTTGATAGTAGATTCTTGAGGGGATCAATTTTTGCGATGAGCTTTATCTTGTGTGCCAATATGTAATGTCTGAATTTTTGGGATGTAAACACTACTATGAGGCATGCTTTCTCGATGAATGAGTATTTTAGCTCATGCCCGACCATTGTTCTATTGATTTAATAGATAGCCCTCTCGGTTCTATTTTCATCATGCGGGGGTTATAGAGCCCCAAGGGTTGCTGTTGTTGTTGACACATATAAAATCAATGGCTTCTTTGGGATGGGTGGCATTAAGACTGGTGGTGTCAATAGATATTCGTTGATTTTGTTGAACACTTCTTTGAATTTTGTATCCCATTTGTATGCTACCCCCTTGTGGAGTAGGTGAGAATATGGATTCTGCTTATCTACCAATTGTGCTATGAATCATCAGATGGATTGAAGTCTACCTTGGAGACCTCTTAGTTGTTTTAAAGTCCTTGGTGCCTCCATCTCGAGGATTGCTTTCACTTTTTCTGGATCCACCTTGATACCCCTCATGGACACTATGTATCCTAGAAATTTTCCTGATTGTACACCGAAGACGTACTTCTTGGAATTTAGTCTGACTTTGTATTCCTCCAGTCTATCAAAGATAGCACTTAGGGTTGCTATGTGATCTTTTCTCTTCCTTGAATTAGCTAGAATGTCATCAACATAGTCTTCAACTATTTTATGAATCATGTCATGGCCCTTTGGTATGTTGCTCCTGTGTTCTTTAGGCCGAATGGAATCATGTTCCAATAGTATGTCCCCCATGGACAAGTGAAAGCTTCCTTATGTTGATCTTCTTTTGCTATCATGATTTGGTTGTATCCTGAAAATCCATCCATTAGTGATAGCATCTTGTGTCCTGTTGTCATGTCTACTATCATGTCGATGTTAGGAAGCAGGAAATTATCCTTTGGACATGCCTTGCTCAAATCTCGAAAGTTTATGTAGATTCTAATGGCTCTGTCAGGTTTTGAAATAGGTACCAATTTTGATACCCATTCTGGATAATCAATTGGTCAGATGAATCCTACATCTATTAGCTTTTTTAGCTCCATTTTGACCAATAAGGCAATCTGAGGATGCATTTTTTGAATCTTTTGTCTGATTGGCTTTGCTTCTAGATACACTGCTAAGTGATGGACCACAGTGTTTGGATCAATTCCTAGCATATCAACATAACTCCATGCAAATTTTATTTGTCTTTCCCTCAGGAATGCTGCTAGGAGTTCTTGCTCTTCTAATAATAGTGATTCCACATAGAATGTGATATGCGGGTCTCCTCTGTTCCTAGGTTGACAGGATTGTATTTTTCGGCTAAGACTGCTGACTTTTCTTGATGAATAGCTCTTAAAGGAGGATTGAATCATTCATCCTCGGGTGCCTCAGAGAGGTTTTCACCATTGGATACGTCCTTTTTTTTTTACTTTTTTCTTGTCTGAGAGTGCCACGGTGTGGTTTTCACTCAAGGACTTGGATATGATTCTTAGTTTCTCACTTTTGTGACTAAATGATTCAATCTTTTCCTCATAATAGGCATGTGTGTCCAACTCCATTATAAACCCTGCCTTGTGATCTCCATCTGGAATGTTATCCCTCAATCCCATGAATTCTGAGAGTGCCTCATTGTTTTCAAATGTATCAAGAACTGGTGGTCCTCGTTGGTCGTAGTCAATCAGTTGGGGGTAGACTAGGAGGAAAGATGATGAATATAATGATGAAAGATGAAAGAATAGATTTTGTACAAGGAATTACAAAAGGGAGGTTAAAAAATGTGCTTCTATAGAAATTTTTAGTATTGAATAGTCTTGTGTGTGATTCCACATTTTGCATTAATGTCTATAGAACAATGCCAATTATGACATCTAATGAAATTCCTTTATTCTTTTTTATTTTAAAACTTTTAAGTATGATACACTTATGAAAAAGTTAAATACAATATACATATACATAAATATTAGAAAATAATTTAACTTTTTACCAAATATAATTTAATTGATTTTTTTAAAAAATTTTAATCTTCTAAAAATAAATATTTATTGTATGATAAACATCCATAAAATATATCACCTCAATATATGTTAAAATGGTCACAAATTAACTCATCACAAACTTTTACATACAATAAATAAAATGACAAATTAACAATTGAAAAGAAATATGTAAGATGAAAGAAATGCCATATATATTGAATATTTGAAAATGGAATTAAATTTCAATATGCACATTACCCATTTACAAACCACCTATTATTGTACGATAAAATTTGTGGCAGTCACAAATTAAGTTTATGCAATAGGCGAGAGTAACAAATAGTTGCAAATGCATTTCTACCAGTAGACTCTTCAAAATATCCCATTTTTAATATTGAAAAAATGTTTGTTACAAATTCCATCACTGTTCATGATTATTTTTCGGGTGGTAGGTAACAATACTTTTCCATTGCCGTATGAGATGGATTCAGTCCAGCATGCGGAGCAGAAAATTCAAAGTCGACAGGGGCACCTTTTGACGGCACCGTCTTGGCGGTAGATGAGATCGGGTGCATATTCAGCACAAAAAAAGAACAAAACAGCGGTCTAAGGACGACGGGAGATGAACGGCTCTAGCTATCTCAATAATTAAATATATTCACACAAAAAAAAAATCATGTGGAATATTTTTAAAGGTTAATTATATGTTTTATGTATGTGTTATTAAAGTCCAGTATTCACTAAAAGTATTTAATAATCTGTAATATTTTTATTTTTAAAATTATTTATATTTTTTTTATGTATATGAACTGAAAAACACTACACAAATTATCATTACAAAGACAACACTTGAAGTTTAGTTATTTATCGAGAACAGGCGAAGAATTGTAAAATGTACGCAAATGTTTTGAATAAAGAAAGTCTAAATAGCTGATGGAATAGAAATACAACGTATCCACTTTCGTTTAAGAGGTGTCGGCTGCGGATTTCCCGGTATCCAACGAATTTACCTAGCATGAAATCAATGCAGTCACCTTGTATAGGACAATAGAGATAAGACTTACTATATTTTCTATGCATGTGCTGTAAAAGTCAAATTTGCTGTTGCAGATACTTTTCAAGCTACGATCATAAAACGCGGTCAAGTCAAAAAGAGATGAGAGAAGCAATGCAGTGACCACCTAGGTTGGTTGTTTAGTTATTTATAGCCAAACCGGGAAAGAATTGCAAAATGCACACGGCTCCACAATTGGCGGAATAGTAACACAATGTCTCCACTTTCGTTTAAGATATCTTTGGGCTATGGATTTTTGCTGTTATGGATAATAATGCTGAAAAGTGATTTGCCAATTTCAACAGCATGTTCACAAGATGAACGAATTTCTCTATTAGATTTCAAGGCTGGTCTTAATCTTTCAGGTCGCGCTTTCTCCTCTTGGCGGGGATTTAATTGTTGCCAGTGGGAGGGGGTTGGATGCGATTATCATACATCGCATGTCATTCGCCTTCATCTAAGTAATTGTCCTTATGATTACAGCCATCAGTTGAGTGGGGAGCTTCGTCCATCGCTGTTTAATCTGCAGAATCTACAGCATTTGGATCTCAGCAAGAATGATTTTAAAGGTATCTCTATTCCTCCCCTGTTGTCAAAACTGCAGCGACTTACATTTCTTAGCTTCTCACAAGCTGGATTTTGTGGTGAAATCCCTCTAGAGCTGGGAAATATGTCAAGCTTGCGTCATTTGGATATTTCAGATAATTACTGCCAATTTAAAACTTCAGATAATAACTGGCAAACTAATTATTTGAATAGTAGTAAGTTTGATGTATGGGTCAGAAATCTGAGAAGCTTAGAATTCTTGGGAATGAATGAAGTGAACCTGACAATGGCCTCGAAGCAGTGGGGTAAGGCCCTTAGTGGTCTTGCCAATCTTACCCAGATTCACCTATCTGGCTGTGGGCTCTCAGGTAATATTCCAGATCTCTCAAACCTCACCTCTTTATCGCACCTGCATATCGGCTCCAGTTCCTTCCCGTTTGAACTACCCTCCTGGTTTGAGAACGTGTCCTCATTGGTTTCACTTGATCTCAGCGGTTGTGGTCTAAATGGTTCCATCCCTTCCAATTTCGTGTCCCGTTCAAATTTGAGCAATCTTGTGCTTAGATATAATTATGACTTGAAAGGAAACCTTTATTTCATTCTGAACCACTCTTCCTCCCTTGTTGTTCTGTCTCTCGCCTATTGCAATTTAGGAGGAGAGATTCCCCCCTCTATTGCAGACTTTTCAAACCTTGAGAGCTTGGATCTCTCCAATAACCAACTGTCAGGAACAATTCCAAATTCCATTTCAATGCTGACTAGTTTAGAACTGTTATCGCTTAATTATAACCATCTAACTGGTCAGATTCCTCCGTCTCTGTGTGACCTTCCGGCATTAAGTGAACTACATCTGGGCCATAACCAGCTATCAGGAACAATTCCATATTCCATTTCAAAGCTGGCTAGTTTAAAAGTATTGTCACTTCCTTCCAACAGATTAAGAGGCAACTTTTCACTTCAGATGCTCGGCAATCTAACTCGCCTTCAAAGACTTGACCTTTCCGAAAATCAGTTTACCATTACCATTTCTACAAGTTGGCTTCCACAGTTTGGTCACCTGGAGCATTTGGCATTGAGGTCTTGCAATATAGAAGGCGATTTTCCTGCATTTTTGTCCCAACAATATGAATTGGCAGACCTAGATCTTTCGAGTAACAACATTGTGGGAAATCTTCCTTCGTGGCTGTGGAATCTTCCTAATCTTTATATGCTCATTCTTTCAAACAACCAACTGGAAGGTTCTCTACCGCGTCAGATATCCCATAGTCTTACTGTGGTGGATTTGCAAGGGAATAGATTATATGGTTCACTTCCTGCTCTTGATTTTGTTTCATTTTTATTAGACCTATCAGATAATGAGTTTAATGGCTCTATTCCAAGAATTGGCCCTTTTTCTGATCGGCCACGAATCTATCTATCATTGTCAGGGAATAATCTCTCTGGAGAAATTCCAAGTTTTATATGTACAGATTCAAATGAATTGGGGCTTTTGGACTTATCAAATAACAAGTTGACAGGTATGATTCCTGCAAACATTGGGCGGTGTTCTGAATTAGGAGTTCTAAAATTGGCTCAAAATGATTTGCAAGGGGAGATTCCAGAGGAGTTGGGAAATCTGTGGCGTCTTGGGACGCTAAATCTCAATGGCAACAGGTTGCAAGGTATTATTCCTTCATCCCTTTCAAATTGCACGGGCCTCCAAGTATTTGATTTGGGAAATAACAAATTTGAAGGTAGCATTCCCGTTTGGATTGAAAAGCTGACATATTTAAAAATTCTGAGCTTAACTTCTAATATGTTTAAAGATAGAATTCCACTCCAGCTTATGAGGCTTCATAGTCTTCAAATTCTAGATTTATCCGGTAATAATTTATCAGGAAGTATTCCTCAAAATCTAAGCAAGTTATATGCTATGGTCAATCAATCTCAAAGTATTGAGCTAAAACATAGATTCTTTTATTCAGTAGGAAATATGGACTTTTCTTATGAATCAAAATTTGAGGATGAAGTAACAGTTTGGATAAAAGGAAGGGCTCTAAGATATGAGAAGATAATCGATGCAGACAAGTTCATGGATCTCTCACGAAACAATCTGTCAGGTAATATTCCTCCAGAATTGGGACTACTCCAGGGTTTAATTTCTCTCAACATATCAAATAATAATCTAAGCGGTTCAATCCCAGAATCCTTGGGGGCCATGGTTCACCTGGAGTCTTTGGATCTTTCAGAAAACAAGCTTTCAGGAAGAATTCCTTTCCAACTCTTAAATCTAACATTCCTTGCTGTGTTGAACCTTTCGAGCAACATGTTGTTCGGGTTAATACCACAGGGAAAGCAATTTTCCACCTTTGAGGCGTCTTCTTTTCTAGGAAATCCCAATCTTCATGGACATCAACTTGAAAACTGGACAATGAGTACTGATTTGGGTAGCAGAGAGAATCAGACAGAATGGAATAATACAGCTGGTAATGATGCAGATGTAATGGACAGATGGTGGGCAGTGGGAATGGGATTATGTTATGGAATGGGATTTGCTATAGTAATTTCAGTGTTGTGCTTCCACATAAAATGGAGATACATATGCTTTAATTTGATGGATAATTTAATTTATCGTCTTTTTGAAAGTTGAATCCTGGAGCTGCATGACAAAGGATGCCCACAGCCTTTGCATCCAATATTGTAGATATGTACCTAAGATTTTATCTTCTGGCTCATATTTTTGTTGGTTAATTTACATTGTTGTAATGTGTCCTGAAAAAAACAATTTGTTTTTAATTTATTATGAACATGACTGGCATAGGAAAGTTAGTGTGCTGTATGAATAGCGCACTTTTTATTCGGAGTAAGTGGCTCAGTTCGTAATTATCAATTATAAGTTTAAGTAGCCGTTCTTCCAAATATTTCCTGTTACTTATTCTACATTTTAAAAATGGCAAGTTGTATAGAAATTGCTTGTCTTGCATTTGTTTTCACGGCAAGTCTAGTCAATACAATATAGTCAGAGTCTGTTTATTATCTTCGTATATTTCTGTGCAAAGTCATATCTGATATTCTTCTGTTTCTTCTCCGCTTCTGCTGCGGGTTATCGAGAGGGAACTGTTGAAAAGTGATGCATGAGTCGCACCACATGCAAATCACCATCTCTCTGCATGCAACTCGACTAACTTTCATGCACAGACTTGCTTATTTAGTCAGTCAGTTTTATTTATAGTTTGCATGTTTTTTAGTTTAGATAACAGTTTACTATTTTAGTTAGAAGTGGCTATCCAGCTTCTAGAATGGACTCATGCCTATGGTATGACTATGGATGTCTGTTCGCTCATCAATTCATTGTTTCTCGGTGATTTAACTTATCTATCTCTAGATGTAGATTCCAGTTCACTGAAGCATAGTTTCCAAGACAAAAAACTGCAGTTCAAAGTTTTGTCTTTTTTAATAATTTATTTAAATTTTAATTTTTTAACATAGAATATGTTGAAGACAATGTAGGATTATAGTAATCTATTTGATTATTTTTTTCTACTAGTTTGATCTTTATGTTAATTTAAATTTATTTAACAATAAAAAACATTTTATGTTTTTATGATATTTCAATGGAATTCTAATAATTTTAAGTAATAAGTATATTTTGCAAAATATGGAAAATTTGTCTATAATACCTTGAATTATAAATTTTAATTAAATTATTCTCATTTAAATTAAAAAGTAAAATAAATTTGATGAAAAATGGGTAGAAATTGAAGGAGTTATGTTTTTGTGGGGTTTTAATGAGTTTTCAATCTTATGGTGTCTGATGCAAGGAGGGCGTACCATAATCAGACTAAGCGGGTCCACTAGGCAGATGACACAGATGTTGAATGGCCTCCTCTGCCACCTAACAACCAAAACTTTACTCTGTGACATGGTCGTGGTATTCTGAAGACCCTGGGCCCTCTTTCTCACCAATTCCAAAACCTAGGAAATGCGTCTTGTCGAACTTCTTGAAACCTAAACTCATTTCAACCTAGCGGCACCTGGTGGTTTTCTCACCATTCTAGGGTTCGAAACCATGTCTTTTCGCAAAAAGCCTTAGATGAGCACCCTTCGTGGCCCCAGGAAGACTACAGTGGAAGGAAAGCTTCTTCACGGGAAACGTCGGACTATCATTATGAGAAAACTCCCAGAGAAGATGAAGGAAACTGGAACAGACAACCTTTTCGAGAGGGCACATCTTTCCAATTCGGTAGCAACAATAATAAACCAAGCCCTAGCAAGCGTTCACCGGAGGTTCCTTCCTCTAAGACTCGAAATGAGAAATCAGCAAAGCTGAGCATGGAGGATTTAGTCGCTGGTGTCGAGCCGTCCGCGAATCATGACCTCCGCTGGAAGCCGATTCCAACAATACCGCTTAACTTGGAGACTCAGGTGTCGGAGTTTGAACATAATGGCCTGTTTGTCCAGATTTGGGGTGAGGATAAGCCGTTTTCTTAAATACGCTCATGGGTGAAGGAAAATTGGTGGTAATTTTGGCTTTTTCCTTCTTTACTAGTTTTAAAAATCCTACCACTAAGAAGAGAATTTTTAGGATAGGCTCGTTCTAGTTTGGCAATATTTTCTTTGATGCTTTTGATTGACAACCTAATCTCTCAATGGGCTCCCTCAGATCACCCCAATACCCAATTTGCTTTACTCTTCCCTGCCTCCCCGTGGCGTATCTAGAAACTGCCTCTGTTAGGAAAATAGTTTCCCATTTTGAGGTTTTCCTAAAAAAATGAATTTGAATTGGTTAATGGGCTACCTACTCTTAGGGTTTGGGCCCTGGTTGACAACCTAAACTTGGTCCCTCACTCTAAGAAACTTCTAACCTACAAGGGTGAATGGCATCAAAATTTAGTTCTAGACACTTCCTCATGGAAGGAGGCTGAAATCTTAATAGATTTTGAATTATTTTCTTGGGCAGAGCTGGTTGATTTCTTTTCTCTTTCAAAAAATGTTGGAGCTATTTTCCCACCTAGCCAACCTAGCACTTCTACAGTGCCTCATTTTAACCTCACCCAATGGACCCTCGAACAACATCCCCTCTTCTTCTAAACATATCAAGGATGTAACTCAACCAAAAGAGGATGCTTGTCCTTCAAAGAGAGTCTCAAATTTTGAAAATCTGCTTAAGGGTTCTTTAAGTGAAGAGAAACTTATGGACATTGTAAATGAAGTATGCACTAATGTGGGAGAAGATTTTATTGAAGAAGCAGCTAACAAAATTCTTGTTGAATTTGATTCAAAAAAGGAAATCCCACCCCTTCCAATTTCTCAAGCATATGCAAAAGGTTTTCTGTCACCTGAAAAGGTGGCCCACTTGGTCTGAGAAAATATTAAACCTTCCCACATTTTCCAAGCTACCATCTCCTCTCTACCAATCTCACAAACAGATGCCAAAACTCTAATATCTCCCAAGAATAAGAGAGGTAACAAACCTAACAGTCAAAGAACCAAGATTGAAATTGATGTGGTTATTCAAACAACATTGGAAAAGAATCTAAGATTTTCTTCTAAAAAACATAAAGTCTTGGAAAGCCCATGCAATATCCCCCAAAAGGGGTAGCCTGATTTAGTTGTGGAGAATAATGTCTTTGAAATGAATTACAAAATGACGAGAAACATAATCTATCCTCGAGAAAAATGAGGGTTCTATCTTGGAATGTTAGAGGTTTAAATGCCACTAAAAAACAAAACTTTATGAAGTATCAAATTTTGAGTACCACTTCAGATATTGTACTTTTACAAGAAACAAAGCTCTCAACTCAATTGGACTCAATTTTTTTTGCTACTTGGAATAACAAGGGTTTTGTTTCCTCTTCGGCTCAAAGAGCCTCGAGAGGTCTGGAAATCTTATGGAACAAATATACTATGAAGTTAAACAAATTGGTTTCTAAGGACAATTGGATTCAAGCCTCAACTAAATGTATGAAGACAAACAATTGCTTTATTATAAGTAATATTTATGGTCCATGCTCAACATTTGGTAAGAAACAATTATGGTATTAGATTTCTTCTACTTCTGCACCTCTAAAAAATGCTTTGAAGATCTTCACGAGGGATTTTAATGCAATTTGTAGTCTCTGAGAAAATCGGAGGCATCATCTCTTCAACAAAAGTGATGGAGGGTTTTAACACCTTTATTCTTAATAATGGTCTCTATGATTGTCTACCAAAAATGGCAATTTTACTTGGACTAACAAATGTAGAGGTTTTTCTCAAATTGCCGAAAGATTGGATAATTTTCTTCTATCAAAAAATTGGCTCAATGCCCCCTAGGGGCGGGCGCAGAAAGATGGGGGGTCAAAAAGTAGTCAATTCACTTTTTCATCTTGAAATAGTGAAAACATGAGCGCGCTTTACTAAAACATGCTCACATTATGGGTTGGTAATGACCAATCCTAGGCTTGGTCATTACAAAGCCAAAACATTCGAGCATGTTATAATGCACTCACATTT